>CM077262.1:26373306-26498306 GCA_039654775.1 Spinibarbus caldwelli | reverse complement strand
AATTTTCTCATGGACTCCTCAGTCTTCCTCAGTAAAGCTATAGAGGAGGAACCGCTGGCCTGACCTCTCAGTGCACTCCAGAGATGCTCTCCGCTCGTCTTCTGCCTCTCTCTCTCTGCTCAGTGACAGCCCAGGGTTCACCACAGTATGTTCAACATCCAGTCAACCAGCAGCTAAAGCCGCTTCACACACGAGAGAGAGAGAGAGAGAGAGAGAGAAAACAGCTATCATGAATCTTGTGGAGTCATAACATTTGTGTGCGTAATGCGATGTGCCACTTTGAATGGGACACATCTGTTGACTCCTCTGGGAAGTGTTGCAGGGAGAGAAATGCACGTTTGATTACAGTATACATCTAAAGCTCGGGCCTCTCATCCCACTCTGTCTCGCGCAAAACACGTATGCAGATGCGCTCTCTGATTTATTTCTTTGGCTTCTGTTTTATCATTGGCACTGGAAGGAATAGTGATCAAAACTGAAACTTCTGTCATCATCTGTATATCTTTCTTCTGAGGAACACAAAAAGAGATGTTTTAAATTATGATGTTTTTTTTCATAAAGTAAAAATGAATGATACTGTCAAACTTGAAATATTAAAAAGCATCACACAATTAGTCTATATAACTCACTGTACTCCAATTTCTGTCCACCTGAGCTCTCAAATCTTTTTCACATGTATATTCAAATGTGGCATACATCATGTCAATTTTGATGTCAATGGCATAATGCTCTTGTGAAATAGAAGTGTATGAATGTGCACTTGTAGTGTACTTCAAATCTTAAAAGTACATTAAAAACTGTTCTTAAAGATAAGAAAATATTATAATATAAGGTCACTTAAGTGTATTTAAAGACTGCTTCTTAACCAACTTAAGTACGCTTTTATAGTAATGACAAAATAAACATTTTACTTTTAAACCACTATTTGAATAAACTTTTGGCATGCTTTAGTTCACTCGTAAAGTTCAGATAATTTATTTAATATAAATTTAAATTTATTTTAATTCATTTATTTAATTATTTTAAATTATTGTACACACATAAACAAACAAACAAACAAACAAACAAACAAATAAATAAATAAATAACATTCAACAAATAAAAATTACTTTCAGTTCACACTTCAGCACTTTATTAAAGTATACTTCTTTTTCACCATTAGTTCATCATTAGGCAAGTTTGAATATGCAGAATTGCAAATGAGATTTGAGGACCATGTTAGAAAGTTTTATAGCATAAATAACAACTTAAATTTCACACAAATCATTGACATGGCTGCGGAGGACTTGGAATATAGAGCATAAATAATATGAGAATATTTTATGACACTTCTATGATTTATTTATTTATTTATTTATTTTTTTAGATGAGCAGCATCATATTCACTGTATGGAAAATAACAGCTTGAACATTCTTCAGAATGTCTCCTTTTGTGTTCCATGAAAGAAAGGAAGCCAGATGGATTTGATATGACATGAGGACAGGTAAATGATGACAGAATTGTCATTTTGGCTTCAGAAGACCTAGAACATGGTGCACTAGATACATTGACTGCTTTTGTGGTGCTTTCTGTCAATTTTGGTGGTGCTTTATAGCATCTTTCTCCATTCACTTTCTTTGTATAGAAAAGCATAAATATTCTTTCACCCATTCTCTTTCATTTTTGAAGACAGAAAGTCATATGGGTTTGAAACAACATGAGGGTAAATAAATAATGACAGAATTTAAATTCAAATGTAAATCTCTTTAAAACAAACTTTAGCTTTCATGATGAACTTGGTCAGTTTATTCATAACACTATCTATAAGACAATATTATTCTCTGCATTCGGATATAAAGAATTAATTCAGACAGAGAACAGAATAATTCCTCATTTCGTATTTCCTCACCATGTTTCTCTGAGCCGGGTGAGGTGGTGTTTTGATGGAGATAATTTCTCTCGCCCCTGGAGGCCCGTGCTGTTGTGTTGTGGCATTAGGCATGAATTGTGGTTCGTTCCAGCAGATTATTAAAATTCTTAATCTCTTCTTTCGCTGCCTCCCATTCAAATGGGCTCGGATCGTCTGTTAATGTGCAATTCATTTCAAGTTATTTCTCTCCTGTTCTCGAGAGAAATATCACTGGGACTTCAAATCATTTGAATAAGAAGGATTTAAATTTGTATGTCTTTGTTTCTTTTGACCTTTTTTTGGCTTTTACCGGCGACTTGAAAAAGGAAGGTGAACGCTTCAACTTGTCTCATTTATTGTGACTTCCACTAATAATCCTGTATAGAATATTACTGCTAATTTTCTGCCTGGATATTACCTGTTCAGTTAACGGACATTTCCTTTAACCCTAAAACCCAATGCAATGTGCAATTCAAAATGAGGGTAAAACACCTGTGAAAATTCCTTCATATTAACAGGCCCTATTTTTATAGACTTGTTTAGACTTTAAACAAACAAACAAACATAACTAACTAACTAACTAACTAAATAAGTAAATAAATAAATAAAAAATCTGTAGAAAAATGGATAATGTCCGTAAATTACCAGTACATTTTGTGTTAAATTTACACACATTTACTTCAATCCTAAACACTACATAATGCAATGCATAATTAAAAATATGGGAAAATACCTGTAAAAAAAAAAAAAAAAAAAAAAAATCAATGGAATATTGACTTCATATTGCCTTTATTGTTATTTACTATTATTTATTTGTACTTACCCACCTTTAATGTAAATGTATATAATTTTTCAAAGACGCTTTAGAAAACTGAGTCGGGGCCGAGTACCAAAACAAACTTGTAGCCAATCAGTAGTAAGGGGCGTGTCTACTAATGATGTGGAAGAGAGAGAGTTCAGTGAACAGCTGAGCGACAGAAAGATAGAGATGGTGGATAAAAAACAAAAGAGGAAAACGTCTGCGGAACGATAAGGCAAGAAGTAGGACCCGTGTAAATATCTGATCAGCTTTCCAGCGCTGGAAAGAACTCAAAGACCAGAAGGTCAGTAGGATAGTTTGTGTATAGGTTTATATTGTTTTACTTCATTGCTGTATGCCTGTATTTATGTAGCACCGTGGTCCTGTGAGGCACGACATTTCGTTCCACTGTATGCCCCCGCATGTAGCGGAATGACAATAAAGCTCGACTTGACTTGACTTGACTTGTCTGCGATTGGACGCCGAGGTTGCTTTGTTTCTTCTCGATAGGTGAGTAACACAGTGTCTACACCGGACACACCGCACCACAACAGCTAAAGTCTGCCTACACTGGACGCGATAAAGCGACCGTTGCAAATCATTTGAAATTTGTCAGCACGTCATAAATAGAACGCGGCAGCAGTTTTCTGTCGTGATTTGTCGCGCCGCACAGCCTCCAGTGTAGACAGCATCACTGATTATAATAATTTCTGTAGTATTTTGTCGCGCCGCTTGCGTCTGGTGTAAACACGGTGTAACATTGGTTTTGCTTTGTTTCACAGAACAAATCATTGCCTGAGTTGTGTAGGCTACGTATGTGTGGGGCGGAGCTATCAACATAGGGGTGAGACCCTTTTGGGATAGGGACGTGTTTGTTTTGGTGATCTCAAATATCAACACTGGCTTCCAGAAATCGCTTACCCCACCTTTAAACATTTGATACAATGCACTTATTGTGTCCATACATGATTTTACATTGTACCTATATTAAAAAAAAATAAAATAAAAAAAAAACCTTCCTGTAATTACTTATTTAATTTCTGTAGTTGCATCTACAATTAAACTGTCAACATACCTCTACCCCTTAACCCACCCTTAAACCTACCCAAACCACCAAAACCGGTCTATAACCTTAACCACATCCCACCTCAATAGCAGCAAAAGTGTTTCGCAATTCAACATGAACACAGTGAGTACATTCTCAGAAAAAAAGGACAAAAGCTGTCACTGGAGTAGAATCTTTTCAAAAGGTAGACCTCTGTATCTTATTTACTGCTTAAAATGCATATTAGTAATTTAAAAGTATATATTAGTACCTTTTGAAAGTGCACCACCTAACAATTATTTTTTTTTAAGTATATAGTCGTTGAAGACACCTGATTTAAAGTGGGACCAAATATTTTTTACAGTGTAAGGAAGCACCCAGAGCACCATTACAATGCACTAGAAACCATCATTCACACCTTAACATCACGACGACAACTTCTGCACAGACAAAAAACACTAGCATTTTCTTTAGAAAATGTACAGATCTTGTTTCGTTTGCTTGGTCCAAACTTTGATCAGGTTTTTAATTATACTGTCATTGAGGAGCAGCTGAAAGACATTTTGCGAAGCTGACCAGATAAAAGATGTTGTGTCATGAGTTTTTAATAATCAGGAGCCCATCTGTGGCAGTCTCTAGCAGCTGTGAGCAGAGACCTGATACACACACACACACACACACACACACACGCACACACACACACACACACACACACACACACACACACACACACACACACACACACACACACACACACACACACACCTGCCTCCACTGCTTCACATTCTTCTCATTCTTCTTCTCAGGTCTGACTTTCTTGCAAATGTTCTCCAGGTTTGGCCATGGGCTTCAGAAATACCATTTTCTTGAAGGTAACTGGAGATCTGAAGTTCTTGATTCTCCATTCTCCCACTGAAAACCCAGAGGATGATGGGTCATGGATCAGGGATCACTTCTCTCCGCTCCAGATTAACCCTTGACCTCCATTTGCAAAGCCTTGAGGACTTCCTTAGCATGAGGTAAAGGTGTCACATGAGGTGATAAGGTGGATCTCTATGCAGACTGGAGTGTACGAGCTGCATGCTTGTTCCCAGCTATCATGAGTTTGGACAAAGACAGGGCTTGTCTCAGAAGAGTTTTTAATGCACTGCAGTGATTTGGCTCCTCTGCAGAAAGCTGCTTTAGGAGGTGTTCAGCGACGTCCTGAAGTCTTTAGCCGAGCACAATTATCTGCTGGAAACAGTCATGAGTTTAAATCTGGCTAATCCTGAATTTGATTAGCATTCTCCTCTGTTTCACTCCTCACCTGCCCTCTGTGCAGCATCTGTCCCCACCAAACACTCACAGACTCTCAACAATATGTCTTCAGCTCACTAACTCATTCTTCCAGTTTGGCCTGTTCATTAAATAATAAATAAATAAATAAATAAATAAATAATAAAAATCTGTCTGTTTGTCTGTCTCTGATCTGAACCTGTTCCACATGTTACTGAGGAAAAGCAGGTATAATTTACTGTTGCCAAATCAATTCATTGTGATTGTTTACATAATATACTGTGTACATTTATATGTGTATATAAACATGCACACACATACATATATTATTTACACATTTCTTAAATATATAATATGATTTGTATTATACATTAAACATAAATATAAATATAAATATAAATATATATTACATATATTTCTTAAGTATATACGTGTGTGTGTGTGTGTGTGTGTGTGTGTGTGTGTGTGTGTGTGTCTATTTATATATACATATAAACATAGACAGCACACACACATATACTATGTAAACACAAACTTTTATTTTGGATACGATTTATTGAGATTAATCAATTTGACAGCTAATATAATTTTTTATTCATTTTTTTGAATTAGCATTAAGTTTATATTTTAGTTTTCATTTTAGTTTCATTTCAGTAATTTTATTATGAGCTTTTGAAATTTTTACTGTTTTATTTTATTACTTGCATTAGTTTATTTGTTTATGTATGCTTGATTTAGCTTAAATTTGATTACAGTTTTTGACAAGAAAGCATTTCTAATTTTCATTTATTGTACTTTTTGCATAATATTTATATTTTATTTTATTTTTAGTTTCATTTCAATTAACAAAAACATTTATAAATAGTTTCAGGTTCAGTTAATAATAACAATGCTGTTTTGAACTAGAAACTGCTAAAGCTGGTGGAAAGGAGTGTTATTATGTCCTAAAAATGATCTAATTAACAAATAGTTTGCTCTATTCACAACATTATTCAATTATATTTTGTGTAAAGAGCCTATTTTAAAATCTTTTTTTTTTTTTTCTCCTGTATCTGAATTTGGTTGTCTGAATTCTCTGAATTGCTACAACCGCTTTAAAAATCTTCATTTTCTTCATGGCATCAAAGATCCACAACAGCAGAACAGTCCAGTATTTTCAGTACAGCAGAAAAAAAAGGAGGTGTGGAGGTTATTCGCTCCCCTGAGCCTGGAAATATTTTTTCTTCATTGGCATGACAATACGCACAAAAGAAACAATTATTCCATATCTCCCTATTGAAAATGACTTTCCATGCGTTAGCTAATTAAACACATCCAGCAGGTATTAATGAGTGCTTTGTTAAGTGCTATTACAGTGTTGCCACACTAGTGGCTCTTCACTCGATGAAGAGCTGCTGGCTTTTATATCAGAGTAATGGAGCCAATCACTGCAGAATCTGTGAGGTTCTTTTGTGTATTGGTTACAGTCTCTCTTTTAGACAAAGAGGCGGTTAGATACGCTCACATACAACGACAGACTGTAGAATATATCCCATAATACTAGCCTGCTTCAGCGGCGCTGTCTATTTGTCTCTTTGGCTTAAAGGTAATCAGGTATGATGGAGCTCGCATTGAGACGCAGAGCGGGACAGAAGCAAAACACAGAGGAAATTGGTTCATCTAAAGAGCATGTTCACATGATTACATGATTACCCGATGTGTCCTTGTATCTGTTTGTCATTTGGAAGGAGAGGCAAATCATCAAAGTGGGCTGATTTTGTAGTCATAGCCTCTCTATGAGATTGTTCATCCTCCAGGCCATAGACTGATTTCAGAGATACACGCAAAAAAATACATTTGTTGCTGTCAAATATATTCTCCTTGAGATGGAAGTTTAGCTAATGTATATTTATTTGTTGTGTATTACAGGACAATTCCAGCATTTTTTTTTTTTCTGGTTTTCTCCAAAACCATCATGAACAAAAGGCAGCAATTATTTGATCAAAAATACAATTAAATTGTGAAATTTTATTACAATTTAAAATAGCTGTTTTCTATGTGACTATATGTTAAACTGTAATGTATTTCTGTGATCAAAGCTGAATTTTCAGCATCATTACTCCAGTCTTCAGTGTCACATGATCCTTCAGAAATCATAATAATATGCTGATTTGCTGCTCCAGAAACATTTCTGATTATTATCAATGTTGAAAACAGTTGTGCTGCCCAATATTTTTGTGGAAACCAATACTTTATTTTTCAGGATTCACAGATGAATAGAAAGTTCAAAAGAACAGCATATATTTGAAATAGAAATGTATATTTATATATAATTCTATAAATGTAAATAAAAAGCTGTGATGCTCTAAACAAAAAGTAAAATAAACAAACCCTTTCAGACATGCATTGTTGGAAAAATATTTATACTACCAGTACAACAACAACAACAACAACAACAACAACAACAACAACAATAATAATAATAATAATAATAATAATAATAATAATAATAATAATAATATGTACATCCATCCTGTTTGTAACATTTGTAACATTCTGTTTATTTCTTAATTTAACCTCTACAGGTTAATGGAGCTTCTGTGAAGTAACAATAATATCTTCATCCAAATTCATATTCATTCATTGACTTATCAAACTCTCTTTGGAACCCCACAAAGAAACCATTTACTTTTCACAAAACACATAAAAGTACAAGAGCAATTTAACCAATTAACTTCACTTCCAGAGCTATTGTGAATCTGTTGAACTCTGGCACATTGTGTTCACTGTGCCTTTGGATTGCATTTAACTGCACATTAGTGCAGCTTTTGATTCCTGCAGATTCACACAGGGAGTGTAACAATGTGGATTTGTTGTGGTTACCATGGAGATGATCATAGACCAATGAGTTCATATGGCATCATCTCGTGTGATGCTGTACTGACAAGCAGTGCATCCTGAATCATCCACTGTTATCAGAGAGCTTTTTAGGGCACTAGAAAACAGATGGTGTCTAATTCAGTGGGAGGACCTCAGTCCCTCCTACAACTGTGAGTAACCGATGCTACAGTAATAGTGCTGAGGAATGAGTCGGAAATATCTCACCGTCCCACACAAGAGACATAGACTGTTCACTAATACTCTAGTGAAAAAAAGAAACCTGCCCGATTTTACTGAATGTGCACTTGTAGAATACTTCAAATCTTAAAAAAATAAAAAATAAAAAAATAAAAAAATAAAAATAAAACTGTAAAAACTGCACTTGTAGGTAATATAAAATTAATTAATGAAATAAAAGGCCACTCAGATATACTTAAAGAGAGCACACTCTTAAGTGCACTTTAAAATGTGCACTTTGCACAAAAGCTTATGCAAAGTTCATGAAAGTTCATTTACTCATACACAGCAGGCAAGTACTTGATTATAATTGTAAATTGTACTGTATCATTCAGTATATATATATATATATATATATATATATATATATATATCAAACACTGAAAAAGATGTAGCAACAATTTTCATTAAAGTAACTGAACAATCTCGCAATTTGTTAAAAAGAAACAACAAATAACACATTGAATTATGTGAAATTTTAAAAAGTACATTTTTTGAAGTAGAAAGACTGAAATAGTGTTTTCTTGTAACACGTACTGTATTAATCTTTAAAACACTAAAAGATCATTATTTATGTACTAAACTGTAACTTTATCATCACAAATGTGTACTTTTAAAAACATTTAAAAACCTGACATACAAGTTTCAATAGTAATTACATTAAATTTTAGTTTACCATAAATGCTGTACATTTAACAATACTTGAATCATATTTCAAAGACAATAGATGTAATTATGAAATTACATACTATTTATCCTTCTTAAGTGGGTGAAAAAGGTACTTTTAATTGCACTGAATATACATTTTCATTTCATTGTAAATGACATTCTACATTCAGTTCTTCAGTATATTATTTTAAAGCATATTATTTATGCAATAATAAGTAATGATAAACACGTTAAACATATGATGTTCTTCTTTGTCACATAGGCAGTGGATTCAAAAATTGTCATCATTTGTTTATTTTCATTATTTTTAAACCCACATGATTTTGTTTCTTCTGTGGAACACAAACTAAAATATTTTGAAGCAATTCACACAGAATTTTCCCTTATTACCAGTGAATATAGAGTATCAAGCTCTAAAATGGACAAAGAAAAGCATTTTCCTGTAGCTCAAGCAGTAGAGCATTTTGCTTGCAACACAAGGTCAGGGTTTTGATTCCTAGAAAATGCATGGACAATGTAAATGCTTTGGAGAATGCATTAATGTAAGAATCAGAATGATGTCAATATTTAACGACTCCTTTCCTTTCCTATTCTAATTTCCATTTTTGTGTATACTGCTACTTTAAAGGGGAGAAAAAAAATGAATAGACGGCACAGTTATCCTGTATAACCGGTCGAAAGCAAACAGTTGGAAAGGCTTGACTCAGTGCGCTCTATTCATATCAACGGTGGAGTAAGAGACAGATGAGCTTTGAAAGAATGTTTGTCCTTCAAAACTTTCACTCCCAAAACTAATAATTACAGTTTGACCAAACACCTTCTATCTCTCTTTCATTTCTCCAGCTTCTTCATCAAACACTTTTTATTAAACCTTCCCAATGTTTAATAAGTTCAACACAGACACAAGACCACAAATCACCTCAGATAAAATAACATTCTGGCAGTTACCGTCCTGAAAAACTAGCTTAAATCAGTCTACTGAGGTTCTCTGGTCTCTCAGCCCTGGTCAAGCTGACAAAAACCTGAAACTCCTTCAAAAACAGCAAATTAGACCAGCCTAACCAGCCAGACCCAAGACCTGCTTAGACTGGTTTAAGTTTTTTTATTTTTTTTAGCAGGGTATCCACTAAATTTAGTTTAATATGCTGGCAACGACACATAGGAGTGAGACTCTACTTTCTGAAAACATCCCAGATGGGGTTTTGAGTGTTTTTATGTAACGCATGGAAGGGAAAGTGTTGCGAGGCCTGTGTTTTTTTCTTTCAACTGCAGAGCAGTCGTGTTGAAAATCTGCATTAAAAGAGCAATAAATCACCAGAGATTGTTTCTCACCTCAAGGAAACTCTTGCCATTTCCAGCACTTTTTTTAGAGAGTTCCTGGCAAACAATTCTATTGGGTGGTGCCTTTTTATTGTACCTACGCTTCCTCTGAAATTGGGAAAGAATCCCCCCTTGGCCATTTTGATAAAAGGGAAAGAGATCTATAGCTTTCCATATCTTCATTTCTTAGATCAATGTGCTTGTTTAGATATAGATCACACAAGAGGACGGTTTAATTTCATTGGATTGTGTTTTCTTCCTTTCTCTCCTCAGTCACGTTTCTTCTTCTCCTGAAAATCAAATGCATTTGAGCTGATTAGAAGAGTGTATTTTGACAATGAGGACTGATAAATACGAGGCGTCACATCTCACGTCTTTGAATAGATGTGTGAGAATCTCCATCGGAGTTGTTACATTCATCTTAAAACAGCTCTGTCCTCTGTGTGTATCCCTGCCGATGCTATCTGGAACAGAACAAATGTGCTTCCCTGTTGTATTTCAGCATGGGCTTTCATCTGTGCCGGGTCTTATCTGAGCACAGAGAGGAAAATGAGAAGTGTTGTGACATTTATCTTACTGCATATGTCTTCTCTCTTTATCTCTGCTGTGGAGATACTGTACTGTAAGTGTTTAGAACAGCGGAAAAAAAAAAATAAGATGGAAATAAGATGTAGGCCCGTGGAGGCTAAAGTTTCTTCAGTGATGCTCTAAATGAGATGTATGCACACAAAAGCAAGCGTGTCATCTTGTTGTGTTGTTTTTGAAACATATGGATTGACTTCCCTGCTGGGAAGTCGAGCTAAAACTATAGCTTCTGGTGGTAGCTTGTTTTGTGTGGTTTCTAACTAGTCAAAGCTGGTTTATGCGGTTGATCAGATGGACTTCCAGCTGGTAGGGTCCAAAGAGGTCTATTGTGGTAAGTCATGCATTTAAGATGGAAACATAACAGGGAAGTGACCAAAAAATTGTGAGCAGTAAACCCAAATAACTACACATGTATTCACAATGATGAGAAATGTTAATTTCTATCACTTACTTGTGACCCTGGACCACAAAACCAGTCTTAAATAGCACAGGTATATTTGTAGCAATAGCCAAAAATACATTGTATGGGTCAAAATGATTGATGTTTCTTTTATCCCAAAATTATTAGGATATTAAGTAAAGATTGTGTTACATTTCAAGATATTTTGTAAATTTCCTTCCGTAAATATATCAAAACTTAATTTTTGATTAGAAATATGCATTGCATATTTCAATATCGCATGCATCAATATTTCGATTTTTTGCACCCTCAGATTCCAGATTTTCAAATAGTTGTATCTCAGCCAAATATTGTCCTATCCTAACAAACCATACATCAACAGAAAGCTTATTTATACAGCTTTCAGATGATGTATAAAACTCAATTTTGAAAAATTGACACTTATGACTGGTTTTGTCGTCCTGAGTCACATTTATACGACTAAATGTGAAGCAAACCATGAAAGTTGAGTGATAAACACCATTTGCTACAGACTTGCTTTCTGCTCATGGATCTCCATATATACACTGATCAGCCACAACATTAAACCCACTGACAGGTGAAGTGAATAGCAATGGCACCTGTAAATGAGTGGGATATATTAGGCCAAAAGTGAATAATCAGTTCTTGAATTTCAGGTGTTGGAAGCTGGTAAAATGCACAAGTGAAAAGATCTGAGTGACTTTGACAAGGGCCAAATAGTCATGGCTAGATGACTTGGTCAGAACATCTCCAAAATGGCAGGTCTTGTAAGGTGTTTCTGGTATGTAATAGTTAGTACCTACTAAAAGTGGTGCAAGGAAGGAACTGGTGAATTGGCATCAGGGTCATGGGCCCAAGGCTCATTGATGCACATTGAAAGCAAAGGCTAGTCCGTCTGGTCCGATCACACAGAAGAGCTACTGTAGCTCAAACTGCTGAAAAACTTAATGCTGGCCATGATAGAAAGGTGTCAGGACACACAGTGCATTGCAGGTCAAAGTACCCATGATGTGCACCACCGAAAGTGCCTACAGTGGGCACATGAGCATCAGAACTGGACAATGGAGCAATGGAAGAAGGTTGCCTGGTCAGATGAATCATGCCTTCTTTTAAATCATTTGGATGGGCATGTGTGCATCATTTACTTGGGGAAGAGATGGCAGCAGGATGCACCTTTTGAAGAAAGCAGGCTGACAGAAGTAGTGTTATGCTCTGAGCAATGTTCAGCTGGCAAACCCTGGGAACTGGCATTCATGTGGAAGGTACTTTGACACGTACCACCCACCTAAAGATTGTTGCAGACCACGTTCACCCATTCATTCCAATGGTGTTTCCTGATGCCAGTGGTTAATGTAGGATAATGCATCCTGCCACACACAAGAAACTGTACAGGAACTGTTTGAGGAACATAACAAAGAGTTCAAGATGTTGCCTTGGCCTCCAAACTCCCCAGATCTCAATTCGATTGAGCATCTGTGGAATGTGCTGGACCAACAAAATCGATCCATGGAGGCCCCACCTCGCAACTTATGTATTAGTGTCAGATACCACAGGACATGCGCAGAGGTCTTGTGGAGTCCATGCTTCAATGCATCAGAGCTGTTTTGGCAGCACAAGGGGGACCTACATGATAATTAAGCACTTGGGAAGTCATAATTACGTTGTCAGGCGCATTCAAATCATTTTGGTTGGCGCAAAATGGTTATACACCTTTTCTACAAAAAAAGTCAGCAAGGTTTGTTTTTTTAACTCCCCTTCTACAACATGATAAATAAAGAAGGCACTTCAGGTGTGTTTTTGCTTTGGTTTTATTACATTTGTGAAGGTGCTGTAAACTGAATTGTTAATAATTGTTCAATACTATGGTATTTTTATATGCAACTTGGCTGGTTTTATTGTTAATGAAAAAATAATAATGGTCATTCATTTCAACAAATTTACCATCATCTACAGACGTTGCATCCAACATGTATTGATGTCCCTCAAATCAGAAACTGAGGTCCAAAGGAAATCCAGAGTTTTGTTAAATCCATGTAATTTAGTTAGAAATTATGACTAATTTTGAATGACCATCAATGGAGAAAATGAATTTAAGAACCAGATGGTGTAGTTGTAACATCAGCGGCTAATGGCTTTAACTGCTAATTAGTCTTTGGTAAGGCTGAGATTGACTAGGAACACTATCTTGGTCTACCCAGTTAAAGCTGTTTGACCACCTATACTTAGAATGAACATAACCCATTCACCACCTTGTTTTTCCAAGGGTTTTTCCCCCCTAATTCTGATATTTCTTTCCTAAACTCTACAGCGCAGCTCCTGCCTGTATTGCCCCGGGCTTCATGATGAAAGAAAACGAATGGAGTCACTAAATCTCTTTTGTATCGCACATTTACACACTACAGGCTCTTGGAACAGCTGGAAAGTGTAACTGAAGGCACATTTGATGCATGCCATAGTTTGGGTCGAGGACAATTCCTAAATCTTTTTGATTGAATTCAGACTGCGCTAGAAAGAGGCTGTGCATTACTGGAGACATTTAGCATAGCGGATGATAGGCCCCATGCAGTGTCTGGAGCACAACGTCAAGCTTTGCTTTGAAGACTGGAAGAAAAACAGGATGATTTGATAACAAGAGAAGCGACGGGTGAAAGAAAGAGCAAGGAGTAAAGTGAGAACATAAGAAGGAGTTCACATAAAGGAGAATGCTGGTTGGAGGGACGTAGTGATCGATCATGAGACATTTATCATGATGTCTTTGGATTCAACCTTAAAAAGAAACTGCAGAATTGGCATACACTGAAAAAAATGAACATAGCAGGTCTTTGAAATTAAAAAAATGAATCATGTATGTACAACACAATTAATTTATGTTTCTGTTGTGAACATGTTTTAATCAAGTAGATTCCAATTGTTCATATTGAGTGTTGAATGGACACATTTCCATCACGTTGGTTGAAATTGATTGAATCTAAAACGGAAATCAATCCAATTGAGTTTTGACACAACCGGGGCCCTCCGGAGCAGATGGTGGCGGTATTGCATCATTGAGAGGGATGACAAACTGCTGTAAAAGAAGAAATTGAATCGAGCGCCAAAAACTGAAAGATTCAGCAGCTGAGCAACAGTCGCCTCATCTCAGACCAACACCGATTTACTGAAAAGTAAGTTCAGCAAAATCTTTTATGTTTGTTTTCAAGTAACTTAGGCGATATTTTCACTAGATAACAGTTTTCGCAGTGGTAAATATTGTGGCTCTGTTTTCCACAGTTTATCTGTACATTGCAACTTTGCTGACCGTGTGAATTGCTCTTCCACACGGGACAATCACGAGTGTCTAACCAAAGACTATAGAATACCCAAGACATGTCACTTGTATAGTTTTGAATGGGGAAAAATGCAACGGTCAATATGGCCGCTCTATCGAATGAAGCCCCGCCTTCTGAGCAAAAGAGCCAATCGCAAATCGGTAAAGTCAGCGCGTCACTGCAGCTGCCGTTAGAAATCCCGGTTGCAATAGAAACAGTCGGCGTTTTGAGACGTACGCCTAGGACTGCGCATGTGCACTGGTGGGTCTAGCCTGAGAAATAAGCTTTTTTAAACGACCAAATTTGAGCAAAATAAACAACGTTTATGATACAGTTGTTGATTTCAAATATGAAATTTAATCGTAAGCTTGGCGACCAGTTTTGGAAAATTTGATGTTTCCCCATTCAAAGAGATAGGATCTGCACTTGCATGCCCGAGAGGTGTTTCAAAGATGGCCGCCGAGTGACATGACTTGCATTAAAAGGACTTTGGTCTAACTTAACTTAGCTCATTTTTTTCTAGCTCATTTTCAATGAGATAACGTATATTTAACGATAGAGAGGCAAAACGCGGGCGATTTCGCTGCAGTCGGCGCAGAGACGGTGGCTTTCACAAGCATGGCTCTTCACGGATAAAATATTTATAATATATTGAAAATAGATATAAATATACCATAAAATACTTAATTTACAATATAGTGTTTCTTTTAGCGGCAGTCACGTCGGTTTCAACTGAACGGAGTATTAACAAGCAGTCAGAGTCGACTGCAGAAACACTTCTGCTGCGAGAGAAAGCTGCAGCATCTGTAACTAACGATCCTCGCCGAACAACTGCACCTTTCTGGATGCACCCTGCAGAAAAGCCCTGTTATCATGTCAGCTGGCTAATTAGGCTTATTCACTGTCTCACAATAATAATAATAATAATAATAATAATAATAATAATAATAATAAATTAAGCAGTGTTCTGAACATTAGATTTAGTCTGTTTTCGTTTTGTGTTTTCATTGCCTTATGACAAAACACTAAAACAAGTCTGTTCAACTTTACTTTGTGAATTTGTATGTTGTCTTTCAATTATTGACTGATTATAAAAAAATATTTTACAGGTCCATCTTTACACACACAAGCTTTAAATGGGTAACGTAAGTCTTTTAATTTACTTTTGTACTGCTGCTAAAGATCTAAATCTTTTTTTTTTTTTGTGTGATTTAAGTTTTACATAATTCAAAATATACACTTGCATTATAAATTGTCATTCAAAATAAATCTTAAACATCATAAATAATTAACTGTTGTTTAGCGTGTTAGATTTTCCTCAGTAGGCCTTTGTTAATAGGACTTATTTTCACACATTTACCTACATTTGTTTGTTTTGTGCAGGACATGAATGAAGCCTGCATCAATGAGGCCATTGAAGACACTGTTTGTTCTCAAACAACATGCTTCTGAGGAACCTGAGAACTGTAATAAAATTACAGTTAATCCACTGATTTCACTTGGACTATTTTATCAATGACCTTATAAGTTTCTGGGTCTGGGGAAATTTCTGTTTCATTGCTCTCTGTGGAGGGTCAGAAAGCTCGCGGATTTCATCAAAAACATCTTAATTTGTGTTCCAAAGATGAACGAAGGTCTTACGAGTTTGGAACGACATGAAGGGTGAATAATTAAAGACAGAATTTTAATTTTTGGGTGAACTATCCCTATAAGGTGAATGGTTAAACTTGGTAGTGAATTGTAACAAGCTCTTGTTCTATTTCAACTTATTCACTTTGTGCCATGTTTGGATTACTTAAGTGTTTTGTGTTTTCTTCAGAATGCACTGTTTGTTCTAACAGTTTCCTATTTTGTATATGCACTTTTAAGTCTAGTGTGACAGTTAAGATTTTTTTTTTACAAATGTCTTTGCTGTTCTTAATCGACAGTGACAACGGGTTAAGTAGGTTTATAAATGTCTTGCCGTTCTTATTAATCCACTTTGAGGATACATTATGTATGTGTTTGAATGCTGCTAATTTACAGTGTTTTTGTTTTGATACTTGTGTAATCAATTAATGGCAGCTGTGTTCAGCCCTCCATATTTGCAAAGTTTGACAACTCAGTACAGCAAAATTTAATACCAACTCTTGCTTTTTGCCTTTATTGTTGTCAAAGCCAGTATGTATTTTTAGATTTATGATTTTGTATTCACACATTTGCACGTCTATAGTACATGTAGAGTTTACGTAAAGCAAGTTAGGTTTATACAACTCTGGTACCAGAGACATAATGAAATTTCACATTTTTTTCTTTGCTAATACTTTCGATTAAAATTAAGATTAGCATTAAGAAATCAAGTTGGTACCTTTGACGCAATGAAATCACTTTAACAGTACACAATACATTTGTGTAATGGCAATCAGTAATGACAAATAATATATTGAATCAACATGATTATTTTAATTTGTCTTAACGTGAATGAAATACTTTGGCAAGCAATAAGTCATTGAGAAAAAGAGGACAATTATGTCAGTTGAACACATTCTGATCATGTGCAACCGATGTACACAATAAAATTAAGTTCAAAGGACTTTTTTTTCAGTGTAGCCAACAACATTCATCTTGTTGTCATTTCCCCAAAGTCCAGAAACTTTGGTTTGAGCTTTCTAAAATAAATAGCTTAGTCACCCATTGCTTTTGATAAGTTTGAGTGGATCTGTCCTTCTAGTCTAAGTGTTTTTTTGTTTTTTTTTCCATTAAGGGCTTCCGGTTATGTCATAACTTTTTTGGGCACTGAGAGACACTTTAGCTATGAGGTAAATCATGGAAACCGTTCTCTGAGTGTCACTGTTGAGTCACTTCAGGATGTTTTCTTGGAATCAAAGGAACATGATTTTCATGAGAACTTGCTGAACTCGTGATCAATAGAGACAAAAGCCTCGTGGCTTCCTGATTTATTGCTAATGTCAAAGAAAATGTCATGAAAGGTCTAAAAAAATGGAACAAACACAGAACCTGTATTCTTTTTTAATGAAATGAACGGCAAAATAAATAGCCTGGTAAGACGCTGTCCGTTTATATGGAGAGGCTAACGATATTGATGAGCCTTATCAGAGAGACAGCAGACAGTCTAATATATAGCGAAAATGTCATCAGTCCAATCAGCACTGCCATCTACTCGACTAACACTGACTGACAGCTTGAGAATTAATTGTACTCTGTGATACCACGTTTATTCCTCTCGGTGTCTAGCTGCTAACATACAGAACTGCTGGAGCTACAGTACAGTGACTGTCTTCACTGATGAAGCTGATCGGATAAGAGGTGAAACATCTTCAGTCGACCAACTGACTTATACACCATGAATATCGATACGTCGAGGAATTCCAAGGAACCCCAAATATGATGAACAGCCTGCCAAGGACACTTCATAAAATATAAAGGCAGCTGCATATTTTAAGACCTATTTGCATTGTGTGAAGGAAAATCTTTAAGTGTAATATTATAAAGACTGTTGTTAAATAATAATAATAATAATAATAATAATAATAATAATAATAGGCATTTACTGTGTGTTGTTACTATAATAAAACAACACACACACTACCATTGAAAAATATGGGGTCGGTAAGATTTATTTAAAGAAATTAATACTTTCATTTAGCAAGGATGCATTAATTTGATTAAAAATGACAGTACAGACATTTATAACATTAGAAAAAAAAATCTGTTTCAAATAAATGCTGTTCTTTTGAACTTTCTATTCATCTGTGAATCCTGAAAAAAATAAAATGTATCATTAAAAAAGTATTGTACAACACAGCTGTTTTCAACATGGATAATAATCAGAAATGTTTCTTGAGCTGCAAATCAGCATATTAGAATGATTTCTGAAGATCACGTGTCACTGAAGTCTGGAGTAATGAAGCTGAAAATTCAGCTTTAATCAGAAATAAATTATATTTTAACATATTCACACAGAAAACAGTTATTTTAAATTGCAGTAATATTTCACAATATTACTATTTTTACTGTATTTTTCATCAAATAAATGCAGCCTTAATGAGCATAAAAAAAATCACACTAACCCCAAATTTTTGAATGGTATTGTAAATGTTTGTTTATACATTATATAGGTAATTATTATTATTATTATTATTATTATTATTATTATTATTATTATTATTATTTATTCATTTATTTACTCATTTTTGCAGTTTGAAGTAAAAGTGTAATATTTATTTTCCTTTTTTATAATATTTATATATACATAATATTTATGATTTAGAATATATTTGAATCCTGCCGAAGACCTGCTTAATCACCAACACGTTCTTGGTTTACCAGCAACACCACAAAGATCATGCTGGTTGACCAGCTTCACTAATTGGTTAATTTGCCAGACCAGCAACAAATTATCACTAATCAGCATAAACTATCAAAGACCACCAAAGACATTTTAGAAATCCACTTTATCTGTTATGTGAAGCTTAACATTGAATGCAATGTTTACAACACATTGGAGCTTACTGGGGTTTGTAGTAGAAACCATAGTTACATTAATCTAAGCATGATAATAAGGAACCATGCATAGTTTTACCATTGGTTACTATGGTCTTTGTACAAATGCCACTATGGTTGCTATGTAAGAAAAATGGCACATTTTCATAATGAGATAGGAAAACCTTCAAAAACTTCAGTAATTAGCATGCTAACTAGCAGGAGGCTGCGCTGGTCCATCGGAGGTTGCGGGTTCCTGGTGAGGAGCTTTTGTCTGAGATGATTGGCAGCTGCAGCAGGGGCAGCAGATGGCTGGGCGGAAGTCCAGGGCACAGGAGACGAGATACCCTGTGTCGCCCTGAGCGCCTGTGGCCCGTTAGAGGCAGAGAGAAAAGGACATGGCCTGTGCCTCCTACAGCTCTGCAGTCCTTGTTCCCCATCATCACAGCCACCACAGAGACATGAGAGAGGGCTGTTAGAGAAGCACACCTGCGGCTGTGTGCACTTGTGTTTGATAGGGATTTGAGCATGACCTTCCACCAGAAAACACTACACCATTCCTGCTCACTGTCATAGGTTCTGTGTGTGTTCTGGATGTTGGTAGGCTGGTGTTCCTAGCTTTCTTCACCAGCTTCACCTTGCAACATTTTTTGCTGGTGACCAACATTGCTATTTATAACCAGCACTACACCAGCTCAGACCAGCATAAAAGTTCATGTTCTATGCTGTTGTTTTTAGTAAGAAAGGTAAAGATGAGCAAATAACAGTCTGATTTCATTAATATTCAACAATAACTTTAAAACATATATTTTGTACTTTTGGATATACGCTAAAACTTACAATATGGACTGACAGCATCTAAAATATAAAAGTGTTTAGCTACGCACAACTTTAGCTTCTATCTTTATATTGTGACTATAATCATATAGTTACATTTTTACTATTATTTAGATATTTCTGAGCCTAAACCTAACAGTGAGAACAATTTTAATGGTATGCATAGTAATACTGAGAATACAGAAATGTTTTTGATTTAATTAAATGAAGAAATAATCAAATGATTACTGATTTTTAATTAATTTTAAGCATGGGTAAAATCACTGTAAAAATACATGTACAATTTTAAAAAGTAAAATTTACAATGTATATTTAAGAGAAAATACTGTAAAAATTCTAAAAAAAAATAATAATAATAATTTGTCAAATGTAAATTACCTTTTCATACAAGGTAAAACAACAACAACAACAACAACAACAAAAAATGTAAATTGTATACAATTGCATTGTGTAAATTTAGTATAAACATATTTATGGTTATTATAAGTAAAAACTACGAATTGTTTCATTTACATTAAAAAAAACAAAAAACAAAAAAAAAAACCTTAGAAGGACATTCCCATATTTTTACAGTGTGATGAAATATATATATTTAATATATAAAATATATAAACATATTTAATGTCAAATTAGGTAAATGTGTTAAATTTGAGTTGTCTCTGTAGTTGTTCATACGTAAAATGCTTCTGGTTTAGATGTTGTTAGTACATGAATAATGTTAGTTTTAGTGTCGCTGCAAAGCATGGAAAATACAAACACCTATGATCACCTTGTACAATAACAACTTCTGCAGCCCCTTAAACATTAACAGGCCTTCATGTGCCTTTCTCATGTGCCTTTCTCTCTGAAAGCTTCACTGTTACCTGCCTATAAGTGTAAGATGGTCTTATCACAACTTGAGGTCAGGGTCTGTCCATGAACATCAAATCCGGCCCCAAATGCAGGCCACTCTCAACAACACGTTCAGCAGGCTTTTTACTGCACTTGTTCTCATTCGCTTGATTACGAATAGTGTGTGAGTGTGGATGTGTGTAACCGGTTCTTCAAATGGCGCGTCATGACAGAGAATCTCCTTGCGTGTCCCATGTGGCCTTACAGCCTTTCTCCTCTCGCCCTGATGGAGTTGCGGGTGTCTGACTGAGGGCAGAGCAGCATTGCACAAAGGAGATCGATAATGGAGCAGTTGCGTTTCTCCTGTTAAACTCCCTCCGCATCACGCACTTTATTCAGTTCATCCCTTGAGAAGTTGCAGTGTCTGACCTTACACCAGGAAGAAGGACATGTGGATTGCAGGCATTTGAAAGACAGAGAGGAAGAGAATGACAGAGAGAATGTGTCAAAGAAACAGGCCGGCTCATAAAATCTAGATTTAAAGGAATAGTTCACCCACAAAATTTGTCATGTCACTCCAAACATAATTATTTTCTCACTTTTGTGAATCACAAAATGAGATGTTTGGCAGAATGTTCAAGCTGCTCTTTTTCAAATAATGACAGTGATTTATACTGCTAAGCTCAAAAAAGGATGAAAACACAATCAAAGCGCAATGAAAGTGATCGCCATGACTTGTGCACTATATTTCAAATCTACTGAAGTCATACGTTAACTTTGTGTTCATAATTTAAGTCAAATGGTGACATTTCTGCAAAATATTATGTTGGTTCTTGCACGATTGGCAAAACTTTCATAGTGAAATGTCCAGCGAGTGGCACAAAAAGCGACTTCAGTTTTAATCCGAAACAGATGACGGTGAATCTGGCAACTTCAGTTCAGAAATGAAATGTCCAGTGAGTGGTGCTAAAAGGCTGTATCACATTTGTACGTAAATAACGTAGCACATACACAAAACCCTACCCTAACCCTGTTAACAAAAGCAAACTCTTACCCAACACAACTCTTACTGTCTTCCATCATGTAGATATAAGGAGAGGATGAAGGTTTCAGTCAGTTTGACAGTACATCACAGAGGAGGGCCAGTATGCCATAACGTTGGGCCACTAAACATGGGAGTAATAAAGGAAACCATTGCTTCTTATTAGGGCCTCTGCGAGATGACTGTGGTTGCTCTATCCTCTTCGAAAATTAGAAAAACTAGTGATGGATGGACCTGTGTTGTAACTCAGTGAGAGAAAGAGAAATATAAGCTGTGTTTGAAACTGAAAGCAGCCAAGTTACTGCCTTGCTGACCAGTCAGGCAGCATTTTTGTAAGAAGGTTCCTTCCATAAAACTAGTTTTCAGGCACCATAATGTTCATCCAGTGATTTACAACAAATTCAGGTATGTATTAAAGCAAATTCAAGTAAATTTTTAAAAAAAATCAAGTAAGTTTTACAGAAATATTTCATGTTGAGTACAAGTTAAGCTCAATTAACAGCACTTGTGGCATATTGCTGATAACCACAAAAACGTATTTCCTCTTATCCCCCATTTTTTGTTTTAAAAGCAAAAACCTTGGCACTTACAATGGAATGAGGCCAATCCATAAAAGTTAAAATATTTGCAATAGTACAAGAAAGTTCAATATGCAGGTTAACATGATTTTAGTTAATAATAATAATAATAATAATAATAATAATAATAATAATAATAATAAATTACTGACCTTTTCTTTGATTTAAACAGTTTTACAGCTCATATACGTCAGTTTTAACAGAATTAATATAAGTGATTTTATAAAGTTGTAACATTCACCTTTTCTTTTATAATCTCTACAAATTGGCCCCATTTACTTCCATTGCAAGGTGCATTTTAAGTGTATTTATTTATTTATTTATTGGTGACTTCTTTTGTGTTTGCTAAAAAACAAAAACAACAACAACAAGGGACAAGTTGAATGTATATGTTTGTGGTCATCAACATTGTTACTGTTGCTGTGCAACAATGCTGTTGATTGAGCTCAACTCAAGGTTATTTCTTTAATCAAGGGACTATTTAATGATTACAATGTTTATTTCTAGGTAAAAAATAATCATAAGTTTTAAAAATTGTGATTAATTAAATGCTCAATTCAATATTTCCATCAATTGCAGAACCACTCACAAAGGAATGCCTCCTACATTTTTTAAGAGAGAAGTTCTTGTATAGAGCTTTGGGATTTGCTGTTTTTGTTGTTGGTCTCACTTAAATATTCAGCCTTGAAATGATCTGTGTGAAATTAACCCTCCACACATACAGTTTCTAACATTATACAGCAATGCATTTTGGCTCCTCTACTTTTATTCCATGAAAGATGATGACACGCGTGTCAAATCCCTCATCATAAATGTGGATGTCTTTTCACAGATGAAAATGATGTGGTTTTATTGTATTCCAGAATGCATTTCAGGTCTGTGAAGTTATTGCATACATGAAAGAGTTTGCAAAAAAAAAGCCTGTGATAGATCGTCGGTTGCATCATTTGATTGACAGACATAACAATCTTACTTTGCAAAGGCTGAGTAGCCTATAAGTAACTTATTTACAGATGAAGGATACAGAGTACAGAAGAGCACGAGACAGAACTTCAGACGCTTCACTTTGGCGCGTTTGATTAAAGGTAACCTGGAGGAGCTCTATTGCGTCTTAAAGGTCCTCCAGAGGTCTTTCCTTTCATCTGTATGCAGATAAACAAAAGACGTCGGCGCATCTACATTCGGAGGTTAAGTGTGTGCTTCCCTGCCCTTGATCTGAGACAGACGTGTGCAAGCATCTGCATTTAACAATGTGTTTATACGTGGGTGTGAGTTCACGATTCAGGGGAGAATTTTGAAACATGCTGAATGCGTTACGAAAGGCTCTAGGGAGCTACTTGAGGATTTTTTGGCAAATATCGAATGCACTGTTGGCAATATTTCAGTGTTTTAACTTTCAAGGTCCATATGTTTGGAGCGTGTCTACAAGTTATTTATTTCCTGGTAAAAATAACTATATTTGTCACGAATCTGGTCCATGGACTTCCATCCGATTGCCACCAAAGGTCGCCCTTTCATCATATTGACTCTCAAACCACACAGACTGTTGCACGTCACTCTGGACTGCATTTCCCATCATCCATTACACTGTGTACACACAGCTGTAACCAATCACACGCTCACCTGAGCAGGGGCGGTTCTGGGGGGAGGGGGCCCCTTTGGCCCCCCTAAATTTGGAATCATATTACAGCAAACAATTTTGGGTGAAATGTGCAGTTTGTTCTGTAAACTATATGTATATAAAAAGAAAAAAATCACCAGCTGCTAAATTCAAATCTGCGTCCGCTGGCTGGCACAGTGCCAGAGGTACGCACATTTTTAAAGCACTGCGCATTATAACAAATCACATACGATTCTGTTGAGCTCATGAATGCAAGGACCAATCAGAGGCGTTCAGATGAGTCATCGCTGAAACACTCTGTTTCGTCACCGCGCGCGCTGGCTGACTGAATTCTAATTCTCTCATCAGAAACAACAAAGCGAAGAAGTACGAATGGAAGTAAGATATTAAGTTCACAGTGTAAACAGCTTTAGAGATTATTATGACAGTTTTTGAGAGTGCTTGAACTCGCTGGACTGAAGTGAAATGTTCTTTGATATTGTAAACATTCTTTGCTCTCTTCTTGCACTGAAAATGTTATAGGCTAATTAGTAACTTACAATGTTTTTATTAAATTCACATTAAATACAAAGTCAGTCATATTAAAAGTATTTTATGGCATGACACCCATATCTGGTACTTAAGTAAAAAGACGGGCTTTTATGTGTAGTTAATAAATTACAGTATTAGGCTACTTTGCCATCACCCATTATAGACCAAATAACAATCTATAAAGGTGCTAAATGCATTTACTTACACATATTTGAGAATCGAGATATTTCATGATATATTTTAGGGATATATCAAATAAAAAAATAAAATAAATAAATAAATCCCCTGCTGAAAAAAAAACAATAGACACATTACAAAATTAGTAATGGTTTTACTGGTTATAATGGGACTTGTATTGGTTTTACTGGAAACTGTAATGGACCCTGTTGGTCTCTACTGGTAATTGGTTGCCTTCTATTGGTGGCTTGTTAAAACCAATAAATCCTAATGGAATATGTCCTAAAACACACTACAGAAAACCATTTTTTAATGGTTAAAAGTTGATGGTTTGTAATGGTATTTGTAGTGTAAACCATTAAAATTTTCTGTGATGGTTTTATTGTTTTTTATTTATATATATATATATATATATATATATATATATATATATATATATATATATATATATATATATATATATATATTTATTTTTTTTTATTTTTTATTTTTTTCAGTAGGGACATAAGCCTATATCAGTTATTCAGTGGTATTGTGGCTGCTGTGTGTCACATGACAAGCATGAGAGCTTACTCGTGCCCCCTCAAAAATAATGAGTGCATGATGCCCCTGACATTACAATACAAAATTATTTGTTAAATAAATGAAACATGATGAAATATTTAATTTAGTTGAAATTGTTATAGATTACTTCCAGAGATTGCAGTGATACATGACATGGTGAAAAATGACTGAATGAGTAATACTTAAAGTAGGTTAAGATGAATTTAAAAATTGTGCCCCCTAAAAGCACAAGTGGCCCCTGTCTGGCCCCCCCAGTTACTGTGGTCTAGAACCGCCCCTGCACCTGAGGCCAATTCACACACACCATAAATAGGAAGTTCCAACCTTTATTCCAGAGATGTGCACTCGAGTTATTGACTCGGACTCGAGTCGCATTTTTATAGACTCCAGACTTGACTTCAGACTCTACTCGACTCGACTCGAGGAAAGGGACTCGTGAATATTTTAAAAGCAACTCAAGTCTTTTGTCCTTAAATACTTCTATAACTGATATTCAAAAGGTGGACCGCATCTGCACCCCGACATCCATCCGGACCGCGAGCCGTAACAGCAGCACTATTTTAAATGATCAGCGCGTCAAAACAGCGGAGCGGATCACATAACAAGCGCTCAGGGTCGTTTATGGCAAATGTCTTTCAGCGCTATATCCTCTAGTATTTTTATCTAAAGCCAAATGCGCATTTATTCAAGCCCTTTCAGCTCTCTCTCTCTCTCTCTCTCTCTGTCTCTCTCTCTCTCTCTCTCTCTCTCTCTCTGTCCTCTCTCTCTCTCTCTCTCTCTCCGTCTCTCTCTCTCTCTTTCTCTCTGTCTCTCCCTCTCTCCGTCTCTCTCTCTCTCTCTCCCTCTCTCTCTCTCTCTCAGTCTCTCTCTCTCTGTCTCTCTATCTCTCCGTCTCTCTCTCTCTCTCTGTCTCTCTCTCTCTCCGTCTCTCTCTCTCTCTCTCTCTCTCTCTGTCTCTCTCTCTCTCTCTCTCCGTCTCTCCCTCTCTCCGTCTCTCTCTGTCTCTCTCTCTCCCTCTGTCTCTCTCTCTCCGTCTCTCTCTCTCCCTCTGTCTCTCTCTCTCCGTCTCTCTCTCTCTCTGTCTCTCTCTCTCCCTCTGTCTCTCTCTCTCTCTCCCTCTCTCTCTCTCTCTGTCTCTGTCCCTCTCTGTCTCTCTCTGTCTCTGTCTCTCTCTCTGTCTCTCTCTCTCTCTCTCTCTCTCTCTCTGTCTCTCTCTCTCTCTGTCTCTCTCCGTCTCTCTCTCTCTCTCTGTCTCTCTCTCCGTCTCTCTCTCTCTCTCTGTCTCTCTCTCTCTCTCTCTCTCTCTCTCTCTCTCTCTCTCCGTCTCTCTCTCTCTCTGTCTCTGTCTCTCTCCATCTCTCTCTCTCTCTGTCTCTGTCTCTCTCTGTCTCTCTCTCTCTGTCTCTCTCTCTCTCTCTCTCTCTCTCTGGACGCACGGCGGACCGGTGCGGATGACGCGATTATTTTAACAACAACAAAAATACGGAGAGCAGCAAAATTATAGATTACCTTACCTAAAACACAGCAAAAAACAACAATTCTGCAAATATAGTTATTTTTCTTACTATCTATTTATCTATCTATAACCTATGACTCTTGACTATTTACAAACCAGATGTTTTTCTGTAACACAGTTTTTCTGTAATCAAATTCTATAATAAGAGTCTGATCTACCATGACACATAAGGAAATATTTGACAGATCTTACAAAACCATACATATTAAGTATTTCTTTATGATATAAGTCAGGGGTATGCAATTAATTTTTTTTTTTTTTTTTTTTTTTTTACATTTAGATACATGTGAAGTCATGTGACTATATATATATTTTTTTTTTTTTTTTTTTTTTTTTTTAATGAGCCATTAAATGACTTGAGACTCGACTCGGACTCGTGATCAAAGACTTCAGACTTGACTCGGACTCCAAGTTAAAGACTTGTGAACATCTCTGCTCTATTCAGTGCCGAGTATTGTTTAGCGATAGCTACTCTATGGAGCCTGTTGTTCTGTCATAGTTTAGTCATAGTCTTGCTTTGCCTGTCTTTTCCCGTGTTCTGACTCTACCCTGTGTATCTTGGATTACCCGTGTGCCTGGACCTGTTTTGGATACTGTTTGCCCCAGCCCGGACTATTGCTCGTGTTTACGGATTACCCCTTTTGTCAAGCACTCTGGATATTGTTAGCCGTCGATAGACCACGCCCATTTTGGATTATTCTCTTACCTTGCCCTCTATATACCTGTTTGCCATTGTTTGAACCATGCCTGTTATGACCACGTCTCTGTCTAATAAAAGCCTGCGGATGGATCCGAACGTCTCATGCTCTGATCAATCCGTAAGTGGTGAGTGGTGTTTGTCTATGCAAAATTCACCACAATAATCGAAAGATGCTAAATGTGGTTTTAGAGCATTTCTATAACTTTCTAGGTGATTACTTAATGCCTCAAGTCAAAAAAGTCTTATTATTCATGTCAGTATCCCAAAATGTGAGCAACAAGCTGTAAGTCAAAGTTTACAAATGCTAGAACTGAGTAATTTGCGTTTTTGCATTTGCATTGAATTTTTCTTGTTAGCAGCCTAGAATATGCCCAAAAAAAAAAAAAGTATCCAAACACTTTTTTTTTTTTTATAAAATTGCTTTGAAGGCACCATCACACTGAGTTCCACTCGTTTACTTATTAATCTTGTTATACATTTATTTATTGTGTGGAAATAATTTATACAGCAAAGTTGCTTTTTTCGCTGCCAAATCTGATTGTGTAAAATCAAGCAGTACTTTGATCAGTCCTTAATTGGTGAAAAGAGCGAAAACAGGAACTGTATTTGGGCTTTGTGAATGCAGCAGACATATGGGGCCCAGACTGGATGATTTATTTGAATTCTTTCCTTTATGCATGCTTAATTGGCAGAGAAGAGAAATGGCTAATTAATGCCGGTGGAGTGATTAAGGACACAAGGGCCACAGCTTTCAACCTGTCAATTAAAAAAAGCCCAGCCGTCTCCTGACACAATGACAGCGGCTGACAGGAATATTCTTCCACTGGTTAAAACCAGCCTGCGGCTTTCACAGACTGATATGTGTCAATGTAATCAGTTTATGAGAAATTGTTGAGTTTGCGCTGACACATTTTAAAGGATATTATATCAAACTAACTGAGAATATAACTTAATTTCCATCTGTTTGTGGAGTTTGTTTATGTACTCTTGAAGATACGGCAGTAGACTCAAGTCGGGCCTATTCGTGTTTCACTATTTGTCAAATGAAGTAGAAATGAAACTGAGAAAAATGGAACATCTGATGCTCAGAACGATGGGATTTCAGAAAATATCTGATTGCACCTGAGACCAGAAAAGGAGGCTGAAAGAGATTGTCTTATTAAAGGATCCTTGGGACACAAGCAGGTTTTACTGTGATATAAGTAAGATTGTTCTTGATAGTCTGGTCCTGCTCCAAATGGGACCTCAAGCTCCTACGGGTCCTTCTCTGACTACACACTTTGGTGATGTACAGTAATGCCACAAAGAACGCTGGGTAGATGTTCCCTGTTGATCCAGCATCAGAACAGGCATTCTGATGTAATGCCCAAATCCATTAGACAATGTGTTGCGAAAATCTTAAATGTAAGTACGGCAAAAATATCATAATATTCTAGGTATGTTTTCCATAAACACTTATTGCAGTTCACATCCCTTTTAGATTTTGTGAATTAGTGATCTCATTTGTACATTTTCATCCGATCTGCTTCTGTTTAGGTTTAGGGTCAGGGTCAGGTCTGGACCTTCAAGGGATAGTTTACCCAAAAATGATTTTTTTTTTTTTTTTTTTTCTGTTAAGTTACTCATCCTCCGGCCATCCAAGATGTAGGTGACTTTTATTTTATTTCAGTTGAAGAGTAAAAAAGATTTTTAGCTGAAACCGTGGTCCTTGGTGATTCATAAAATACAAGACAACGGCTCTCTGTCTTTGTCTTATGAAGCAAAACGAAGGTATTAATTTTGTGTTGCTTGTATATGTTTTTTTGTTTTTTTTTTGACTCTCAAAGTGCCGGTAGCCATTGATTTGCATTTTATGAATCAACAGTTTCGACTAAACATTTTCTTTACTGTTAAAAGTATTAACAGTAATTACTACTGTTAAATTAAAAGCAAATTTTCATTTTTGGTGAACTAACCATTTCATGCTTACTTAAATTCTACACTATTGTATGCACCAAATCCTATGAATTTGACAAAATATTAAATATTTCTGTTTTCTCATGAGATCGGTTTGTTTTCTCTAAATGAAGAAAATGCAGACTAATATTATTATGCAAATGAATCATTGAACCAATTCATTAACATGGACAGTCTGAAAATGAATCAGGCTTCTCATTTCACCATCTTAATGAGGTTTAAATAAGATGCTATTACCATTATGAATGGTTAGAGAGGCCTAATGGCCTAATGGTTAGAGAGTTGGACTCGTAACCCAAAGGTTGCGGGTTTGAGTCTCGGTACTGGCAGAGATTGTAGGTGGGGGGAGTAAATGTACAGCACTCTCAATACCAAGACCAAGAGGTACCTTTAAGCAAGGCACTGAACCCCCAACTGTTCCCCGGGTGCCGCACCAAAAAAATGGCTGCCCACTGCTCCGGGTGTGTGTTCACAGTGTGTGTGTGTGTGTGCGCACTTAGGATGGGATAAATGCAGAGCACTAATTCTGAGTATGGGTTACCATACTTGGCCACATGTCATGTCACGTCACGTTCATGAATGAGGTCTGTATAGTTTCTGAGTTATTCACACCATTGATATATTAAACCATTCTAATGAATAATACATCACCATTCAAAAGTTTGGAGTCAGTAAGACTTTTAACATATTTTTGAATGTAGTCTCTTCTGCTCACCGAGGCTGCATGCATTTTTTTGATTAAAATACAGTCAAACAGTAATATTGTGAGATATTATTGCAATTTCAAATAACTGTTCTGTATTTTAATCAATTTTAAAATGTAATTTATTCCTGAATTTTCAGCAAACATTACTTAAGCCTTCAGTGTCACAAAAGCCTTCAGAAATCATTGTACTATGCTGATTTAGTGCTGACAAAACATTTATTTTTATTATTAATGTTAATATGTGATCCTGTACCACAAAACCAGTAATAAGGGTCAATTCTGTGAAATTGAGATTTATACATCATCTGAAAGCTGAATAAATAAACTTTACATTGATGTATGGTGATGTAATACATTTACATTGATGTAATAAATATTAAGAAAATCACCTTTAAAGTTGTCCAAATGAAGTTCTTAGCAATGCATATTACTAATCAAAAATTAAGTTTTGATATATTTATGGTAGGACATTTACAAAGTATGTTCATGGAACATGATCTTTACTTAATATTCTAATGATTTTTTTTCATAAAAGAAAAATCGATAATTTTGACTCATACAATGTATTGTTGGCTATTGCTAAAATATATCCATGCTACTTATGACTGCTTTTGTGCTCCAGGGTCACATATGATCAATTCTTCTTTTTTCAGGATTCTTTGGTAGATAGAAAGTTCAGAAGAACAACTTTTATTTGTAAATGCAATCCTTTGGTAACATGATACATACATTTACTGTCGCTTGCTGAATAAGAGTATAAAAAAAAAAAAAAAAAATTCTATCCTAATGGATTGTGCAGAAACAACTATACATCATAAATAAAAAAATATATATATTTATTTATTTATTTATTTATGATGTATAGTTGTTTCTGCACAATCCATTAGGATAGAATATTTTAATGTACAAATCAACATATTAATATAATATGCTACATTATATTAAATATATGAATATATATATATGTATATATACTTAAAAATCTGATCATTATCTTGATTTTTAGTCTGCATGTAAATGAACAGTCCACATAAAAAGCCCAGTGTAGAAGGTCACATAACTCAGCGGTGGCCAGCGTGACCCATCTGTCTAGCAGCAGCTCCAGCACACTTTCAAGAGCATTCTGCTCCTTCCTGGTTTCCATGGCAACCCAGCGAGAAGGATGGTGTACTTTACAGCGGGATGCACGGAAAGGCTTGTTTACTGGCAGCGAGGGCCACTATATTCACCGGCATGTGTGTTAACGCCCTCACTCATTCGCTCTCCTCACATCTGTGGAGACGGACCACGATAATTACAGTCTCCATGGCAATGTCATTATGATTTTTTTTCTCCGCTCTGTTTTTGGAATTGAACATTTGTAGTTATGACTATTATCTTCAACAGGGCATCTGCCTTCATGTGCCCTCAAATGTAATTTCCACATAGGCAAGGACATCAGAAAATAACATCTGTGTTGAGCAATTTGCATTCTGTTTGTATTTTTCTCATTGGTTATTTATTTTCCTATGAATTGTGTTTAATGGATTGCTGGCTGTATTCATAATGGATGCGGTCCTCTGAAAACATCAGTTCAGATGGTTATATGATGCTGGCTTGTGTACACCTATATTGTTAGGTTCAGACACTGGCATTACATACGCAAAGTAGTGTATTTTTTGTCTTCTACAGTAACCATTACATTTTCAGTTGCATGTTTTCATCACATCATCCCTCACCTCTTCGTCAAAATGCCAAATTAGTAATATAATAAATTGTTGAAGTCTCCTGTTTCAATATATATCTCTGTTCAAACAGTTCTAAGATATTCCAATATGATTATAAGATAATAACAATGGATAATAACAAGATAATAACAATAGACTCATTTGTGTCTATTTTTATACTTTAATTAAATAGCTTAAACCTCGATTAAAAGGATAGTTCAGCCAAAAATGAAAATTCTGTAATCAGATATTTCTCAGAATATCTTGTTTTTGAGTGAACTATCCCTTTAAGTCTCTTGAGGTGAAAACAATCAACTTCTAAACAATCCAACGCTCCTCAGGGCAGTCTGACTCTGTGGGAAATAAATCCAGGCTTGTGTGCACGTCAGATTTCAGTGCTGATTACAACTTATGTTCAACACTCAGTCAAACAGGAGTTTCCTTTAACCACAGCAGAAACAAAAAGTAAACATTAAAAATGGCAGCTTGTTTAAAACAACAAAATGTCCTTAGTTGTACTGAATCACTCTGAATACATCATCTGAGTACAGTGCTGTTAGGACTTGATGACTTGATCTAGCCTGAAAGTTTTAGCCAAAGGACTGAAAGATTAATCTAATAAACAGTAGCACTTCAGTTTAGGGACCAGTTCTCACTGTTAACTAGACGCTTATTATTATGCATATTACTAGCATTTTGGCTGTTTATTAGTATTTACAAAGCACATATCAAAGCCCTATTCTCAATGACCATATTCTACATCCCTTAATCCTTAATCCCATACCTTAACAACTACCTTACTAACTATTAATAAGCAGCAAATGAAGTCTTAGTTAAAGTCAAAAGTCATAGTTAATAGTTAGTTAATAGTGAGAATTGGTCCCTAAACTAAAGTGTGACAGTAAATATTCCCATGGAAGCTTGTTTACACTACAGAATGAATTATATAAATGAAAAAAATAAAAATAATATAATAATAATAATATATAATAATATAATAATAAAAATAAAATAATAATAAAAAAAATAAAATAAAATAGAATGAATGAATGAATAAATAAATAAATAAATGCAATTAAAGATAATTGTGATTTTTATCTCACAATAATGACTTTTTTTAGATATAAACTTGCAATTGCAAGAAAAAAAAATCAGAATTGCAAGATGTATATTTTTTCTTCACAATTGCAAGCTTATATCTTGCAATTCTGCATTTTTTCTCGCAATTGTGAGTTTAAATCACACAGTTCTGAATTCTTTTTATCACAGTTTTGAGATATGAGCTCAGTTGTGATTTATAAAGTCCAATTCTGAAGGAAAAAACTGAGGGAGTTTGTCACGCAAACTCGCAATGTGTTTCTGTCACACAATCTGAGAAAAAAAGTAACAACTGTGAGTTTATATCATGCAAAGTCAGATTTTATTTTTTTAATTTTTTTTTTTAATTCAGTGGCGGAAATAACCTTCCATATATTCCTGACAGAATGTTTGTCTGTTGCGAGTGGACACTGCGATGGGTTGTTTGACTTTGTGAACTTTTGAACCCTGCACAAGGGGCAAAGGGTAAATGTCGGCACAATAGCGCTGTTTGTTTATAGCACTTCAAGCTAATGTTTAGTCTATTTAGCCTTTCGGGTGTCTTGGGAAGCACATCTGCTTTGGGTGCTTTAGCTGTGATCAAACAGTCAAGGAAGCATCTTTCATTCAATTCATAGTCATCTTGATTTATTTACTACAGAACCCAGAAGCTTTTGATGTTTGACTGAATAACCAGTAAGGAAATATTAAAAAAATCTGCAATCTTTTGAACGTGTAATTACATTAATTTGCACCGAGTGGCTGCTAATGATGGATTTTGATTCAGCAGCAAACAATTTACAAGCAGTAGTGTTATTAAAAAGCACTTTTCACCCAAACAGCCAGGTGTTTCTCTGCCCGTGTCCTGCCTTGACCTTGGGAGGGACCGTTTTATACCTAAACCCCTTTCTTTTGTCTCCCTAAAAAATGGTACCAATTAATGGATGGCTGGGATTGGAGGGTTATTTTTACGGATGAGGGACAAACAGGAGGAAGAGGAGAGAGACAAAAAGAAAGAAAGAGGACATTTTGAAAGAAGCCACAGGGGTGAGGATTGAAAGTGGAGAACGTCCCAGAAGGTCAGGGATAATTAGAGACACTTTAAGACTCAATGCACAGCACCCAGAGGACGAACACACACTCTAACAAAGACACGCTCACACACGCACATATCAAAGCTCTCGAGACAGGCCTACAAATGGGCCCAGAGTGCAACACTCTCTAGCATTTATTTTGGCAAGAACATATGACACCTGTGGTATATATGATGTCGCTTAGGAAAACAATACTAACTAGTGTACCTAGACAATAAAAATACTAAATATGTCCCTATTTTTATTTATTTATTTATTACAGTTTTAATAGTAGTGCATATATATATATATATATATATATATATATATATATATATATATATATATATATATATATGCAAATTGAATAATGCAAATTTAAATATACAAACTGAATAATCACAACTTTTTTTCTTATTTTAAATCTCTTATGCTTGTCAAGGCTGTATTTATTTGATCAAAAATACAACAAAAACAGTCATGTGGAAACGTTTATTATTAACAATATTTTACTGTTACTTCTGGCATTGAACTAAAAACATTCTTTAATATGTCTGAAATATTGTATATTGTGAAAACCTGATTTTTATTATTATTATTATTATTATTATTATTATTATTTATTTATTTATTTTTTATTTTTTGGTAACACTTTAGTATAAGGACCAATTCTCACAATTAACTAGTTGAGTATTAGCATGCCTATTAATAACATATTGGATGTTTATTAGTACTTATAAAGCAAAGCACATTTTCTGTATGATCATTGTCTGCATCCCTAATCCCACCCAATACCTAAACTTAACAACTACCTTACTAACTATTAATAAGCAGCAAAGTAGGAGTTTATTGAGGCAAAAGTAATAGTTAATGGTTTGTTAATAGTGAGAATTGGACCTTAACATAAAGTGTGACCTTTTTTTAGCTATATCACCCTGTAATATTCACTAGAACAGAATACCCATTACCATACAGCCCAGTTTTGAGCATATTTCCTATATCACTCCCAGAAATACATGAATTACACTGTATAAACCTAAGTTATAATAATTTGTCTTCCTACAAGGACTAATATTTCTTCACGCAGCCAAAGCTGAACACAAACAATAATGTATCCCTGAGGTCTTGACAGAATGTTTTTTTGCTTCACATTTAATTATGTACAGAAATTGAAACTTTTTATTTATTTATTTTTTTTTTTTCTGAAATCCTATTAGCATGATTGCTTGCAGCTTGGCATGCTACAACTGTCATGACAGACCTTTCCATTAATGAGTGTGATCTTAGTAGAAAGACTGAAAGTAACACAGCCATGGGCATTAGCACCTTAATAGGGTCCAAATGTCAGGAATGATAGCAACCAGCTCAGCAACTGCATTGGGTTTTATATTGTTTATTTATGTGTGTGAAAATTAATTAACCGACTCAAAGAGACATGCCACTTTAGGTGAACCAGTAAAACTTCTTAAATACTGTTCAGAATTGTTCTGACATTTTGACATATTTCATTTTATGATCAAATAGCCTCACATTACATTAAAAAAAAAAAAAAAAAAATCACTTTTTTGTTTCATTTCATACTTTTTTCCTTGTCATTCAGTGTTAAGCGACTATCAAGGCCTCAGGTTGGCGGTCTAACACAGTTAAACACGTCTTAAATGAAGCCAGCAGACGTGGGTTACTCTGCAGCCTGCCAGTCAAACGGTGACCGTGACATATCCATTAGACAAGTAATGCCATTGCTCTCAGAATCTGAAGTGATCCGGCACGAGTCGACACCCCAGACGGCCCTACAATCTCATCATGTGTCCGCTGCGCCGGCAGGAGCAAATCTGCAGGGAGTGCACTGGAGCAACTCTCCCAGTTACCGGGTAAATTTGTTAACTGTAATCTTCCCTCATCACACGAGTGATTAACAGCCAGCCAATAGAATGTGACAGAGGGTCACCGTGGCAACCTGCATCCTGTTTTCAAGGTTATGGAAACTTGAACAAAACGGCATCGCTCTGGGATCCGCAGAGGCTGGATATTAAGTTCTGTTTTTGTTGTTTTGAATGTTTCGCAGGTCAGTTTGTAGCGGTTAATGAGCTCTCTGACATTAAGTTGCAGGGGACAAACATCCAGGCCAGTGCGGCCAGCTTGCACTATATAAGTGCATGGATCATTGTATGTAATTGCCAAGACTTATTTAATCTAAGCTTAGCGTTTTGCATGCAAAAGCAACGGCACATGGCATGCAAATATCAGTTAAATGTCACATTCATTAGGCAATGAATAAATCCCTGTGTTTGGTGCCCCCAAAGCCAGCCAGCTACACATGCACACATTTGCAAACACACACTCAACCTCTGTCTCTCCAACATACAGTTTTGGGTTTCAATTATTATTCTCCCTCTAGAGGTCCATTTGTGAATGCATTATGCAACCACATTGAGTTTTATATTAATGTATGTGTGGGCGTATGTGAGTTGCATTTAATAGACATTGATATCTTTAATCAACATTGATCTGTAGAAGTGCCATTATTATGGGATGTTGATTCTAAATGGCACTGCAATCACTGATTTATATAAATCCCACGCAACATTCCTTTTACAGTACTTACCAGAATGTTTTTCCCAAGGCCTTGACAAGCACCTGCTGCAAATAGACTAAAACTGTGTCTGGAAAAAAATGAAAAATAAAAAAAAAGAATCACACTATTGTACCACCTAGTATGTAAGCAGAATGGCCCAGTTAAGAAAAATTTGTTCAAAGAACATGTTGCTAACGTTGCCATTAAGTTCATCTAAATATTATTTCTGAACATTCTCCAGTTTTTTTTAAACATTTTTGTTTTGATTATGCAAATGTTAAGAGAACATTCCATTTGATATTTTTTTCAAACATTTGAATGTTCTCTGAACATTCTAAAACATTTAAAAATAAACATACAACTGAAATGTTTGGTCACACTTTTTTTTTAAGGTCCAATTCTCACTATTAACAAACCATTGACTAAGACTTTTGCCTCAATAAACTCCTAATTTGCTGCTTATGAATAGTTAGTAAAGTAGTTGTTAAGTTTCGGTATTGGGTAGGATTAGGGATGTAAAACAAGGGCTTTATAAACACAAATTAACAAGTAATAAGCATATAGTGTTACCAAATGTTTATTAGAACTTTTTATTAGCACATATTAATGCCTTATTATGCATGACCATATTTTAGATCCTTTAATCCTACCCAATACCTAAACTCAACAACTACCTTACTAACTATTAAGCAACAAATGAAGAGTTTGAGGCAAAACTCGTGGTTAATATTGAAAACTGGAACTTAAAATTAAGTGTGGGCAACGTTGGTTTAAAACTTTGAGAGAACCTTGAGAGAATGTTTCTTGTTAGCTGGGGATCATCCAACAAGACGGAAAGTTTAGTGAGTGAATTAATCTAGATGTCTTTAATAATTTTGGTTGCTTTGAAGGGAATGAATTAAAAGACACAACTTCTCTGAGAGGGTTTTAGCCTCTGACAGTTGACTGTTAGCCCACTAAACCCTCTCTAAGAAGTTTCTTCCATGCTGTTGTTGGTCCTTTTAGATTTCCAATCATTTAGTCCGCTTAAAGCCAATCCTTCTGCAATCGACTACAAGCGAATGCCACATCTCAAAATCCAATCCACAACTGATGCATAGAACCAAGCCTCCATCCTACATTTTTTTCCCATTACACTCAGATGTACATCACATTATGGAAAAAATGTGTCTCTACTTCCATTTGATTTTGACTTTTAAAGCACCATTGCAGTTTGAACTTCAACAGCATTTCTTGTATGATGCATAATCTGTACGTCTTGAGGATAGTTGTGTGCATCACTAGAGTGTGTGAAGATTTGCATTTGTACTGTATCACATGCATATCTACGGTGCATTCAAACTGTATGACAATATGAACTCAACGACCCCTCCCTGCCTTCGATTTCACCTCATACTGATCACAATATGTCATCGTAAAAGAGTTCCTGCATTGACAGCACTCTGTTTCCTGAAACAATCTTCCCTTCCTTCCTCCTTTCCTCCCAGGAGGACCACGGGTGGCTAGGCACCACACCTATGTTTACCTCACCACCTCCTGCTCCTAGCCTTGGCCTTGACCTTTCCCCCCCAGGCGCCTGGCTTGTGCCGAAAAGGAGTGACGGTGTTACGGACCCCTTTCTGGGTCCTCTGAGTGCTGGCAATTAGTTAAACAGAATCCCGAAGGCTGCCAAAGCCATCTGTTCCAACAGGGGGACAAAGAGGGGGTCTCACACCTTTTAATGGGCCTAAAGTGTTCGCCTGCCGCAATTAGTCCATGCACCACATGAGGCTGGAGATACCATACTGGGCTCGGCGTGAGGAAGGGTTTGTGAGGGGAGGAGAGTTTACATCACGTTTATCTCACTCCATGTCTAAAGCTTAAAACTGCAAAGCCAGTCACATGGAGCGATCGTTGGTTTACTGCTAACATGTTTGGTATCTCACAATCTGAAATTTGTCCAACTGAAATTTGGCTGCACCTGAGAAGGACTGGCAGTCATACGCAAATGTGGTATTCTATCCAGAATATTCTTACTTGGAAGCTTCAGAACATACAGTAAATGCTTTCTGGTCCGATGCTTGACCGAAAGATCTGAAGTTTGAGATCAAGTGCCATCTGTCTATCATTCTCCCCATTTGCAAGACCTATAGAGTGCTGCAGGTACAGTATGGTGTGACTTTGTAGGCCATAAAGGAATTTAGTGTCACCCTAGTGTCAGTTTCAGACGTGACGTCCACGCATAAGGCAAAGAAAATGGGAAACAGTTCATTGGTTAAATTCTATAGGATTGCTGGGTCGATGTGTCATGTTCTTTAACCCAGTGGGCACCTTGATATCAATTTGACATCAAATATTAGTCAAGACTTGATCAAGATGCTGTAACATCATTTTAAAGTCAGTTTGGACAGCAATTTCTTCTAGCTGTAATTTGGTGAAATCAGAAAGTTAATCCCACACTGAAATTAGTATATATGTAACTCAATGTAATGTATATATGTAACTCAATAGGCCCTATTTTAGCGATCTAAGCGCATGGTCTAAAGCGCACGGCGTAGGTGCACTTAGGGCATTTCCGAATCCACTTTTGCTAGTATAGCGACGGGAAAAACGTTCGGCGTTCCTGGCACGTGGTCTAAAAGGGTTGTTCCTATTCTCTTAATGAGTAATGGGTGTGTTTTTGGGCATAACGTGCAATAAAATAATCAGAGTCTCATCTCCCATTCCCTTTAAGAGCGAGTTGCGCTCGCGCCATGGTGTATTCGCTGTTTAAATGGTGGAATTTTAAGGTGCACAGACTGAATGCGTCTCCAGAGAGCAAACGGATCTGGTAGGCTAATTCTGATACACGCAATGACTATCCATTATGACGTATGACATTTTTATATTTATGTAGCCTACACAATAATATTATTTTACACTGTAATCCTTTAATTTTTAATATTTGGCGTGTTTGTGTGCTGCTGCGTGTCCCTGTGTGTAATAAGCAAAGTGAATGCGCGTTGTGGACCCGCCCAGAGGTGCATTTTCTACTAACGCGCTCTTTAAATAACAAAAAAAAAAAAAAAAAAAAAATATTGCGCCATTGACTTTAGACGTTAGGTTTGAGTTGGTCTATGGCGCAATCTATTTTCAGTTCCTCAAAATAGTAACGAGTCAACAATGCGCCTGAACACACCACTTTTTTAGACCAGCACGCCCATGGGCGCACAAATGGGCGCAAATGCATTTGTTATTTAACTGCGTCGGGCTGAAACTAGCAAAAACATTTGCGCCGTGCCTTGCGCCGGGTGTATGATAGGGCCCAATATGTTTGACATTCAGTTTACTTCAAATTAACGTCATGCCAAGTTTTCAATGTCAGTCTGAAAAAAAGTCTCTAAGGGGGTGAGGAAGTCACTAAATCTAGAAACATTGGCAACACTGGCACATTGACTACAACATAAGTTATTAATATTTCATTGGTCCTCTTGTTTTTGCATGTGTTCATAATTTCTTTGTATGACATCATGGCCAAAAATTATGACCGCACAATTTGGCATGTTTCATTGCATTATTATTACAAATAAATCAACTGACTCTACGCAACTATGCAATATGCTTACAAAATTGTGCACTTTTTTTTTTTTTTAAATTAAGGGTGAAGATGTCCAATTACCTAGGCCGGACATCACTTTTGGCCACTACTATATGGCAGTTAATTGATTTTCCAACTGACCGCCAAACCATATTGCAAAAACAAGCCACTTTTATGAGGATTGTGGGCTTTCCTGGAGTTGTTGGAGCCATTGATGGAACTCATGTTCACATCATTGCTCCAACTGTAAACAAGGAGACATACCAATAGAAAACGAAGCATCAGTAATAATTTGTGATAATTTTGCACAATGCAAAGTATTTAAAAAAATACATTTAAATATTAAAATATTTCAGTGTCTTAATTAAATGATTTAATTGTAGTTACATTAAATGACTGGTGTAGTGCTGCTGTGACTTTACATGAGCAGGCTCACTGATTCAGAGGTTGGCTGATTCAGAGGTTGGCTGATTCAGAGGTTGGCTGATTCAGAGGTTGGCTGATTCAGAGGTTGAGGTCAGCCTTTTTGTGTTGACATCATTGTAGTCCTTAGTTCACAACTCTTAAGTGTCACCTCAGTCAACACTTAAGAATCAGTCTTAGACTTTACTGAAAGTTGCTTTCAGCTTCTTTATAAAAGTCTCCTACTCTTAGAAAAGTCCTACTTTTTATTTAAGAATTTTTTGATACTTAAGTCAAAGTTTAAGACTATTAAGAGCATTTCTGAGAAGTTTTATACATATGGGCCCTGATCCTCTGCTGTCAAAACTAGTGACACCCTAGTTCCCTCTACAAAAATGCATTAGGATTGTTTCATTACACTCTAATGGCAATTCGTAACTATTTTACAATCTCATTTGTTCACTGTCATTGGATCAGCTTATGCCATACTGACTGTTAGGTTTAGGGGTGGACCTTCATGCTTGCTTTTTTTTTTTTTTTTTTCTTCTTTTTTTCTAAAAATCATACTTTTCTTTACGCATCAATTCATAAGACATTGCCACCTCATAGTTATGTTACTTACGATATCAGGTTGGATTTTTCCATTGGCTTTTGGATTACTTCAGAAAATAAGCTGAAAATTGTATGATTCTCTTGCCTTTTGTTCATCAAGATAATCTTCACAAATTAACACAAATTTTGAAACCTAAATGCATTCACCAGAAGTAAAAAGCTAACAGAAGGCTGTAAATGAACTACACCATGGTCACATGATTTGACGGACAGATAAGCAAAGTATGTAGTTCTTTTTTAGACAATTTTTTAGTAAAAAAAAATTAATAAATAAATAAAAAAAACCCCAATCATGAGTGGGGTATTACTGTATTTTATGTAAAAGAATAAAACATCAAAATATATTGAACTTGTGTTAACCACATACCTTGTATCAGGCATTTAACCAAAAACCTGTTTAAATAAAAAAACAACAACAAAAAAACACAACATTGTGACAACTGAACCGAATGGAGCCCAGCTCTGGAAGCTCCAAAACACTAAAGATCAAACATTGGAGTACAGCAGATATTTGGAAATCTAAGCAATTTTCGCCGCTAACCATTCTCAAGTAAAGGATTTGGACATTGACTGGTGTTCTTTTATGTCCTAATGGCATTAATTAGGGGGCGTTTACAAGACAGAGATCTGAAATCATTCAGCTGTGCACAATTTCAAGATCATTCGTGATTTATAGATTACACTTCTGAGAGAGAGGCATGAAAATAGATCTTATATGTAGGATGGTTTCTACGCAACAGTTTGTAAATTAAGCCTGGGGTTTTATAGGACTACCCTAGTGAAAAATAAAGATACTTAATTGTATTTCAAATATGTTTATTTCATGAGTAGTATACTAAAAATAGATTGACATGTCTATACTAACTGAAAATACATTCTAAATGTAGTTATTTCATGCTTTCATCAAGCACAAACTTAGCACACTACAAATTCATTTGTAAAATACTATACTTTTTACAAATGCATTTGGGGAAGGATGAAATATATATATATATACAGTGGGTACGGAAAGTATTCAGACCCCTTAAATTTTTCACTCTTTGTTATATTGCAGCCATTTGCTAAAATCATTTAAGTTCATTTTTTTCCTCATTAATGTACACACAGCACCCCATATTGACAGAAAAACACAGAATTGTTGACATTTTTGCAGATTTATTAAAAAAGAAAAACTGAAATATCACATGGTCCTAAGTATTCAGACCCTTTGCTGTGACACTCATATATTTAACTCAGGTGCTGTCCATTTCTTCTGATCATCCTTGAGATGGTTCTACACCATACATTATCTTAATTCCATCTACATGTTTGAAACTTTAAATTTGATTTTAAAATTGATTTTCATATATATACCCATATAAACTAACTGGACGGAACCTTTGAAAGAGGACGCCACTTCATAAACCCAATGACATGTCCATGCTCATTCAGCCCAACAACTAGTGTCGATAAGGGATGAATGAAGCAACTCATCTTATCATCCTGTAGCTGTATGAAGGCAATATAATGTATGTCTGTGGGGACTGATTGTATAAACAAGGCCGCCGTATGAGTTCTCACCTAAGACTATGGCACAAGAGACAATATCACATTCTGTGTATTGATATTTGTTTGTTCCTTCACCCCTTAAAAGTGTCTTAAGTATTTTAATAATGTGATTTTAACATCGGCCTAAATATAGGCTACAGTATGTTCAGTAAAGGGGGTTTGATAAGTCAGTTTCTACTCACCTTATACTTTCATGAGCTCTGAAATTCACCAACAATCGTTTTTTCTGTTCTTTTGCTAAACATCTGAACTCGGTAGAGTGCACACTATTGGGAATCTGTGTTGCAGGTTTGGCATATTTTTCAGAAGAAACCTTTAGAGTCTAAAAACTCATTGCAGCTAAAGGCACAAGTCTCACCATGTATTTCAAATATGAGAATAATTTACTTATTTTAAGATGATGTGGTGTATATATATATATATATATATATATATATATATATATATATATATATATATATATTTTTTTTTTTTTTTTTTTTAAGATAAGATTTTCTTTTTGGGCAAACCAAAGAAAATGTGAGGTATGAATTTAAACATCCAGTATGTTTCTGCTAACAGGTGCTGTAAGGGCAGAGTTTCCAAACACATCATTTGCCTACAGCACAAATGTAACAATGGGGGATTCGCAAATAAAACAATTTAATTTGTTAAATGCTGAAGTAGTACTTCAGTAATTTATTTTAGTTGAATCGTCTGTTTTCCTGTTATGATTAAATGTACCATACATTACACTGTATTTGAGTTCTACTTGTTGATTATAAAAATAGTATAGATAAAAATAAATGTTTTGATAATAATAATAATTCATAATGATGCAGTACTTTGTATAGTTATGAACTTTACTTTTCAATTATTTAACCACACTTCATAGTGCTTTTCACAATTTTGAATGGTTGCAAAGCAGCTTTACATACATTTGTGATCCTGGAGCACAAAACCACTCATAAGTAGCACGGGTTTATTTGTAGCAATAGCCAAAAATACATAGTATGGGTCAAAATTATCGATTTTTCTTTTATGCCAAAAACCATTGGGATATTAAGTAAAGATCATGTTCCATTAAGATATTTTGTAAATTTCCTACCGTGAATATATATAAAATTAATTTTGATTAGTAATATGCATTGCTAAGATCTTCATTTGGACAACTTTAAAGGCGATTTTTTTCAATATTTGGATGTTTTTGCACCCTCAGATTCCAGATTTTCAAATAGTTGTATCTCAGCCAAATATTGTCCTATCCTAACAAACCACACATCAATGGAAAAGTTTTTTTATTTTATTATTATAAATATATATATTTTAATTGACCCTTATGACTGGTTTTGTGGTCCATGGTCACATATAGAAAGTAGTTACAAAAGTAAAGATATGTAAACAACATATAGTCATGGATTTGAAATGGTGAAAGAAATTCCCGAACTTGATCAGAAGGTTTATTTAGTATATTCCCAATACACTCCAATGCACCTGTACCAACACACTTTTTTCCATTAAAGGTTCTTTAATGTCCCGCACGGACAACGACAATGTTGCACTGGGAAATGTGGACTGCAGCTCTTTGGGCTGTCAAAATATTATGAATTATTAAACAAATTATTAAAATTATCCAGTCCAGCCCTCAAATCTACACAAAAAGTTAAAATGTGAAATAAATCCAGAGACTTTAACTACATGAAAAGTAACAAAATGTATTAATATAATTTCAATTCATACGTCACAGCGTACTGCGAGACCATCAAACCGCCAAAACATTTCATCGCGTTTTACATTGATATTTGTGCAGTGCATTGAGAGTTGAAGCGTGCAGAGACAATGGGCAGAGATGTTACGGATGGTTTTATTCCTTCCACATGCACTGAAACAAGCAGCACGTTCACATTCTTCCACCAACTAACGGAACTGTCTGCAGGGTTTCCTTCAACCAATGTTCACATTTCCTGATGTTCTCTGGATAACTGAGTTGACTGGTATGCTGGGGGTGTTGGTAAAAGACAGTTTCTTAAGCTATGCCATTATTTATAAAGGTTAATATGTTGCATTAGAAGCACACAATAATTGTGCCATTAGCACACTTCAAGTTTACTTGGAATGCCATTGCAATGCATTTTAAAGTCACTAAAAGTAAGGGATAGTATGACCTCAGTTTGTTATTAGTGTCATATTAATGTATGTTCAGTACTCTTACAGTACTCTTAATTTAATTGCAATTGTAATGTCACCAAAATACATTTGAAGCTTATGCTAAATGAATTCTGCATTTCAAAAATTAAATAAAAGAGTAGATATTTAAAGTGTACTTAAGTATACTTGGAATAGTTCCACTTTAGCACAAACAAGTATATTTAGTTGAACTTCAGCACTGCTTTTGCACAACTAAAATACATTTAGCACAAAATTAGTTGTTCCAATTTAGCAGACTTTAAGTATACCAATTTATAGTGTGCCACAAATATATTTAGTTATACTAAAGTACATACGAATAAATTGTACTTAAGTATACTATTTTTTTCACTAGGGTAACTACTGCAGCACACTATAAACCTTCAAATTTCAAAACTTTTCAACTTTTTTAAAAACTAGAGTAAAAAGGCTCATTTCAACTATGAAGGGTGCACAACCCTAGTATGAGCTCGGAGATCCCAACATTTTTAGTTTAACAACACAACATAAGGCAGGGATATCCTTATATTTCTCGAGACATGACGTGTGATAATAAAAGCCATGTGACAATCATCCCATAATCCTGGCTTTGGCATTCCATCAACAAGATTGGTCGAGGATTGGATGGAGGAGCTACAGAGAGGAACGTCGTGATTATTGCTGATGAGAGAGAGGCTTGGTATTGATCAGCGTTCGAGTGCTGGTCGTGGTCCATCATGAGAGCGCACTGGCTGGGATTGAACATGGTTAGGCTGGTACGATATTTCTAATAAAGAGACCTTTTCATTGTTAACCACCCCTGAAGAGCGGTACTTACACTTGATTTGATTCTGGACCCGAGGATATTGATACAAACTCTACAGCATGTAGCGGAAAAATCAATGGTACTGTGGACCTCATATAAGATGAAGAGGGGGGGAAAATGTAATGGAATGATAAATTAATGAAAGGAGTCTGCAGTATGTTTTGAACTTTGAGGTAACATTCAGACGGGTTCCTTCCTCAACTAACCTTTTATATGGAGGATATTTTTCGACTGTACACTGTATAGCCATCAGAGAGCCTATACAAAATCTGAACACCTAAGCAAAAGTTGTTCTGGGAGTAAAACTATCTAAAGGGCAGAGAAATGTTGATTCAGTGTTGAGGATGTTGAAGGTGTTTAGTTTAAAGGTGAAAATTAAAATGGCAGCTTTCTGCTTCCAAGGTCTTTGCTTGCTCTTAATTCGAAAATTCCACATTGAGCAGAAATGTCAGTCCTCAGTTATGGGTTGGCAGGATTTTGACAAGTGGGTTAGATAATATCTAAAATAATCTTGCCGTTAAATTCTGTAAGCATTTTTCTCATAGTGTATCCCTCAATCTCAAATTGATCTGGGTGCTATATCAGGGTCTCTGGCTCAAACGTCTGTTTGCACACAGTACGCCTACCTTGAGGTGATGGGTTCGAAAGAGGCCGGCATTGACGCATGGGCCTGGTGTGAAATAAAACCATTCGGCAGGGATTAGAATTCTGGTTGAAACCAATAAACTGCTAATTATTTTTATGCAATGGTTGATATGTTAAATCTATATCACTTACAAAATCACACTAAAGCTAAATAGTCTGTATTCTACAAGTGAATTTAGACATCACCATGTTAAAACTGCTATAGAAGCAAGTGTATTGTTTGATGTTTGAATTAGTGAAAATAAAAGTGCTCATAATAGGATGATTTATTTTTATTTTTTATTTCAATATAACATTAAGCATTGTGCTAAGCAAAAAAAAAAAGATTTATGTAATTTTGTGTTCCCGATCAAAAATGACCGGCCTTTTATAAAATTGCTTGCAAATCTCTCATTATGCTGTATAGTTGTCATATTGGATTGAATAGTTTAATCAACTTGTTTTCTTTCAGTTACAACAGTTTTTTTTTTTGTGTGTGTTTCTTTCTGGAGCTGATTGATCATAGGCCTCATTTATCTCAGCTTATGCACCTCAGTTTTTGAGTAAAAAAACAAACAAAAAAAAAAAATTTGTGGATATGTTCACAAAAAGAAACAATTAAATAAATAAATAAAGGTGCATAAGCTCAGATCACCTGTGCCAATTGAAAGAAAACTAGTCTGAGATTGAGTTCAATATTTAGTATTAATATAGCATAACAAGAAATGTATAAGCTGATAATTTTTGAGCACCAAAAAATTCATAAGTTAAAGAAAAGAAATCCCCCAAAAAGTACAAACAATATCTAAATTGCTTTGGGGAGTTGTTGTTAGTGTTTGTGAGCAAAGTCATTAAGTTTTAGTCCAACACAATAGAATTAACTAGTAGTTTTGGGAAAAAGAAAAATTGTTTCTGGGTCAAAATGACCAGAACACAACAGGAGTGTTAATAAAGATTGTCTTTTTCAAGAGAACATTTGTTTGAGAACATCTGTCTGTGCAATAGTTCTGTATGATAATCTAAATTTGAAAATATGCAGTAAAACAATTGAACATTTGAAGTATGTGTTTAATAATAAATCCACTCTCACCTTTGAAGAATACGTAGTAATGCAAGCTTTCGTTTAGATGGTCTCGCTGCATTTTCAGTGAGATGTGGGCGAATACATTGTGCTTGTTCACACTCTCTCAGCGTACAGGCTGTAGTTTCATGCGATTTTTCTCATGTGCAGTTTTTGGCAAGATTCGGCCTACTTTGTATTTGTCAGCGAAATCTTCAAATAAACCTTCCAAGAGAGTTGGCATGCCTCCCCTGAAATAGCATCCTCATCTGTTAAGACATAAGGAAACATATCTGCATGTCAATACTCATCCTGAGTGTTATGATATTTCTGATTCTTCATTTTACAGAGTCAGTCGCCGGAGGGTATATTGAATAAGAGCACTAGTAAGGGGTCAGTATGCCTTATGAGAACAGATCTGTAATGAATAATGTCTATGATTCCCAGAGCAGTGAAGATTTTAGATTGGAATCTAAGAATAAATTTATCTTGACATACGTTGACCAAAAACACAGTCCCATAAGACCCCTCCTGGTTTTAGCATTCCACGCTGAAAACATCTTTCTTACTGCGCAGGGAAAAGCGATTGTGCTCCTCGATAGGAGGGCAATAGAAAGGGAGAACGGAGGAGAGAAATGGAGAAGAAAAGACTGGCTGGCACCCCTTTGCGCTCTCTCCTCCTCACCCCATATCTTGCCAAATGGCTCCTCCAAACATTGTCCTTTCACAGACTAATAATAGCGGAGTGTTCAATCCTCCAGCCTCTTTGGAAGGAGAGAGAGAGACAGAGAAAGAGCGAGAGATAGCAGTGATGATGGTCTACAAGTGTAGGGATGATACATCTTGAGGAGGGGGTAACACAGGAAATAATTTGGCCCCCATCTTGAGGATCACACTGTGAATTGTGGGGCCAGGATCTTGGAGAGCTGTTGAGGGGGGCTGGTGGAGGAGCTGAATGCATTTCACTCTTTATGCTGTTTATCAGGATGGGACAGAATGATACAGCTGTACTGAGTAACACACAATTGTGCTGCTCCAAAACTAGCAAGCTGCCTAACCAGACAGCATTTTACAACATCACAATTACACGAAGGCTTTTAAAAAGACTCTCTTTAGCCATGTTCCAATGTCACATTTCATACAAAATAAGATCTGGGATTTGCTATCTCTCATGGCAACTGAATGCTTGCATTTGATCTGCGACAGTTATTTTTGATATTTTTGTTATATATATATATATATATATATATATATATATATATATATATATATATACATAAATATATACATATATATACATACATATATATACATACATATATATAGATACATACATATAGATACATACACACATATATACATATACATATATATATATATATATATATATATATATATATATATATATATATATATATATACACATATACATACATACATACATACACACACACACATTTTTATATAAATTAGTTTTTCTTTTTGTATTTTCAGTTTTCTTTATATATTTTTGCATGTTTAATATTTATATTTGTATTTTTTTAGGTAGCTTTTTTTTTAAGTATAACAAAAATGTTTTTTGTTTTTCTTTCAATGTGTAGAAACTCAATTATGCATTCTATTTACTTAAAAATTCATAATAATAATAATAATAAATTAATTACACCACCGTCACATGACTTTAATAATAAACAGTATTTTAACACTACAAGTTCCATCATCCTGATGTCAATGGGTTTTTTGAATGAGCTTTTGATTAAATGCCTGAAATAAAGTCCGGTTAACACAACCTCAAGATATTTTTGCATTTTATTATGTGACATTAAACACATCAGTTGCCGTGAATAAATATTACTATAAATATTAAACATTAAACCATGTCAAACAGGTAAATCATCTACTCACTATCTGCTTTTATAGCCTCATGTTTATACTTGTGTGTTTGCAAACTCTCCAATTCAAACTTTATAACTTGTATATTTTAAATAAAGTTTGAAAGTCATGTGACGGTGGTGTAATTAATTTATTTCCTAATATTGGCTTCACGAGTTTGTATGCCCATATAATCTTCGCATTAGTGGTAAATGGATTTGGCCTGATGTCTGCAATGGAGGGCTCAGAGAGACTATTCTACTCGAACTCCGATAGCCCCGCTATAGACACAAGGATAAATGAAATAAATATCCATAAAGGAGGAGATGGGGAGGTGGAGGGATGCCGAAAGAACTAACAACGAAAGTGGTAAGAGGCTGTTTTTATACTCGGATATTAATTGGAAGATTAGATGGGCATACTCCTCCTGAAATTACGTTAATAATTTCACTTTTTACCTCAGACTATTGTATTTAGGCTTCAAAATTCATAAGTGTGAAGATTATCATGATGAAGAAAATGTGTAAGAATCATAAAAATATGTTCAGAGCAATTATTTTCTGTATAATCCAAAAGCCAATGGCAAAACCTTTTTTTTTAATTTTTTTTTTTAGATTTTTGTTGAGGGAACCAGGGTGATGCAAACAAAAATGCATAATCCTGGTGTGCTCTATAGCAATACAGGGTAAATTTAAATAATGAGAATGGCAGATACTTAATTTTCTACTTCATATTCAAATAAAGGACCTTGGTAAACACAGATGAAATGTGACATTGAATGAGAAATGAGTATATCAAACATGTAGAGCAGATGGAACTAGAGAAAGAGCGAATGGGACGCTCAGGACCTCCTACGTTGTCTCCCGGTGACTCTGTGTGAAAGAATGCTCATGCAATAACTGCTCTCACTTCAGCATTCTTTCTCACTTTATTGCACTTGCAATCCAAGACAAACAGTGATAAAGCCAAGGTAACCATAGATACCTCCAATGCCCCCTCTTCTCTTTCATTTTCTCCAACACCTTCAGAATTTTTCTGCCAGTGAGTGTTTTTTTCTCTCTCTCATTTTCTACAGCTCTTCAAGGTCATTGAAACATAGGGTGCTGTAGGATAGAATTCAATGCCTATTTCTTATTTTGTCTCTTGGAAAGGACTGTTGGTTTCCACATAATACTGTATCTGGGCACACAACACATTTGGTGTAGTAGTTAGTGGCGCGTCCTATGGCATACATCAATGGTAAGTTTAATACCTAGAGTTAGAACAAAACTTCAGCATAAGCATTAAACTTTAGTGTGTGACTCACACAGATACAAACATGAATAATGACGCAAATCGTGCATTTTATTGAGGACAGGTGTGTGGTTATTTTTATAAGCGGTCCAACTAATGATTTTCTTGTTGGATGATTAAACAGTGACTTACACTGCTATTTAAAAGTTTGGGGTCAGTAATATTTTTAATGCTTTTGAATGCAAGCTCACCAAGGCTGCATTTATTTGATCACAAATACAGTAAAAACATCAATATTGTGAAATATTATTAAAGTTTAAAATAACTGTTTTCTATGGAAGTCCCTTTCCTCCACAGAATAAAATATGAAAAAGGGTAATTGCGACTTTTTATCTCACCATTCAGACTTTTTTCTCGCAATTGTAATTTACATCTCACAATTCTGACTTTTTCTCAGAATTGCATGAAATAAGTCAGAATTATGGATATAAACTTGCAATTGTGAGAAATAAAGCCAGAATTGTGAGATATACAATTGCAATTTTGCCTTTTTTTCTTGCAAGTTTATATTTCGTAATTCAGAGAAAAAAGACATAATTGCAAGAATTGCAATTACACAATTATTAATCGGAATTACCTATTTTTTTTTTCTTTTTTTTCTTGCTGCTCAATAAACATTTCTGATTATTATCAATGTTGAAAACAGTTGTGCTGCCCAATATTTTTTGTGTATGTAAATGTCATTTTATTTTTCATGACAGATGAATAGAAAGTTCAAACAAACAAAAAGTCTCATTGTACCCCAAACCTTTCAAAGCCAGTGTACATTGAAGAAGCTATATCTATGGACCAGCATAAAATAGTGTTTTTTTTTTTTGTTTTTTTTTTTAAGTCAGTATGCAGCTACCCAAAAACGTCAGAGGAACCATCCAGAACACCCTAGCAACTGCATACCAACATACTAAAGTGATTTTGCAGCGACTCACAACCCTTTAGCATTGCAGTAGCTTTTATGTGGGCAATATGAAATGCAGTATATAAAATTATAGTTTTGGTTTGTAAGTCAACGGAATTGTCAAAGCCACATCTTCAAGGTACTTATTATGAAACATGACATTTACGTTCATAAAACACACAAACGCTACATCATTAGCTCAGTAACCTATTGTGTCTTGTAAATAACAGCTTTATCTTGACAGCTGTGTGTTTGTACGGCTCGCTCCGGCGTTTTATCATGCGAAGGGGACGTTTCTTAAGCACTTAAGCGAAGGGGACATGCCTGGATGATTGACAGACTAAAGTAGAGCCTCATGCGGTGTTTTTTTAACTTGGCATTATTCCTGTTGCAGGGGTCAAAGGTCATCCCCCAAAGGAAACACAAAGCTCTTTCTTTGAGTGCACATTCCTGCAGTCATTTATTTAGAATATACCTGTGGAGGTCAGAATATTGTGTGTAAAAATCAAACATTTTGGAGAAGGTGAGTGAAAAAGGAAGAGAGAAATGAAAGCTCGCTCTGTGGAGACTGAAGGTCAAAGGTCAGGTCGTACCCTAAGGAGGTACACGACAAGGATGTGATGTGTTTTCACTCACCACCCCACGTTCAGCTGCCCTTTCTGAAGGCTTTGCCCTAACTAATTTTGGGGTAAGGGTTAGCCATGTCTGCCAAAGGTCTAGATGACTTTAGCACCAGAGGTCGACAGTTTTTCCCATGAGGTCTTGGATATTACAAAGCAATAAAGTTGTCGGTTTTCGGGAGATTTCTGGCCCCTGGCACTTGTCTGCAACAGCACATATTCTGCTCCCCTCTGCTACGATGAAAATCAAAACATAACCATATCTGCACTCAGATGAGAACGTTTTCGAAACAGCCCTTGTTTTCTAGTTTCGAGTTTCAGAGGGTGGTGACTGAACGTGTCTCGACCGTGAAGCACGAAAGAGGTCCGTTAGATGTGAATAAACACTTCGATCTGAACATGACTGGGCTTGCTGGCTTTTGTTGGTGGAGATTATTTGTGCTTAATTTCATCCAAAATGGTTTCCAGCATAATACACCGATAAGCTGAAAGAATCAACAGCCTAAATAGCTGAATCACAATTCCGGAGGTGTCAAGTGCTGCTGCGCAGACTGAATTTTGAGAGCGGTCCTCGGACATGAGATAAATAAAATACTATTTTTACATTTTCTAAAGAAAATATGAGAGAAGCTTGCCTGGGAAACATGATGCTAGATGCTGGTTGCTAGGGTGTCAAGTCTCTAAATTATTCAACTCTCTAGAAATGGCTAAGTCTAAGGGTTAAGCAAATTTTTGTGAAAACTGTACACTCCCATTCATTGAAGTGAAAAAATAAATAAATAAAATAAAATAAAAAATACATAAATCTGGCCAAAAAAATATGTTTTAAAAATATAAATATTGTAACCAGAAAAGTTCAATGAAGTATATTGTTGAAATTGAAAATATTGATTTCAACATTCATATTCATAAATATACCTGTATTTCAGAGGCAATCAAATACATCTTCAATCTTATAGTAGCTTACATTAGGGTTCGTTTCATTTTATTTAATTTTAGTTTTAAATATATTTCATTGAACTTCACTGGTTACAACAAATATCCTCTATGGGGGTATAGAATATCTTGCAAAATGATGAAATTAAATTAATGTAGATGTAATAGCCTACTAGAGATCAAAACTTAATTCATAATGACTTAATGTTTATTTTTTTCATATATATATATATATATATATATATATATATATATATATATATATATATATATATATATTTATATATATATACACACACACACACACACACACACACACGTGTGTATATATATAGGTAGAAAATACATATACTGTATGTAAATATACTTTGAAACATAATGTCACATATTACACATAAAAATAACTTTTCTTTTTTTCTTTCTTTTTGCCCTATGGGCCTAATCATTTATATAAGTGTTAACCTGCATGACTTGAGATAATATTCAGGTCTAAAAGGCACAAACACTGCTGCAGGTTTAATTACATGCTGAGGTTTAATACTCTCATGCAAATGTGTAAAATTGTAAGGATGCACAATTATAACAGTGATATTTGCCTTGCATACTTAGCAAGCACCACTAATTACAGAGTTGCCAAACATTTCACTATTCTTTTCATCTTTGCAGTTGGTTAAAGTTCTGCTGATTTTAACTGAATTTCTAAGTATATTTACTATTTGACTGCATTTTTTTAAAGCACAATCTAAGCATTATTGAGTAATTGATCTCTTTGTCATTAGCTATGCAAGGAGGACAAGAAATACCTCCCACATCTTTAATTTGAACAAGCTCATTGAGGCCGACTTAAATGATCTAGTAAACAAACAATCTGATTGCCTTTCTTGTCAACACAACATGCAGTCGCTTCAGAATTAGTTAAGGAGAAATGGGTGTTGCTTTTACTGTCAATCTTGAAAAGATTCACACTGCTTGGAATGGCTGTATCATAACTTATCTTTCCCCAAAAAAAAGAGATTTGTGAATGCGTATGTACAACCTGAGCCTGTATCTAAAACCTCTGCATCAGTTATCTTCATTCCTATCTTCCACTTGATGTGCTGCAATCATCTAGCTATGATGTTTTGGGGAGTATGAACATGTTTCATCACAGTCCTGAATGCTCTGCTTCATGTGAAATGATTTGTACCCAGGGAAAAAAATTAACCCTCACCAAACACCAAATGTTGAGTAAAAACTGGCATTAGTGAGTAACGAGTGTTCGATTTTGAGCGGTTTGCCTAAAAATATGGTGCAACTCTCCAGTGTTTCCAAAGTACAAAGATCGGGAACCCTCGATAATATTGTTTACCCAAATGTCATGAGCAGTCAGGGCTGCAGATCACGTTTCAGATGAAGGGAAGGCAATACATTACATATACTGATAGCAATATTGACTATTTGATCTCTTCCCAAAGTTTGGGATCTGGACCCTGTGACCATTGTCCTGACCTAATTGTGGGTGGTAACTGGCCTACATGTAAAGCATGTGATGTCACAACACACTGTTTGACACCATCGCATTCCCAGCATGCTCTATCAGTGCAGGTTTTAACTGAATCGGATCACACAGATGGAAAAATCTGTTGTTGGTTAGACTGAGTGGTAGATAGCTTGCAGTGTGCAGCTGATATGCAGTTAAATGCAGCTGGCTGATACTAAAAATCCAATTCTGAAGAGACATTCGTACATTCAGCGAATTTTCACAGATGAAATCCAGTTATTTCAATAGGAACTGCAGATTCACCACTTTGACCAACAGAAAGCTGCTTGGACTGCAAAGACTTCTTTGTGAGCTCTGCTTCATGCATTGCTTCTCTTTTGACAGTGGAGCTTTTCGGGTTAAAGAATTTCACTATTGTAGCTAAACCTTAATGCGATCAACTGTTTGAGCGTCTGCATGCATTCTTTGAAATACTTGTTTCTTAAGCGCAGTTTCATAAGATGAGAGGCTTTTGAAATTCACACATCTAACAACTTGCAAAGGATGTGTTTTACCACATGCAAATTTGGTTTTAAACAGTTGCAAAACATGAATATAGAGGTTTCCTGAATTTCCAGTGGGATGAAATTCATTTCAGCATGATTCTACTCTTGGGATTTATTAGATAATAAAATTAGAGACATTAAATACATATTGAGGAACTTTGAAATCACAGTGTTTGTGAAAAAAAATCAGTGCACAAACATCAAAGTTAAAAGTCAAAGACTAAGTTGTTTAATTCCAGAACATAAAAAAGTGAAAGTCTCCCCTCAGCGACTTTGGGAAACAGTTCATACACACCAGCCGTTAAAGGTTACTCACAATGCATACTGAGTTCCTGAGCTGGCATTAATGGCCGTGTAAAATTTAATGAGGCACTAAAACTTTATACTGTTATTAACAGAGGGAAATACAATATTACATGATTATCATACAAGGCTACAACTATTTACATAGAGCATTTAAAACAAGCATTTTAATAGTCCACCAGAGTACATGAACACCCTTCTATGGTTCTATAATAATCACAGATTTGTCTGGACATCGTATCACCAGAGCCCACACAGCGTCTGCACTTTTTTCCCACATTTTCTGAGCTGATTGTGGGGAAAAATTAAACTAAATTGATTTAAGCTTAAATTTTAGATTAGATTTAAAAATACCATTAATATTTTTGGGTGAATTTAAATAAAAGGACTATCAATTTATTTGAATTCAACCTAAATTGTACTATATTTTTAAATGCATGTTTTAAGGTTAGGAATTTTATAATTCCATTGGGATCACCAGTTAAGGTACACATGTGAAAAATTTGTGTGCTTAATTGTATTGAATGTGCACTTGTAGTGTACTTGAAATCTTATAGTATATTTAAAGGCACTTGCATATAAGTAAAAGGCCACTAAAGTGTATTTAAATAAAGTCAATTTTCATGACTGTTTCTTAACACACTTAAGTACACTTTTACAAAGTGATATTTTAAATAAATAATATATTGTTGTACTGTAAAGTATAATTATTTTGATGTGTTGACTACTAACATACTTAAGCACATGTAAAGCACTAGAGTTTAATTTAAACAATATTACATATAAAGTTAATATATTTTAAAGGTTCTAAATTACAGCCTCATACAACATCATATCTGTGTGTAATTATGTGTAATTATGAATGTATTTAAATGCACAACATGCACGTTTCAATACAAATGACATTAAAGTGTTTTAGTTTCCGAGAAATGCTTGTTAATACATTCAGCAGTACACTTCAACCATCATTTAAAATTACATATAAAGATATATTTAAGTCCTGCTGAAGTGGGTCAAAAAGGCATGCTAAAGTTCATCTAATAAAATTTAATATAAATGATAATAAATTTTCAACATAAATATATAGTTATATAACCTATACAATTTAATTTCAATTAAGCATCTGAAACTATACATTTAGTTCTCATTTAAGTATATTATTTCTGTAATAAGTGCTTGTTTTATATGTATGCTAAAGTGTACTTCTTTTTCTTTAGGATATACCTTAAGTGCACTTTTGGGGGGCCTTTTTACATGTAGACTTATAGTAATACTTAAAAATCATGTGAGGTTTAAGACACTTATGCCAGCATTACATTCATTACATTAAGGGTGGAGATGTGTATAATTTTGTGAATAACAGATATTTAATTTGATGAAAGTCTGCCAAACTTTATGTGGGCTGAGATGTTGTACTGGGTTCAATATTAGCTCATGTAGCTCCTCATAACCGCATTGAACAAGACACTGGCAACAAGACAAGTCTGTACACGTCCAGCTCAATATCTGCTCTCCTGACAGCATGTCCTGTGGCCTTGTGGTAATGTTTTTAAAGTGATGAATTAGACCGGGGAAATATGATGACAACATCAAACACTCACGAAAAGACTTTGACACCTCAGTTGCTCAACTTGGTCATTTATCACTGTTTCCATCTTGTTGTCTCTAAAGCAACAGGGCTTTTACATGTAGTTTTGTCAGATATGGGACACTAGCATGTTTCCACAGGCCACATCCATGTTTGAAATCACACGTTTACCAAAGACCATCTAGCGCAGATGTAGATAACATTTATATTCAGTTGACCTAAAACCAACCGTTTTGCTGACTTGTTAGTGAATGACTAAGAAGTGATTGTTCTCTATCCGTGCGTCTCATAATCAGCAGCTTGTGTGCGAGTTTGTGGAGGACGCGCCAATCAGCAAACGCTGTGTTTCTTGCATAATCCGACATGTTTCAAAAGCCAAAAATTGCTGATGAGACTTGCATATAGAATTACAATAACAAAGAGATTTTCCGGCCTGTTCTTGAAGTTTGCTACCTATTGTATGTGTGAATGCTTGACAGCCCGTAATTTTCCTTTGCTGTGTTTTTAAGCTCAAATTTATATTGCATCAGCAATCTGATGACAAGCCTTCTGTTATTCTATGTAGATGAGTCGCAAAGCAGCAAGACCTTCATTTAAAAAAGAGCCTTTTTTGCTTCTTTTGTTTTGGTTTGTAATACTTCACAGTTTACATGACAGTTTACATTTCAAGGCAGATTTCATGTTGGATTTCCTGTCAAGCAGTATCTCATATCGCTTTTTATTTTACACCTTCCACAATCCTACATGACAGACGGTTTGGAAAATAGATGGATGGATGTCTTATGTTAACAGTTTATTAATTTATTGATTGAAATGCATAATGAAGACTGTAATTATTTCATCATACACACTGTTCTGATAAGGTACACACAGTGAATACACATTTTTCCAAAATTATGATCAAAACTGGGTTTCGTTGTCTCTGATCTGCTGAAAAAAAATGATTAATTGAATTTACAAAAAAACAATTAAGGCAAGTGGTTGCAATCAATTTATTTGAGCTACATTTAAATAAATTTAGTTGACTAACATTCAACATTTTTTTTTTTTATTATTATTTAAATGTAGCTAAAATAAATTGTTTGCAACCACTTTCCTTAAAACAAATTAGTAGCATTTTTTCAGTGTGTCTTGTAACAGATGGGTTTGACTCTATGCTCAAATGCAGAGAAAACAGAGTGTGAAAATTAATATCAGATCGAAGAAAATCTTGTTTCTTTTCAGTGTTTAAGTTACTGTGTTTTGCTTTTATTGGGCAGTAGTCGAATCCAAAAATCCACTTATAATAATAAATATAACAAAAAATAACATGACAAATATATATATATATATATTCATTATATAATATAATATTCAAAATTTGGTATAATATTCAAAATTTGGTATAATATTCAAAATTTGGTTTTGAGACTGTCTTGTGACAGATGGTTTGGCTATATGCTCATATGTTGAGACAACACAGTATGATTAAACAAACTTGAAGAATTAAATAGACAGAATTAAAAAAAGTTTTTAAAGTCATATTTTTCTCAGTTTCAGAGTTGAATTGCATTGCTCTGCTTTTATAGGTCAGTTGTGGAATCCAAAAAGCCATTTTGAATTAAATATTAAATGAAAATTAACTATTTTTTAAAATGTATTGTATTATAAATTAATTGTGTATATATTTTTATATATTTGACAATCTATATATTTAATGTGGTCATTTATTTTCATTATATTTATTTTCTTTCATAGCAATGGAGACATGGAAATAAGGAAATAAGAGAAGCATGAATGTTTGATGTTAATGAAAAAAGCAAGATATGGATATCATTATTTCAAAAATGATTTCACATTAAATTGGTCATGACACTATATTTGTGCGGAGGAACATTTCCTCATGACCTCAACTCTAAGGAAGTGAGTCTCCCGCTCGAGCCATTCAATTCTTCACATCACATCTGTTTGGTCTTGTGCAACTCCAATAGAACATTCTGGCCTTTGGCCGTAAAGTCTCACTTCCTCCACACTCATTTATCAGCTTTTGTTCTCCATTCAGTTCTTTAGCCCCATTGAAGCATCTAAACCAGCTGAGCTCTTGCATTTAGCCAAAGGTGAAGACCAGAAAGAAAAATCACTTATGAGATGTCTTTGATCTATCAAACATTTTTACAAGACAGAAATGAGTTGCCCTAGTCTCCTCCTTCTCCTGAGTAAAAGGGCCAATATTTCTCATCAAATTCTCAAGACAAAATTATCTAAGATTGACCATATGTCCTGGCCGGGGTTTTTAAATTGCCTAAAATGGTCAAAGCAATGCAAATACATGTACATATGATGTATGAGGACCTTAGAGCATGTCAATAGGAAAACAAAGCCAAAGCCTAGACATTTTTGGCAATTTAAAAATCCCAGTCAGGACATGTCTGAGAAAAAAAAAAAAAAAAAAAAAAGAGGATGTATGATTACCATGCAGTAAATGAAAAGCTTTGCTGTCCACGTTGATTTGAGTAAGCTCTACATTCCTAATGCAGGTCAACATTTTTGTCCATTTTTGTCTCCAAAGGAATTTTAAGAGAAAGATCTGAGACAATGTTGTTATTTAACTGCGAACTCTATCACATCTCTATAAATGATCAAGAAAATATTCTTCTCAGAGCCAAAAACCAGTTCAGATGCACCTGGCAACGACAACATGTCGTAGCAAATCTGTAGACAGACTCAAACTGATTTGTGATGGATCATGCATGTGTAACTGTGTTGCTTTTAATCACATCCTGTTAGAAATTGTTCTAGGGCATTAAATCACTGTGGCAACATGTTTTTGCATGTGATAAGCTTTTGTAATTCATGAGGTTTTCCAAATAGTCTGAAAGCAGAGAAAATAATTCTTGTGATGTCAACACAATTTTTCAATATCCATTTTTATGTCTCGACTGCAAGGATGTTGTAAGCCACATGCCACCCATCTAAGTAAATCTTCTTTAAGCCACTGTATTTTTTGCATGCTTTTTTGTGTACCTGCTACCTGACAGATATCATTGAAATTTGTGTCCTGAGAAATAGAATTAGGCTCTGTGACAGACCAAGATTCTGCAAACACCAAAACTAATATAAAGAATTGACAGTATAGGCTTCTTTGAACTTAGGCCAGTAAACAACCACCTAAAACTCCCTGGAAACCACCTAGCAACCACTGAGTTCATCTTTTCAACTGCATAGCAATGCTCTTATCATCATGGTGGTGCCTTTTGCAGAGGCCTCACTCACATTTTGTTCAGAAAGTCATGCTATTTTTTGCAATTATGTTTAGTGCCACTACTGGCACAAAAACAACCCATGTTCATTGGAAATAAGTCACTCTGCCTACATTTCTGCAAAACCTGAAATATGTTGCACAGGTAGGGGTACATTTCACTGCACTTTTCAGATGACATGTCTACAACAGGCAATATAATCTATATCATTCATATATATATATATTTGTTTTCCATTGCAAATGTGGATTTATTAAACAGCATGGATTCATGAAAAAAGACTCTGCACAAAGCATAACTGATAGTTTTAGCTTAAGCAAATGTTAGATAAAATGCATGTGCTGAAGCAAATTATGCCAATTTAGCTTCCATTTTATGAGCCCTTGAGCTCTTTTGTGAAGTCTTGTGATTTGTGTTTCACAGGACTCGTACAAACACTTTGCATTGCAAGTGCAATGCTGCACCAGGTGCGCTACTGAACAAGTTTACTGCTGGTCAAAGGTCAATATGGTAAACGTATTTTGATGTCATAACATAGTATTGTGCAAGGAATCACATAAAATAAGCATTTATTAATTGATAATCTGACCTTGTAATCATAATTTTTGTGAAAAGGAAAAAAAAAAGTTGTTGGTGTTTTATTGCCACTAGTAATATAAAGACTTAAAGGTATAGGCTTATTTGAATTAAACCAGTAAATAATGAACTAGAACACCCTGGAAACCACCTGTCAATTACTTAGACCACCTTGACAACTGCATAGCAATAAACGTAACATCATGGTGGTGACTTTAACAGGGCCCACTCACATTTTCTTCAGAAAGTTAACATTTTAGCTTCATTCTATGAGGCTTTGAGCTCTTTTATGAAGTGTCATGACTTGTGTTTCACGGGACTCGTACACAAGAGCTTTGCATTGCAAGTGTAATGCTGTACCGGGTGTGCTACCGAGCAAGTTTACAAACTCAGAAATGTCATATGTATGGAGCTAGTTATGTGGTGCAAATGTAAAAATGTATTATTTTACAAATCATGCTCTGTTAAAAGTGTTATATTGTGCAAGGAATCACACAAAAATATGCCTTTATTGATCGATAATCTGCACCGTAATCACAATTTGTGTCAAAAGTTTATTTAAACTGGAATCTGCAGTGAAATGTATGTACAAGTGTATTTTGGCAGTTTTGTAGAGATGTACTCGTGTATTTCCAAAGGGTGTGCACAAAAATCTCCTACAACAACCACTGTAGCACTATCTATATGTCTTTCTTTATTACCAGAGTTTTGCATCATATTCTATAGACTCTATTCTATCAGTGACAGGAAGTCAGTCGGTGGCCAACGGGAAGTAACCCAGTTGCAGTCATCACAGCCGAGCTCATTATGTAACGCTCAGAGACCCACTGCAGTGACACAATAACCTTACAATCCTATTTTCGTTCACAGCCCTTTGTCTGCACGTCTGCTTACATTTTAAATTCAGCTACAGAGGCAACACGTTTCATCCATGTTGCCACTATTAGATTACAGCCCCATGAAGCATTAATGCAACATTACAGCAAGGTGCTAATGAAGGTGTGTTGTCCCCTGAGGGCCTCCATAAGCATCTAGATATGACAGAAAATAAATTAGTATACTATAGGTAAGTGGGAACACAGAACGACAGGATGCTGTGTTTACACATTTAAATGAATCCCAGGACCAGTATGAACAAGGAGAGCAGAATATCCAGACAAACTCATAAATTGTATGAGTTTAAAATCTCTTTATGAGAAAGTTAATATTGTGTGTAATACTGAGAACACTATCAAGACTGCTAGCTTTGTGTTATTTGCAGCCTCTATTAAATTCAAAGAGTGCTTGCAATAATGTTTCACGATGTGAATTTCAATGGCAGCATCCTAATTTGCATACTTCAAATGCACACTACAAGTATGTACTTAAGTATGGGTACATACATAAGTATGTACCCTGGTGATAAGAAAGTAGTATGGAATAAGAAAGTATTCCAGTATTGGGATGTCTTTAGCAATTTATTACATTTATAGGGATATTTTATGACATTTATTATTTGAATAAAAAGATGAATTGAAACAGAACTATTTTAATTTTTGTAATATTTTTATTTTTCAATAATTTAATGTAAAACAAATATATAAGAAAGAATTATGTATGTATGTATGTATGTGTATATACAGTATATATATATATATATATATATATATATATATATATATATATATATACTGATTTAATATTGATTCACTTAATATTGGTACATTGCTTTTTTTTTTTTTTTTTTAATATTGTTTTATTTAATATCTGTTTTGAATGGCAATTATGAGATTGATGATGTGATGAGGGGGCCCTACTATTTTCAACCCCAAACTATATTGTCCCGGGCCCTGTGAATTTAACTGACGGCCCTGTTGGGATCCACTCATCGCAGTCTTGCATACGATTTAGGCTAGTTTGTGAATTGGGACTTGACTGATGTTTCACACAAACACGATTTTATCTGTTTTGAAATGCATGGCCTGCTCCGCTCCCCAACTAAGCTAAGATTGGTTCAAACTTCAAGCGAAGTCAAAGCGACTCCCGCGGATCAATCAAGAGTCTGTATTTACTAACACTTCTGAGGAACCGCAGGTGTGTTTTCATCCACGTAATCTGTGCATCAACAGGCGTGCCTGCCTGTGGAGAAGAAACAGAAGCCAACCCACCTGAGAGAGTTCCTCTCATTTCCGTCAGCCAAATTAAACAGCGACTGCCAACATAACGACTCTGGACAAGTTCTGTACCGCACAATATGGCGGGATGAGTCCCCACCTGTTTCCTTAGATGAATTCATGAATGTTTCAAAAGAATGCTAATAAGCGTGACCAACAAACAACTGTCTTCTTGACAAAATGACATTATCAAAAGACGCCGGCCGTAGCCGTAATTAAAAGGCACTGTACGCCGAGTCAAACGAGAAGAGACAAGCTGTTTCGTTTCTCGCGGAGGAGAAAAAAAGGCCTCCCTTTTCTTTTGTCGCCTTGCTCTCTTTCAAGAAGACGAGCGAGGGAGTCGGGTAGATCTCCTTTTCACAGTTTTCTGCCTCAGATGAAAGACTCAAAGCCTCGCGTTATCGCAAACACACACATTCGGTTTGGCAATCTACCACTACAGACGTACGGGCAAATATTTCTCGCTTGACTCTTGGCAACACAGCTCCCCTTTCTCTTGCTCTCTTTCTCTCATTCTCCATCTTTACTCTTTCTTTTTCACAACACATCCTCCTGTTCTTGTTTTTTAAATTAATAGTTCACCCAAAAATGAAAAATCTATCATTTATCCATGGTCATGTTGATCCAAAACCGTTTTTTTTTCTTCTGTGTGGAACACAATACGAGACATTATAGATATTCATATTGACCACATTTGCTGTGCTTCTACTTGAATTTCATCACACAGAGCTATCATATGACTTCTGAACACTTGGAAATCAGCACATAAGTCATATCACCCGCAAATCAGTTTACAAGTTTGGAACAACATAAAGGTTAGTAAATGGGTCTTTGACAGGTTAATTAAATGTTAATTAACCTGTCATAACCTGTTTTTATCAGAAGGAAGATAAGTTCAGGTTGTACATTTTCATGTGGTGCAACTTAGGGTTATTGTAGTTCAAGTAAAACTCAATCTAAAAAAAAAAAAAAAAAAACTTAAAATAAACAATAAATGAAATATTGTATATATATAACTTATTTCAGGCAAAATTTATCATTTTTATTCAGTTGATGTACTAATACCTAAAACTAAATATAACTAAAAGTAAAGACTGAAATAAAACTCAATTAAAATCACACACACACACACACACACACACACACACACACACACACACACACACACACACACAAAACAAACATAAAAAGGACAGGAAAATTAATAAAACTAAAACTAACTAAAATTAAAATGAAAAATGAAAATCTAAAAATAAAAATGATGTAATGTAAGCAATGTAAGTAAATAAATTAAATTGCAGGTCTTACATAACTTAAAAACAAACAAACAAATAAATAAATAATCATTATCACAAAACAAACATATAAAAAATCAGCATGACATGTAATCTGACAAAGTAATGAGCTAAATAATGAGTTTTATCTTTTGTAGAGCTGCTTTTCAGCTGAAATTGAATTTGTTTCATAAGTGATTAATTTTACAGCATTAACACTTTCATTTTTATTGATGTGAAGCTGCTTTGAAACAACGTGAACTGACTTGACATACAAGAAAAGCGTTATTTTTATTTATTTATTTATTTATTTACTTAATGGCAAAAAATATAGCATTCTTAGAGTCATTAGATGTTAGATTTCCTTGAAAAATGGTATATATTTTCGTCAAAAAATTCACACTTTTATTTTTTATTCCATTTTCTTTTCAGGGACACACTTGCATCATTTAGATTTTATTTTCAATTTTATTTATTTATTTATTTTTTAATTTTATTTTATTTATTTATTTATTTATTTTTGATGAGCTGTTCCTCTACATCTTTGATATTCCTTTAAGTCCAGTTCCTTCTCTTTGTTTCGGACATTGTGTGACTAAAGCACACATTCCTCTGTGTTTCATAGGAGCAGAGTCTCATGCAAATACAGGCTTGGGTCAACACGGCCTTCCTTAGAAAGGCATCCTGGAATTCCACTCATCCAACAGCCATTCCTTCAATTCCTTCCTGTCATTCAACGCAGCAGACATTTCCTCTCATTTATATTTGGATTTTATTAGTTTGCACATCGGAGATGATCCTTGACCTGACAGATGTCCTTTGTGTCTTTAATGAAAGAGAATTTTTCCCACATGACTCCATTGAGTCCTTAATGAATCTCAGAGATATCTGAAGGAATGTTATCCTTGTTTGGGCAGATGATAATGGAGATATAAGCCAAAGTGAGTTATCTGAATTGCATATATTAATTACAGATTGATGGCTGGTGAACGAGCTGCTCCATAATGACTTCCCAAGGGCTCCTTATGGAAATTCTGCAGTCCTTACAAAAACAACATTAGATCTCAGATCCTCTGGGTCCTACACACTATAATACCGCATAAGCATCCTTGGTAAACAAGCCTCTGAATATTCACGCTCGGTCAAGCGAGTTTACTTATCAAACATTGGATTGGGAGCAATGCAGGGTCTTTGATTATTTATGAGGGTATAGTCATGGTGAAGAGAGAAAGAATATAAATCAAGGCATCATAAGTGATGGAATGTAAGCGCTGAGATATGTCAGGAATTTTAACACTTCATGATATGGACTGCAATCACAAAGCAAGTGGAGATCTCCTCACTGGAGATCTGAGACAAACAGACCCTGAGGAGATCATACATGCAGACAACTGAAGAACAATTAGATAAGCACTGAATGTGAACAAAATAGTAATAGTGTAAATTCAGATATAACAAAATCATTGAAGTAGTGTATAACTGGAGAGGTTTAATAAGCGCTACATATATGCAGATGTTTTTCATTACATTTTTATAGCTTCAATCTTCAAAACACCTTCTGTATTAGAACAGATGTATAAATATTTACATATTTAAATATATCATTTATTATTGCATTATACATAATATAAATTAATAATAGTACATATACACTTGCGTAGAAACAAATTTCAGTCAGACATTAAAATAATTAAATAGAATTGGCAAGAAAGGCATGTAATTAAATGTGAAATTTAAATTTATATTAATTTAAATACACTCCAATAATCTTTGTGTTATTTAATTACTATGAAAAAAAAAAAAAAAACTTTTTTACAATGTATTAAAAATGTCATGTGTAATATATATATATATATATGTACATATTTATTTATTTATAATGTATTATTTATTTATTTATGTTTGTTTGTTTGTTTTTATTATATTATGCAAATGATTTTTATTGATTGAATTGCAATACTTGGCCAAAACAGTGGTTAATATTTTTGTATGTTACCGTTTACACTTGTGCCATTTCATGTTTTGTGCTTTGATTTACATTTTGCTGAAAATCTATTATAATCGTCTATAGTAGGCTATTCAATGGCATGTTGCCATTCTGATGGTTCACCGCATAAACAGTGACAACTTTAGAGTTTAAGCCACTCTAAGAAACAGTAGGTAAAACTAGCCCATCAATATAGCCTATATTAGTATATGTATACTATACTAATATTTGTTTAGTCCATGTGTACACTGGTCATGGCTCAAGACACCACATCTAAGAATGCAAAGATATACTTCTGTTCATTCTGGACTTTTGCAATTGCATTTTATTGTCTCTTCAAACTGTTTCTAAGCAAAGCCGCTTACAAGAAAATGCATATTTTGTCAGCAGGTAGCAAACGGTATATTTGTGCAGAACAGCATCACACGCTGAGAGCATGAAATTCACTCCTAACCATGGTGCGAAAACTTATCAGAAGAACCGTCAACTTCCAAGCGACACAACTAAGCCGAGACTGCAATTCCTCGCTTGATTTAACTATGACCTTCAACCTGATAATGGCTATCGTGACAAAAAACAAACAAAAAGCTTCACTCCGGTCCGAGTTTGATTACATGAGTGAAGCGAGTGATTTGTGGGAGCTGTTTTTCATATAAGTGGATGCAGATGTTTGCAGGAGAAGTGTTGGGTGGAATTATCAGTCCATTGTAGCATCTGATGACAGAGTAGGGATCTAATCAATACCAACTCCACGTCAGTCTCCATCAGTCAACGCTGAGCATTAGCACTCGCTAGCACAAGGACCATTTTCTCTTGATTGTGATCAGGACTCAACTCTCACCCGGTCTGAAATACGGCTCTCCAATTAAACAACCCAAATGTGCTCACTTCACTGTCTCATTCTATCAATATCCGCAATCAATGGCCGTGACAGCGCTAATTATTCGAGAGCGATTTTATCACGCCTGTGATAGAGTTGTAAATGAGAGAGTATAATTCATTCAGAGAGATAAAAATATGCCCTGTTTGCCTAAAATATCTGCTTAGTTACTGTTTGTAGCGTGATCATCAAGAGTGACATGAGGTCAAGTTAATTTTCCATGTTTATTGTGAAATTTTAATTTTTATTCACTCTTCAAACCACCATGTAATCATTAACAAGTTTTTGCATTGCAAGTCAGTTCAAATTACATCAAATATAATTTGTTACTATGCATATATGAGGAAAAAATCATGGACTAACTAAATTCACAACCTAAATTTAATCAGTCAATATATTTTCTGGCAGGAAGTGAAATTGATTTTGGCTTCTAGAACAGGAACACACACACTCGTACCAATACTACAGTCTACTGTAGGATACAGTCCGTCTATCTGACTCATGAACGAATCCTTCCAGTTTTGCAGAAAACCTTTGTTTTTTTAACACTTGAAATATAGTGCATGACCACTTTTATGATATTATTTGGTGCTTTTATGGAGTTTGACAGCCCCTATTCTCTCTTCTTTCATTGTACTGAAAAGAACTGCCAGGATACTCACCTAAAAATTCACCTTTTATGCTCCACACAAGCAATAAAGTCATTCAGGATTGGATCAACATGAGGGAGAGTAAATGATAACAGAACTATCTCCTGTGAGTTTTATTTGTGTGTCCTTTTTCTTTACTGTGCCTCTGTAAAGCACTGTGAATTATTATTGTTTGAAAAACACTATTAAAGCTATTAAAAAAGGTATTTGTGACTTTTTAAACTCACAATTCAGTTTTTTTTTCTTGCAATTCTGCATTGCAAGATATAAATTCAGAATTGAAAGATATAAACTTAGAATTGCAAGATATAAACTCAGAATTGAAGACAAATGTAGAAATACAACATTTAAATACTGAATTGCGAGATATAAGTTCAACTGCAAGAAAACTTTTTTTTTTTTTTTTATTCCACAGTGGAAACATAAAGAGAGAATTGCAAGAAAAACACAAAAATGCAAGATATAAATGCAGAATTGCAAGAAAGTCAGAATTCTGTCTTCATATCCCACAATTCTGAGGAAAAACATCTCCAGGTTACACATGTAACCATGGTTCCCCGAGGGAATGAGACACTGCGTCGAAAACGCTATGGGAACGCCTTCAGTGTGACCACGCTCTGAATCACATGTGTAATCATTCCAATGGAAGGGCAAGATGTCACGGACGGGGTGACGTAGCGACCAGGAAGCTTTAAAGAACATGCAGTGGAACCGGCGTCAGCTTCTAGGAATGAAGCAAGCGCTCGCAGGGATGCCAGAAGTATGGCCCTGCGACGCAGCATCTCATTCCCTCGCGGAACTATGGTTACATGTGTAACCTGGAGACGTTCCCCTTCAGGAACTTGAGCTGCATCAAAAACGCTATGGGAACGAGTATCCCCACGCCGTCAGACTTGCAAATCCCTGTCTAGTGTGGAAGAGCACAGCTAGGACGAGAGAACAGAAGAGCCAGGAGTGGCTCGCATATCTAGGTCATAGAACCTGACGAACGTGAGGGGTGTGGACCATTCCGCAGCGTTGCAGATGTCCTGCATAGACACACCTGCCAGAAAGGCCTTGGAGGCCGCCACACTTCTAGTTGAGTGAGCCTTGACCCACAAAGGCGAGGGGAAATCAGAGGATTCATAAGCAATAGAAATGGCATCTACTATCCACCGGCTGAGGGTCTGTTTAGTAGCAGAAAGACCTCTCTTAGGGGGATCATAGCACACAAGCAGTTCTCCACAGGGCAGCTCTGAGGACATATGTGCCCAGTGCTTGCACTGGACACGTACAATTAAGCTTCTGCTGGTCAGGCTCCCTGAAGGGAGGAGGACAGAAGGCCTGTAGCACGATAGGCTGTGGTGTGACAGAGGGGACCTTAGGGGCATAACCCGCTCGAGGGTAGAGAAACGCTTTGGCCAAGCCGGGCGCAAAGTCTAGGAAGGAAGAGGCCACTGAGAGGGCCTGCAGATCTACACTCTCTTTAGAGAAGAAATCGCCAGAAGAAAAGCAATCTTAATAGTAAGATGGCGATCAGAGATCTCCTCAATAGGCTCGAAGGGCGGCCTACAGAGAGCCTCTAACACCACAGCCAGGTCCTACGGAGGGACACGAGAACGTACCAGAGGCCTCAGCCTTAGCACACCGCAGAGGAAATGTAACTAGGGGGTTCTTGCCCACTGATTGGCCACCGAGAGGGGCGTGGTAGGCCGCAATGGCCGCCACGTAGACCTTCAGGGTGGAGTGGGTCAACCCTGTGAAGAATCGAGCCTGCAGGAACTCCAGCACTGTAACAACTGGGCAGTTAACTGGGTCGAGCTGGCGGTCTCCGTACCATGAAGTGAAAAGCTTCCACTTCAGGGCATACAATTTCCTCGTAGAGGAAGCTCTGGACACGAGGATGGTCTCAACAATCTCGGTTGAGAGACCGGAAGCTATGAGCTGTGCCCCCTCAGAGGCCACACCCACAGCTTCCACATGACCTTGATCATGAGAAGTGGGTTTCCCCTCGGGGAGAACTGTAACTTTTCTCGGCTTAAGGAAAAGAAAGGACATGACATGACCCATACTCGGAATTTAACCCAGTGAGTAGTGAACAAACACACACACACACACACACACACACACACACACACACACACACACACACCATGAACACACATCCGGAGCAGTGGGCAGCCATTTATGCTGCGGTGTCCGGGGAGCAGTTGGGGGTTTGGTGCCTTGCTCAAGGGTCTCACCTCAGTCATGGTATTGAAGGTGGAGAGAGCACTGGACATTCACTCTAAAATAAATAAAAATAATTTGCTAAAATAATGAGTCCTGAGACTCGAACCCACGACCTTTGGGTTACAAGTCTGATTCTCTATTCATTAGGCCACAACTGCCCCTTAACCCCAGCTCTTTCATGTGAGCGAGAACGACATCTCGATGCCGAACCGCCATCTGCTCGGATTGAGCCAAAATCAACCAATCGTCGATGTAATTCAGTATGCGGATGCCCTAGAATCGTAGGGGAGCCAGAGCAGCATCCACACACTTTGTGAAAGTGCGGGGTGAGAGTGCAAGCCCGAACGGAAGAACCTGATATTGGTAAGCTTCGCCCCTGAAAGCAAACCTCAGGAACTTCCTGTGATGGGGAAGGATGGAGACATGGAAGTATGCATCTTTTAGATCTATTGTGACAAACCAGTCCTCGGACCTGATCTGAGACACAACTTGCTTGATAGTGAGCATCCTGAACTTCAGTCGCATGACTGAGCAGTTCAACTGATGCAGATCTAAAATGATGACTGAGCGAGGCACAAATGACTGAGCGGTTCAACTGACGCAGATCTAAAATGGGACGCAACCTGCTCAATCTGCTCCCTGCTCGGGACCCACCAGTGTGGGAAAGACCCCGTTGAAAGGCGGCGATGGAGCGCCGAACTGAATGCAATAGCCTCTTTCTACAGTGTACAGGACCCATCGAGACACATTTGGCAATAGTTTCCACGCTGCTAAATAGTCTACTAAGGGGACCAGTCTCTCGAGACTGGCCTCTGGTGTACTTGAAGCTGCTTGCTCGGTGCCCTGAAGCAGAGGAGTGGCAGGAGACAGCCGAACCAGCTGCTCTAGAGACCCCTGAAGGGGTGGCGAGCCTCTCAGCTCTGCTATGCTTCCGGGCGGAAGAGACTGTGAGAAATGCTCGCTGGAGAACGCTGCGCCCTGAAGCACCGTCAGTGGCAGGGTTGGCAGACCGATCTCCTGAGGGTACTGAGGAGAGATGGACACCGTATGATGAGGTGCACTCCGCTCTTCCCCAGTAGGGGTCACCCTCAATATTCCTGGGCCACGTGCATCAGGACCTTTTGGTTGAGGGCTTCTTAGACTGAAGAACGACCCTCAGATCAGGCTTCATCTTCGAACCCCCTGACCTAGAGCGGCGCCGTTCTCAGTCCCGCTGCGGGGGAGCGTGAGAGTCGACGCTCTCTTTTTGTGCCTCGTGGTATGAGGAGCTGGTACATGGCTCCCACCTTCTCTTTCATGTCGGACAGGGTCAACCAGAGATACCTCTCTGCTGCCACCAGAGCTGCCATAGACCACCCAATGGCACGGGCAGTCTCATTGGTGGCGCGGAGAGACAAATCAGCGGTTCTGTGTAATTCGGTACTTTCGCAGCAGCTTGGAGGGCAATACCGGAGCCTTTAAGGATGATGCCGCACCAGAAGACAGATAGCTCGCGAGCGTCTGTTCAACCTGGGGCATTGCCCTATAGCCGTGGTCACTAACCCCCGCCACGTTGGCATAATGAGTGGAGGCGGGGATAAATAAACGTGACGAGAATGGTCTCGCCCACGATCTCAACACCTCAGTGTGGAGATCAGGGAAGAACGGCAGGCTCTGGCATGGAGGTGGCGGCTTACTCCGCAGAAAGTGTTCATCCTTTTGAATAATTGGATTTATCTAAAAGTATTTGACAGCAAGTACAAACTGGCTCTGCTGACTTGAAACTGATGTAATTTTTGTACTATTAACACATTTTGCTAAAATAATGACTGTTTACAAACAGGTTTCTCAAACACTCACACTATCAGCCATTGGTTGGACAAAACAGAAAGCCCCGCCCCAGTTGCATACCACTGGTTGAGTTGTTGCTATGCCAGGCTTGTCGGGATTTTCAAACAAATAGCATTGTTTAGGAAGTGCCACAGAGCCACAGTGTTTACACTTATTCAAGTGAATCTTGGTTTATTTTGTGATATCTACTATCTATTAGATTAGTAGTTTAAAAAAAAAAAAAAAAAACACAATGCACGATACACAAATCACCTTTAGGAACTAATGTACAGACACACTGGGAGCTTGTTATAAACAGGCAATGTGAAGGCTTGTTAGCCATGTTTACAGCTGTAGTTATGTAAATTACTGTGCTCTCTTATTTATGGTTTGTAACTGTGTTTTTTTCTTGGGTTTGGTATGCAAGACCACACACACACACACACACACACGCACACACACACAGCCTAAGGGACTGAGATACAATTGATATTCACAGCATAAAACTGGAAGGATGTCATTAGCGAACAATGGCTTTTTGGTAGTACACTTCTAGAGTTTACTGCCCACATATTCCAGTGTACATCTTTGTGAAGAATGGGATAAATAATTCAACTTACCCAGGCTACACTTCCTTGAGGACACCATACAACAGAAAGTGAGGTGATATCGGCCTGATCCATGGGCTACAACACTCTGTACTGCAACACAACCACTCAGCTGTGAATAATGAAGATGAAAGAGCTTCGCTAGAAATTTGCGTTTGATGAAACTTTGATGCTAGCTGTTTAGTAGTCTATGATGAAGTCCCAGTGCACAAAGAGAAGTCATTAAAAATATATAACACTTACAGATTACAACAATATTAAAGGTGCAATAGGTGATTGTCTTCAGAAACATTTCTTGTTATGCTGGTTGAAAGTCTCTTCACATCCCAATCAATACCAGTCATTAAGTTAAGTGGTCTAAATGTATTTATATGTATTTATATATTCCGTGGAAGGCGTAGGACCAAAAATGTCCATCCAATTAAAACGCTTGGTCCGAGCGTTTTAATTTGCTTTCCTACCTGCCTGTCAACGCATGTATTAGCATACTTCTGTGCACCTTGTTCACGCAGACAGGTTACGTCATCAGCGCGATCACGCACGCTGTGCAGACATAGCGAGAATGGCAGACAAACATTAACAACCCGATCTTCCTTCCTGATATTGTAGTACTTTTACTAACTGTACTATAAAGTTTTCTCACCGGTGAATAACACATGATATAGCCCAGCAGCTCCTAATTCCAGTCCTCGCGCCCCCCGCGCTCTGCATATTTTGCATGTCTTGCTTTGTTAACACACCTGATTCAGATAACCAGCTCGTTAGAAGAGAGCTACGTGCATGAACTGTGTTCCGATTGACATGCTCCCTACACAGTTTGCTCCCTAATCCCTGAGGAGGGGAAATCCGTTGAAATTTACTTCACTTCGTAACATTCATTCACGGATTTGCGCTGCGCAGCGTCTTCACACACAGACGAAACTTACTAGAGAAGTGTGAAGTGTGACATAATATACCTCTGTAAATACTATTTAAATTTACGTCTCGCACATTTTAATGACCTTTTTAAGGAAGATATACGCTTGCTTCGAACTGGAATTATGGCGGAATATCTGGTGATGTCCACTTCGCAGGGCACTTATATGACTTACGGTCGAATAGAACAAACATCACACGTGATAAGAGATACATATGAAATGTGCAGAGCCGGGTTGGGAACCGCTGGTGTTGTCTCTGTCAGAGCTCTGTTATTCTGGTCTGTGAGCGTATGTGCGTTCAGGGGGCGTGGCTTTGGAAGGCAATTGCGGGGAGGGTGGGACGTTCGCTTTCAGTGCTATCAGGCTAAAGTCAGCATTTTCTAGTGATAGGAAGTTCGGATCATTTTACTGACTTGGACCTTTGAGTCTCGTTCAGCAAAATGAACGAATCTTTTTTCAAGTCATTTCGTTCATTTTAGCAAAATATAATTAAAATGTCAAGTGCTACTTCCCTAAAACATCTACTACTTATGCAAACATTGATCACACTACAAACAATACAAAACTATAATGGTATAAGAAAAGATTAATTCATTGTTTACCTGGGTCTTTAGTCTATGATTAGCTCACCTCACCTCTTCTCTGACAAGTCTTCTAGTTTGAGTCGTTCGTTCATCACGTGACACCCCCATAGGCTTAACCAATGCAGTCTGAGCCGGAAAGAGAATTGATTAGTTCATCTCTCGAGTCTTCGGGTTTGAGTCGTTCGTTCATCACGTGACAGCCACATAGGCTTAACCAATGCAGTCTGAGCCGGAAAGAGAATTGATTAGTTCATCTCTCGAGTCTTCAGGTTTGAGTCGTTCGTTCATCACGTGACAGCCACATAGGCTTAACCAATGCAGTCAGAGGCGGTGTACCGATGAAACATGCTACCTATCAGATTGTGCTACCAATAATATATTTGCATTCTTTTAAAGGTAAGTTTAGGGTAAGGGTAGGTGTGGACTGGTAGATTTAGGGTAGGGGTAGGTATGGACATTAAAAAAAAGCCTCAAACCACATGAATAAGATGCTGGTAGAACAATCTACTATAGGTAGCACATATCGATAGCGAAAAATGCTTCCTATCTCTTTAATGGGAGGTAGCACAATCTGAGCGGGTAGCACAAATCGCCAGAACACCGGAAAGAGAATTGATTAGTTCATCTCTCGAGTCTTTCGAGACGTTCGTTCTTTTGTCACGTGACGTTACAGCATTGGATAGAGAAATTAGTTAATTTACAACCTTCCTTACAAATGGGTGCATACTTATTATTATTATTATTATTATTATTTTTATTTACTCTTACAGTTACGTGATGCATTTCTGGTCTCAAATTGTAGCTTTTTATTTCTTACAGTTTATAAATGTGTGAATTTCTGTCATGATGGTTCTTTTCCATAACACTGAATGTGGTAACAAAGGTAATAATTGGTTATTATTATTATTATTATTATTATTAAGTCTTTTTCCCTCAGACTGCATAGGTTTACCATATGGGGCTATCACGTGATGAACGAACGACTCAAAACCGAAGACTCGAGTGATGAACTGATCAATTCTCTTTCCGGCTCAGACTGCATAGGTTACGTGTATGGGGCTGTCACGTGATGAAAGAACGACTCGAAAAACCCGAAGACTCGAAACAGGTGAACTAATTCAGTGCAGAACCTATAGGATGTTGCGCATGCATGACTGAATGAATCACTCCCCAAGACGACTCGTTCTTCCCGAGTCACATTAAAAATTCATTCAAAATGAACAATTCATTCAAGAACGACCCATCACTAGCACTTTCCAAGATCTCCTATGGCACCTTTAAGCTTACTACTTGTTTTCTAATCAGCCATTATTCTGCCTTCATAACTGATAGATTTGCAAACATCATGTTTTTCTGTTCATGAAAGAAGTCAAGCAGTGAAAGCTCTAGATGTTAAATTCAGATCTCACCTCATGAGATGTGAATTTGAAGCACTATTGTGCCGTGTTGAGGCCACCATAGAAGATCTGCTTGCTTGGATGGGCATCAGCGTGTCGGTTTGACGTCACTCTTCACTTACTACTCGTCTGCTGTAGCCACTAATTACGTGGGCTGTACTCTATTATTGACTCTATGTTTATCAAGTGATGTTTGTTGTAGGTTCATTACCAATTTTAGCTCTGTTTCAGAACCTCACTGTTCAGTGCAAACAGATCCACTGCAAATAATTTACTTTGACGGAATGAGTCATTAAAGTGTGTGTTTGCAGATTCTTGGGTTTTCTGTTTTGTTATGCAAATGTAATATATGTACATATTACATATCCATATATAAAATATATTGTCATATGAAGTAAAAACACATATGGAACATATTAAAAACTGGAAAATGTATTAAAATATACATTAACAGATATACAGCACATACAAATATGTATGTTTATGTAGAAGAAGACGAAGAAGAAGGAAGAAGAAGAAATTAATATATATATATATATATATATATATATATATATATATATATTAATTCAATATATATTAATTCAATATATATTAATTCAATATATATATAAATGAATACACACACACACACACACACACATAGAATATATAATAAAACATTAATATACGTACAGTTATATGTATGTTGCTTTAATAAATGTATATACATACCATATATTAATAAAATATATAAAATCATCATACAGATATTACTAACATATGTACATATACAAATTTTACTAACAGGGTTTATAGATGTTATAAAATTTATATCTTCATCTACCCAGATAATGTACATATGGGAATTTTGTATATTGCCTTATAGGTAACATACTGTATGGCAATATCTTACTCTTATATTTGGAAGTATATGGCATATATTACATTTCTGTATGGGGCAATCTGAAAAAGACAACAGACAGTGTGCTTTTGAGATTTTTTTACTCATTCTTATCAACAATTTCACAAAATTATTTCACTGGATTACACGGAATCCATGCAATCTCACCTTTTGTTGCTTCTAATCCCTGTTAACATCTTTTACTGGTGGGTTTGCAAAGTAAAGGCAAAAAGTAATAATAAGAAGTATTAAAACTGTTTTTAAAATGGAAAATTACAGAAATGCTACAGCAATGCAACTTGCAGTATGTGTGTGCCGACTTGCATTTTGAGCGCAGAAGTGTGAATGGATCTCTATCTATCACACTGGAATTAAACGGTACATGCAGTCCAGGTTTTAATGTGGTCACAAGTATTTCAATATAATTATGTAAAAGCTGTATTTGGGATATTCAGTGAAACAGAATATGTGCATGTCGAAAGTCATTCAACATAAGCAATTTAAGTAGTTGAAAATTGAACTGACTGAATAAGTAATTTTGCAGTAAGAACTTTCTTCCAAATAAATAAACAAACAAACAAATGCAACATCCGTCTCGTGTTCTACATTTTGCAGTTCATTAATCTTCATCTTCAATTTTTCCAGATGAAAATAATATTCTGATTCTCACAGACTGTATATATGTAGGTATATTCCTGAGTATAAAACCTTTTTTTTTTTTTATAAAGTACTACAATACTCAAAAAAATCATGTGCATGTAAACGTGATCAGAGGCAAACTGTACAAAAGTACTTTAGTAAATGAAGCCGTTGATGACGTCTGCACAGAACTGTAATTCACGTGTTTCTAATTGAACACACGCTATCCTGTCTGCCTGTCTTCTTTCCATCCATGCAGTACCACTTAAAGCATGTCTGTCCTCTCTCATCCCTCATTTTTATCTACTCACAGCCTGCCTTTTATTATCCATGCCTGGAAATATCAGATCATAGGAACGCTCAATGACGGAAGACACTTTATTGTGGTTGTGACTTTGGCCTGACCAAACCTGCATTCCTGCATGCCCATGCTGACTACATCATTGCCTCTCTCTCTCTCTCTCTCTGTCTCTCTCTCTCTCTCTCTTTTCTCCCTCTATTTCTCTATCAGACCAAATTTCTGGATAGAAAACACCATCATGACAACCCTTCAACCCCGTGTGAGACTTTGTGGTCACACAGACTGTGTGCTGCTCCTGGCAATCTGTTTCCAATGATCCACATTTATCAGATGACTTTAGTTTGCTCATACGTCTTGTATTTTCCCATCTCGGAGCACAATCTGGCACTCGGTGAATCACCCACACATCCGTACTGTCAGTGACTCCGGTTTGTTGGTGTAACTCTTAAAAAGTTTTTAAAAATAGTTTACCCAAACATCATCTCAGCCTCATGTCATTCCAAACCTGTATGACTTTCTTCTTTCTATGAAAAACAGAAAAGATATTTTGAAGAATGTTTTTGACCATACAGGGATAGTCAATGAGGTCTGATACAACACTGGACCAAAATAACTTTCACTGTGTGGACTGACTGACTGAATAAAAAAAAAAAGCAAACACAAAACAAAAAAACAAAACAAAACAAATGGATTAATTAAAAAGAGAAAGAAAGATTTGGAATGACATGGATGAGTAAATGATTTCTCCCCAAATGTTATCTCCCCAAAAAAAAAAAAAAAAAAAAAAAAAAAATTGTGGAAACTTTTTTTTTTTCTGGCAACCAAACAGATGGTAGCTATTGACTCCCATAGTATGGGGAAAAACAAAAATAAATAAATAAAAAATAAAAAATAAAAAGATACTATGGACATCAATGGCAACCGTCAACAGAAGAAAGAAACTCATACAGGTTTGGAACAACATGTGGGTGAGTAAATGATGACAATTTTCACTTTTAGGCAGACTGTCTCTTTAATTAAATAAAAGGCCACTTAAGTGTAACTAAAGACAGTTCACTTTCTATGTTTCTTAACACACTTAAAGGGTTAGTTCACCCTAAAATGAAAATTAGTCCATGTTTTACTCACCCTCAAGGCATCCTTGGTGTATATGACTTTCTTCTTTCAGATGAATCCAATCGGAGTTATATTCAAAACTTTCCTTGCTCTTTCAAGTTCTATAATGACATGGGCAGGTGGTAGTGTTCAACAGTGCAAATGTAGTCAAATAAAGCACACGCATTCATATTAAAATGTGCATCCCACGGCGCCGGGGGGTGAATAAAGGCCTCCTGTAGCGAATCGATGCGTTTTTGTAAAAAGAAATCCATATTTAAAATGATATAAACAGTTTTGTGTAACTTCCGCTATCTGTCGTATGCGCGTTCACAAGAGACTGTCTTTCCGGTAGAGGACGTAGGACGTAGGCGCAGCGCATGCGCATGTGAGTCTCGCAAAAACCAACGTTTGTTTATCCACCTTTTTCTTCAGTGCGGAAGTAAGCCTATGGGTGACACTTCCGGTTCATTAGCCGTTATAGATAAATAAGAAGAATAACAACGTGCAGTAAACGGTAAAAATGTTTGCACTACAAACCAGTGTGTTCACAATTAAGATAACAGATTAAAATAATACCGTAAGACACACACATTTTCAATATCAAGCAGCAAAACTAACTGTTTTGTACAGCTAAAAATATTTTACATTTTTTATAGTTTTGTGCTTTGTTTTGTTGTCTCTGTCGCGCTTCCGCGTTTGTCACGAAACTCCAGCGCATATGTCCTACGTCATCCGCCGGAACGCTTCTGCCTACGACAGTTAGCAGAAGTGAGAAAAAGGTGTTTATATCATTTTAAATATGGATATTTGTCTTACAAAAACGCATCGATTCGCTATATACAGGAGGCCTTTATTCACCCGCTGGAGCCGTGTGATGCGCGTTTTAATATGGATGCACATGCTTTATTTGACTACTTTTGACCTGTTGAACACTACCACCCGCCCATATCATTATAAAGCTTGAAAGAGCCAGGACAATTTTGAATATAACTCCGATTGGATTCATCTGAAAGAAGAAAGTCATATATACCTAGGATGCCTCGAGGGTGAGTAAAACATGGACTAATTTTCATTTTTGGGTGAATTAACCCTTTAAGTACACTTTTAAAAAGTGCACTTTGCATTAATGTCAATTTAAATGTTTTACTTTAAAGGACATTTTAAATCAGTGTTTTAATAATATTTTGTCATGCTTTAAAGATGTACACTTATTTTGATGTGTTGACTGGCATATTAAAGCATATGTAAAGTACATGATTATAATTTTAACTGTAGTGTTATTCAGTGAAAATGAATATATTTTAATTGTGCTAAATTGCAACTTCATAATTAAAAATGTGTAATGCAAATATATTTAAACAGAAAAAAAAAAACATTTTATTTGATCAAAAATATGCAGTCCAATCAGCTGTTCAGTTAAAACATATTTCAAAGACAATATAAGTAATTATGAAATGACATATAAAGATGTACTTAAAATTATACTTAAGTGGATCAAAAAGCACTTAAGCATTTAATATTACATTATAATAAAGCATTATATTATGTTTACATTAAGTATATTTGTTTCTGTAGTAGTACTCTCTTTAAAAGTGTACTTGTATTAAAAGATGTCACCTGAGAAGTGCTGTTTGTGTGATAAATATGATTTTAAAGTGTTCCAAATCAGTCATTTATGAGGTTCTGTATCTGTTATTTTGCTATATGTATGCAGAACAACACAAAGCATATTCTGAAACAGAGTTAAACAACAGAGAGATTCAATGCAAGCGTATTTGTACTCACAACTTCTGCAAACTTTCAAATCTGGGTCACTGGGAACTTATTAACTTAATAAACACTGAATGGATTAAAATTTACTTTAATTAAACCAACAAATAAACAAGAAAATAACAAAAATAATGTATTAATTAACTTGTCAGAAAGAAAACAAAACAGAAAGGGATTCAGCGGCGGTCCCAGATGACTCCAAACCACATTCCAGCATCAAAGGAGAGAGCGGAAAAAAAGATGCATGATGGCAGACTTGAGTTTCTGGGTTACAAATTAACAATGTAAATATCTTTGCTGTTAGCAATTATACATGCTTCCATCTGTGCATCAGGCCTTTCCTCCCGCTCTCTGTAGTTCTCATCATTTGCAGGGTCCAGACCTCTCGCTCACAGGAGTTACAGCTCGTTCTGCTCATAGAGAAGGCGAGGAGAGCGGCTCTTCTGTGTCATTAAACTCATTTGGCTAATTCAACGAGCTAGGCTAATGAGAAATTCTAATTAATATTCTCATTAGATTTATTTATTTTTTTATATATATAATTGCCAGCACCCTCTGATTATGGAGCAGGAGGGTATCGCACACGACACAGGCACAATAGATACCAGATAAAGATTACTGTAATGTTCAGCCGCTAAACAAGTTCAGCTATCGTGCTAATTACAATATGCTTTGATGATAAATACATGCCTTCAGTCGACTCATTAAGCTCCACGGCGGATTATTTCATTATTATTATGCGACGGAACTGTGTGCATTTGTTTTTGTATATTTACTGTTTGTTTGTGGGAAGGATATTTACAGCAAGCAGGAACATAAAATGTATTTAGAATAATTAAAATAAAATAAATAAATAAAAAAATAAACTAAAACTTTTACCAAAAAGAAACTGTATTTAAGTTCTACTAAAAGTAGGGCTTAAATACATGTAATTTCGTAATTACTTCTATACTCTTTGAAACACAGATAAAGTGTACTGACAAGCATTTATGGTAACTAAAATATACTTTAATTTTAAAGACATTTTAAAAACATTTTTATTACTATTACATTTGTAATGAAGAACGTTTCCATTTAGTACATTGAAAATATTAATAATATCAACTTTAAAAGTAGTATATATATAAAAAAAAACTACAGTTAAAACTATACTCAAGCAAGTGCTTTAGTATGTTAGTCGACACATTAAAATTTTTTAAAACTTTATAAAAGATTATTAAAACATGATTTAGAGTGCTGTTTTTTAAAAGTGTACTTAAGTGTGTTAAAGCCATGTAAGTATTCCTCTTTAAATACACGTGGCCTACCTTTTATTAATATTACATTATCTGCAAAAACAGTTTTTAAAATATATAGATTTGAAGAACATTACAAATTCACATTCAGTACAATTAAGCACACACTTTTTTTTTTTCACATTTACAGATATACGGAGTAGGGTGATGGAGCACTGGGATTTGACTGTGGGATGAGCGTCATGTCAATCATCACAGTTACAGAAGAGACAGCTTTTATCACTTGTTACTTTGTCCCAGTAAGTCTGGTTCAGTTTGTTCAAATCCCTAACCTTAAATATAAGAAACTCTATTAGTTATCCTTGTCTAATTAAAAACGTTTTTTTTTCTGAGCTAAAAGAATGAATGTGAGAGGAAAAATGTGCCTTGAGTAAGAGGGAGATAATGAGACTGGAGTGTGTCAGCGGTGAAAGGCATTCCTCTCCCGTTTCCCTCTGAGCTGACACTTGATTGACAGCTGACGGCAGCAGGGGTCCAGCCTGCAGGAATGTGTCTGAACACAAAGAGCCCATTCCTGCCCGAGAAAGAAAGTGTGTATTGATCATGCGCATGGGAGTTACTCGTGGTTGGCCATTAGTTCACATCGGTTTAGACAGAAAACAGTTAGGCCGGTATGGTATTTTTTAATAAAGGGACCTTTTCATTGTTAGCCACCCCTGAAGAGTAGTACTTACACTTCATTTGATTCTGAACCCGAGGATATTGATTCAATGTCTGCAGCATGAAGCGGAAAACTCATGACACTGCTCATAAATACATAGCAAAATTCTCATGTGGATCTTGGAAAAAAAATAATAATAATCTAATGTCCGCTGTTACTTGCCATTCTTTGTAATTAATTTGACTATTTACTAGCAATAAAGAGCAAAAATTGTTTCAAGTAATTTTCAGAAAAGATCTCAATCATCTCTCAAACTATGCTCCAGTGTTATTTTATTTTTATTTGTATACTTTTACAGTATTTATTATTATTTTGAAATAGTGCTTCTTTTTAAATTTTCAGTTTTCATTTTGATTTTGAATTTTATGTGCTTTTGCCATTTTCTTTCTTTCTTTCTTTCTTTCTTTCTTTCTTTCTTTCTTTCTTTTTTTCTTTCTTTCTTCATATTTTTATATTAAGCTTTTGTTTTGTTTTTTTAATTTTAGTGATATTTTATTTTCTATAATTTAATAATGTCTTTTTATATTAAGTTTTAGTTTAAAATTACACTGCTATGCTTAGATTTCAATAAGATGTTTTCAAGGATTTCAATATTAAATAAACAAATAAACAAACAAACAATCTTGAAATTTACTGTAAAAAAACAAAAGATGTGGTTGCCAGAATTTTATTGTAAAAAAATATGGTAGGAACATTTAAGGCTAAATAAACGTCTGAAGCAAAGTTATTAAATGAAACATAACTGAGACCCCCATTACAAAAATAAAACTCAGAACAACTAGAGAACAAATAAGATCCTTTGGATTTGGATTCAAAGTCAATAAAACAAACATCTAACTTGTATTGTTCCACATGCGTTAACTTTTACTCCCCAACAGCAATTTTTTGCCTCAATTATGGGCTTAAACGGTGTCAGGATTAGTTTTTTACTTATTTTTAATAAGCTGATTATTTAAGTTTCTTGTTCGTGCATAAGAGAGAAATTTACCCAAATTTAAAACACCATCGAAAGATATATTCATGAATAAATAATGACAAAAAATTAACTTTGCCACTTTAATGATGCTCCAGATCACTTCATAATGATTCATTCTGAGCAAATGCAAGATCTCATCCAAACTGCCCACACAGCACCAAGCGTTTTCACTGCAGAGAAAATTCATGACTCGCAGCTGAGCAAACTCAGTCAAATGACAGGCTGTCAGGTCACGCCTGACGCCTGCCAACCCCATGCCCAAATGTGCCATTTCCAATTGGTACAAGTGATACCACGGCCTGCTCCTTGGTGCTCCGATAACGGCAGTAGCATGGGTTCATCATCAACTCCCCATACCCCGAACCAGACCTCCTCCGGCTGTGTGTATGCGTGGAGCTTCATCATAGAGTCAGCGAAAAACAGATGGGCACGACGCACTTCATCTGGACACCGGGGAGTCGCAGGCACCCTGATAACACCCATGGAAGAGAGCCAAGACTGGGCTCCGCTCCTCTGAGAAATGGCCTGAGCTTGTGCTGAAGAGAGCAGTCGATTTGTTTGTATTAAAGATTAAGTTCAGATTTTTCATAGCTTTGGTGAAAAGAGCAGACATTATAAAGCGATTAGACACCGTTTTGTGCAAGAAGATTCGATCTCAGAGCTGTCATTAGTCTGATTTTACAACCAAAATAAACTCTGTTATGTAGAAAATAAACTGTGAGCTGAGCCACTTGTATTGAACAGGCCTCAAAGGACGGTCTGCATTTTTTGTGTGCAACTCTAAATATTTTGTCCATTTGCATTCCCTGTGATCCAATCCTGTGTTTAATTTGTCTGCTGCTTTGTAGTCGCACAGCATACAAATAAATGAATGTATTTTGGGAACGGTATATTTTTCTTGCGTATAGTTATAATCCGTTGAAGGTTGCGTTAGGTTATCTTTCCTCTTTGCTGCAAAGCCGTTTCTTCAAATGCATTTTCCTGCTTTCTTACGTGCCGATTGTCCGTGTGTTTTCTGTTTATCTGGCCCGGCGTGTCAGTTTGTTACAGAGGCAAGCTGTTTTGCATTTGCCCTAATACACAGTACATAAATATTGGATTAAATAAACAAATCCAGGGGCTAAGGGGATGAATGGTATCGGAAAGTGGGCCTCTGGAGCCAGGAGGAACGCTATGGTCGCAGTCTGTCGCAAGCTTGGCACATGAAAAGAAAACGAGGGAGAAAAGAGAAGGAAAAGAGGGAGAGAAATGAAATGGCGGCTAATCCCCCGTAGCGTTATCTCTCAGGTGTTTTGCAAGCTTTGCCGTGTGGAAACTTTGAAACCAGGCCAAGCTTTCATCTGGAGTCTAGGGTGATAGTCTCTTTCTCTCTGTCTGTCCGCCAGAGAGAATCCCGCAACACACTTGGCAACGACCTCAAATAACATTCATGCACTTATAGAAGAGCACATCTTCATAAGAAAACAGTGAAACAATCAGCCTTTAACAGCTCATTAAGAGTAAAACCGCCTACCAGTTATTGACCCACTCAGTAAGGAATCCAAAGATTTGCAGTATTCACCCAGTCATGCATATGCCTCACACCAAGAGCAAATAAGAACATTTGAAAGAACTGTTTTGAATATGTAATATCAAAGCAGTAGAACACAAGAGGGAGTGAGTTATCACAGCTGACGTCATCGCTGCGATTTTATCAAAGAAAAACGATTAAATGTATTCTCAATAATACACAGCCTGAGTATTCTTTTCTTCAAAAACAATTCATAAAATAAAGCATTTTTGTCTTGTATCTACAATTCCTTAAACAAGTAGTTTCCCACACAAGCTGTTAACATGAATTTGGTGTAAAATTACATCCAACTTTACAATTTAGTTACAGTGACAATACAATGCCGTAAACCCTAAAATGAATGTAAAAAACCTCACTGCTCAAATAATACTAAAGTTTTAACATTAAAACTTCAGTGTCTGCTTAGAAATGCTCCAAAAATTGGCCCAATTTCTTAACTTTGTTTGTTTACAGCTTAGTTTGTATTGATCCAGCGTGTTTGCACTTTCAGCGATTTATAATGACAAAGTGACCAGAAGTCATTCATTTTCAACAAGAGTGCTGCAGGTCGAACTACTGAATATTTTCTAGAAGCTGATACTACTTGACTGTTGTATCAGCTTCTAGAAAATATTCAGTAGTTCGACCTGCAGCAATTGAATCATCAATGTGAATGCCTAGAAAATGGCAGCTTAAAATAAAAATTTCTTTAGTCACTCTGACTGACCACTGAATATGTGTGGATTTAGCCTCACAGTAAATGTCAGCACATCCGGTTGGTGACCTGAGCTCCTGGGCTTCGTAAAAGCGCGTTCCAGCAGCAAGTGGGGTGAGTTATTGTGTTAGAGGGTGGGCTTCTGTGCAGGAATCTGTGGAGTGCCATTGTGCATCAGGTCTAAGAGAGCACTGAAAGAGACCTGACAGTCTCACCCCAGGATACCTGAACGCCTCTTCCCTCTGAAATTACTCTAATGCTCCACAGAGAGAAAGAGACAGAGCCACTGGCCAGGTTTGTCAGCTTGGATGACCTTTCATTGGGCTCGCCAATTCACATTTTCAATGTTTATCATCTTCTCTCTCTCATCTCTTTCAATTCTTGCATATCATTTTATTTGTAGCAGCGAGGTGCCCCAAAGGGAAATGTTCGGCCCTATGTCATTCCCACTAACGCTTAGATAGGGGTGGTGAATAAACCTGGTTATTTAAGCTATATCATGCAAGTAAAAGTGCTGTACTGAATATAAGCATGGCTGTCACAACTGCAGTGGAGTGGTTCGACAGCAATTTACCCTTACCTGCTGAAAGCAATGTAATCACTCCAGGTTTTCAAGCTCCACACAGTGGTTTCCATTTCCTGTTTCCTGCTCTTGGCTGAACAAAACCAAAGTCTCTTTCAAGGAAAGTAAGTTCACTTTGCAGCCATATTTGCAGCTATTTTGGACATGCAAAACCAACTCCCATCTACCTGAATGGGGAAATACTGAAATCTCAAAAACTCACATTTAAATAATATATTTCAAATCAGCAACACAGCTAACATTAAATGCCCTGTAAATGTTGTTTGTTTTGCTAAAACAGCATTAAAAAAGCATTTATTTCTGGTAGGTCCAGCCAATGTGCATGTGTAGTTTCAGGCCACTTAGGATAGGTTTACACAACAATGATGTACTAAAAATGGAAACATTTTTTCTTTGCTTTGTTGAAAAGTTTTACATACTGAAAACGTTGTCAAAATGGCCCTGCTCACACAGATCCACAAAAATGACTAAAAATACTGTATTATGCATGCCAGGCTAGTAGTTGGCGATGTAAAGAAACACTACATGTCTGTGCACATTCCTGTCGACTGAACACATAATGCGCATACGCATGACTTCAGCATTTTGAAAAGTTGGCATTTTTGTAGTTTACACAGAGGCCTCATTTTCGAAAACTTGCACTTTGAAACCCATTTTCAAATGTTTGCATTTTCAGAACCCCAAAACAACCTAAAACCTAACCTTTATATTCCCCAATCATTTTTACAATACTTAAAATATAAATGTATTGTTTATTAGGCACTGGGGCCTAATTTAGGCCTGGTTCTTTCCAAGTATATATACTTTTGGGGTTGGGTTGCGCAAAGGGTCTTGAAAAATTAGGTCTGGCAATAAAAACTAGACCAGGAAGCCCGAGGTCCTGGAACTACCCCAAACAGCTGGCTATCAGGTGTCCTTCATGTATAACAGTGGACTAAGACATATCGAGTGGCACTCGCTGGTTTGAAGACAGTGTTTTATTAGATCTGTGTGTTGAGGTGTCTCCAGCTGCCTGTGTAGAACAGCTCCTGCGGGGCTTTCGAGGTTAAACCCCCCCTTGATTAATCACACAAATGTCTCTCTACATGCAACATTGGTCATCGTTTTCCATATTTTCAAATGGTAATGGGAGCAATCGTTTAAGGCGCAGCACTGGGAGCCATCAGTTAAGAGAGCCAGACGAGTAATGGCTGCAACTGTGGAGAAACAGATCTTAATGTGTGTTTCAACCGCAAGTATGAATTCAGGTGGCTTCGTTTTTAGGGTGTATAAATCACAAAGAGTTCAAATTTAGCTTCGAGGGGTTGACGAGCATGTGATGTGTATTTGATGACTCTGTGTGGAGCTTCGAGGGGGAAAAGCCCTTTCGTGTGGCAGAGGGATGTCCTCTCTCTCTGGTACCATTAGCCGACACCGCTCACCATCTGCTCTAGCTCGTTCAGATGCTGTACAGCAATGCCTTCCCAGGTAAGCGCTAAGTCATTCTGACACCATACAACTCCCACATTAGATCACAGGAAAGACGAAAGAGAAAGTGAAAGAGAAAAAGACCTGGCAACCCGCCCCCGCAAGCTACCTTCTGTAGCTACTCCACTACCTGCGGCCCCTGGTGAATTATGGGAAATCTGTCAGGCCAAATGAGATTCTCCATTTCAGCGCCTTAATTTATTGGCCAAATCCCTCAGCCCTCAACCAATCACAGAACACCTGAAACATACAAACATCTAAGCTGTGCCAGAAAGAGGAAGAGATGAGCCACTTGTAGAAAAATGAATGAACATTTGCAGAACTCAACCTGACGACTATAGGGATGGAAGTTTTCTTTTTTTGATTTGATGGAGGCATTGTTTGGTATTTTGGTCTGTCATATTGACAGAACTTGTTTTTAGCCTGATTTGAGCTAAAGGAGATACATATACAGTGTATAGTATAATTTATATACTATTATAGTATATAATACTATATTATACTTTTTATTTTTATTTTTTTTGTATTTTCGTTTTCCATTTTTTATGTTTAAATTTGAATAAATTAGTCATTTTATAGTTATTTCTATATTTATATTTATATTTTTTCAGTTTTAGTTGTAGAAATTTTAGCATTATTAAATGTTTTCAGTTAGTTTTTTATTTAATATATTTATTATGCATATATATATATATATATATATATATATATATATATATATATATATATATATATATATATATATATGACCAAATTTCAATTTATGAAAATTATTTTTAATTGTTTTAGTTAACAATGACAATGCTACTTCTATAACTGTTTTGGATATTTTGGCCAGATATATTAAGTAATTCAAGTCAACATATATTTGTTCATAACTTTAACTCATCAAACCAATAAACCAATTTAACCAATAAATTAAAATAATAATTTGTTTAAAATTAATTCATTAAGATAACATTTATTTATTTATTTATTTATTTATTTATCTATTGATTGATTGATTGATTGATTGAAAATCACTGCCTAGACACATTGTCAAAATGGCTGTCCTTAAAGGGACTTGCTTATGCTAACCGTCACACTATTGAGTCTCCTGTCACACTTTTGAATCACTCTTCAAACATCGTCCATTTGATTGAGTTTATTTTTTGAGATTTATATGGCCTGGAGAAATCCAACCCATGAATCAGAGCGCAGAGTTGCAAAGAGCATTGCAAAATCACGCCTGTGAGGCAAGGCATCTGCAGCAAGCTAATCCCTAGCCTTCTTTTGGAAGGACCAGAGTCTCCTTAGGGCCTGCTGAATAACATCCAAGTTTATCAGGGAGAGGGACTCGATACAGAGGCAGCGGAGAAGCAAACTTTGGCAGTGTGGAGGAGATTGCCATCAGGACAGAGAAAAGAGATAAGTCCTGCACGAGAAGCCAGATAAGAGTGATTGGATGGGTGTGGGAGAGACAGAGGGGTCAGGTATGTTTGGGGCTGGGACACGTTGCGTAAGGTGATGACAGTTCAGACCTGGAAAAGGTCAGAGTTAGTGAAGCTTGAGAAAGAGCGTATATCATTGTATATCAGTATATAAGATTATTTGCTTAAATTAAAACATACTGATGATGAAAAGACAATATAAAACAATGCAATACACTTTTGAAAAGAAAAATCAGTAATGAATATGACTGTTTACAATAATCCAAGGGTAGTTAATAATGTGTGGTACTGGTGCATTAGGAAACGAGTGAGCGATTAAATTAAATATATATATATAATTGGTAAATTAAAGTGATTTACTGGTGGGTCAGTTAACCCAAACACAGATCCCACAATCAGATACTTAACATAAATGTACTATAACAACTTAAATCTGCACAAAATGATGTAAATGTTGTGAAATGACAATACTTGTTTTAATTTACATGTAAAATGTTTGTATATTTTAGTTGCTCAATTAACTAAAACTATGTTTTTGTCTAATAAAATTAAATGCCATTTTAGAGATAAATTGTATAAAATGAATAAATGCAACAACGTAAAACTGACTAAAATTTAAATGAAATTTTGTAAAAGACAAAAACTTTGACTAAAACTAAAAACTGTAAAAAATTAAAAAATTCTAGCTACTGTTTAGTGTGTGTGTGTGTGTGTGTGTGTGTACGCGTTTTTGTAAAAAGTCAGGACATAGATTTGTATAATGACAAAGGTATGACATAGGTATTATAAGGAGAAGGTGACTTTTCAGGACATTACCTCATGTCCCCACTTTTCAAAACGCTTATAAATCACACAGAATAGAGTGCATTGAAAATCTGAAATAGCACAAAGTCTCCTGTGAGGGCTAAGTTTAGGTGTAGGGTTGGTGTAGGGCAATAGCACATACAGTTTGTGCAGTATAAAAACCATTACGCCTATGGGATGTCCCCACTTTTCACAAAAACGAACATGTGTGTGTGCGTGTGTGTGTACACACACACACACACACACACAATTTAAAGGAATTTAAAAACTAAAACCTAAAACTAAAAACTAATAATAAATAAATAATAAAATAAAAATAAAAATCTAAAAATAAAAATTGTAAAAAGTAACAATACCAAGCAACTGTTTAGAATAGCCTAGCAACCACTCAGAAAAGGTAAAAAAGGTAACTTAACTCTCCTGTCTTGCACAAGGAAATCAGTGAAGTTTATCAGTCAAGGCAGCAGCAGAGGACTGGCAGTCTGGTAACACAACCAGGTACAGATATTGCATTTGAAAATATTGCAAAAACTCCCAAAGTAGAAGCATCCCTCTGGATTCCCCCTCTCCCCTCATGCACTCCCTCAGACTCTCTCACTCTCTTGTTCTCCATCGTTATTGCCCTATTTTTTCCTTTCACTGTCTGCCGGTGGTGGTGAATGTCAGAGAAACAGCCTGTTGCTCTTGTCATCTGTCACCAGGGCTGCTTCACTCCTTATCACTATCTCCTGACTCAGGACCAGTGCAGCGGTCAGCAGCAGGCCAGCCTCCTCTTCCTAAAAATAAATCAGTTGTTGTGCTGGCGGGTTTGAATGTAGAGTAGCAATACAGAAATATTGAATGGTGAGCAAGAAAACCCCGAAACAGTCATTTCAAACTTTGCAAAATATATTTTGCTTGTGCATTTACCATTTATCCACATCCACAGCAAGCTAAGACATTTTTCTCCTATACTCTTAAAATAAAATGTTCCTTACGAGCATTGATGGTTCAATGAAGAACATTTAACATATATGGAAACTTTCCATTCCACAAAACGCTGACTTTCATTGCATGAGCAAAAACAGTTATAATAGTAAATATAAACAGTGTATAAACAGTAAATACATATTTTTGTATTCCACAGAAGAAAGCAAAAGTCACTATTAAAAAAACAAACAAACAAAAAAAACAAACAAACAAACAAACAAAAAAATTATCGGTAACACTTTATTTTAAGGTGTCCATAAAACAGAGTAATTACCTAGTTAAGTACTTAGTAGTAGCTGTTGTACTTACAAGAAACAAAATGTACTTACCATGTAATTAAGTTGTGGAACAGCCTGTTCTTACAGTTTGTAATTATGGAGATATAATAGGCAGCTACTGTTACACATATGTAACAGACTGAGTCTGTTACACAGCTACTTATGTAACCAAAAGTTTGTTACATATGTGTTGCAGACTTTATACAATGTAATTATAAATGTAAGTACACAGACATAAGCTACTTAAAATAAAGTGTATCAAGATTGTATTTAAGTGTACTTCATGTGTATCTATACTGTACACCTTATCCAGCTGCACCTTAGTTTGATCTAACCCACCAGTACACAGTTTAAATACATGTAATACCTTTCTAAAAAGCTACTTAAAATAAAGTGTATCAAGATTGTACTTAAGTGTACAAGTGTACTCTGCCTGTTACATATGTGTAACAGTAGCTGCCTATTACATCTACATAATTACAAACTGTAATTACAGGCTGTTCTATAACTTAGTTACATGGCATGTACATTTTGTTTCATGTAAGTACAATGGCTACTACTAAATACTTAATTAGGTAATTACTCTGTATTATGACACCTTAAAATAAAGTGTTACCCAAAAATCTCTTAAAAATCTCTTAAAAGAACCATTTTTTTTCCTTAGTTTGGAAAACATTTTTTAAAAATCGAAAGATTTTTTTTTTATTTAATATATATATATATATATATATATATATATATATATATATATATATATATATATATATATATATATACACACTTTTTTTTTTTTTTTACTTTAAAGAACCAATGCATCAATGCCCCCCAAACTTTATAGAGCATAGGTTTGGGTGTGTAAATGGTGACAGCAATTTCATAATTAGGTAAACTATTCTTTTAAAATGAACGTAACAGTCCACCTGAGCTATGAAAGACAAACATTTAAGCAATAAACAGTCCTCTGGTTTGAGTTAATCTTATTTGTGAAGTTGATTACTGGACAGCACTTCTTCAAGTGCTATACCTCTCATTTTCTCATATATGTAAGTACTCAAGACGATGCAGTCACTCCATGTAAAGCACTCCATCAGGAAGCTACTCTTACAGAATTACTCACTCAAATCCAAACACAAACTCTGAAAATCTCAGCGCGCTGTGAAGACCTGCTGTGAGCTCTCTCGGGCTGCGAGGAGGTTCAAACCCGTGGCAAGCAGCGTGCCGAAATGAGAAACTGATCTATGTGACACTTCTTCATTCTCACAGCCACCATGGAATGAAGAGGCAAAGAGAGGAACAACAGAAATTACATGAAAGAGCACGGCTCAAGTGGAGAACAAAGGACGAGACACAGCTGCCAGTTGACAAATCTGATAAAAAAACCTTCAGAAAACACACTGAGAAACCAAACATGCATTTAGCTCTACAAAGATACTCCCCAGTCATTCTCCAAAACTATTTGCCCGAATCAGCAGTGCAGATGAGTCTCTGTGAGCGAAGACTGACAGGCGGTAGGGGGGATTTACTGGATTGAGCCACAGATAACAGCGTTTACTAGCACAATTCCCAATTTTGTGAGTCAGTTCTGAATGTTAGGTTGTGAAATACAGGATCCCTGGCGTTGCATTTTGACACTCAAGGTACCCCTTTAGCATCATTTTTAATGCACAGGGTACCCCTTTAGCATTGCTTTTCAACATGAAGGGTACTCCATTGCTTTCAGTTGTTTGCCTTTATTTAATGATTTGCATGCATTTGTAGAAGTAGAAATTATCTTATATAAATTTCTGTTTTCATTGGAGCACATAAACCCACCCCTTCCCTAAACCTACCCACTTCTGAACAATATAAAACTTGTAACAGGCAAGTAAAAGTACAGTCACAGCGATTTATTGCAAAAATGTTTATGCAATAATGGCAATATTATTATCCAATACGGTATATAATTTAATCATGGCAATAAAATTCCAATGCCTTTTGCGTCAGCATATTGATGCCAAGGGTTTCTTATTTAAAGCAATGGAGGTCCCTGAACATCGAAAAATGATGCTAGGGGTACCCTGGGCGTTAAAAAATTACGCCAAAGGGTCCTGACCAAGCGTCAATATGTGACGACTTAGGATTGAGAATGTGTTGCAAAAAGTAGAAAAAAAATAAATAAAATCAGCTTGGTCTTTTTATTGACACCTTTTAAGCACTGAAGAAATTATTTGTGATTATCGTGTCTGCCATGTTGGAAGTACTTTTTCCACAATTTATCGCAATGCATTATGGGATTTCCTCAATGGGGAAGGATAGATTTGATGCTGCTTTAGAATTTAGACAAAATATCTTAGAATACAGAAATAAGCACGGTGAAGTCCTGTGTGATTTTATAATGATTTTACTATGGATTAGTGGTAATTTTAGCCATGTTGTGATGTTGCTTTAAATGTGGCTCATCCAATCAGAATTCAGAGTCTATATAGCAATGTTTTGGGGATGTACTGGTGCATGTTCATGTTTTAAAGCTTATGTTGGGAATTCCTTCATTTCTTCCTCGTTTCTGAATTGTAACAGCTGCATAAAGAAATCCTTTCCCTCTGATCTGGATGTCAGTTTTCATCTTTCCCTTTAATTTTATCTTTTGTAGTGCTATTCCAAATGCTATGGCCTCATCAAACACATAGAAGGGAGTATTTATAGAGCAGTCAAGCAGGTTCTTCGCTGTCTTTTTTTTATGTCCTCCACTTCCTCAGCTCCCAAAGCAAGGCCTCGCTTATGTTCTCATCTGGTTTGCATTGGATTGAGTGTGGCATTTTCGTCACGTGTAATTCCAGCTCGACTGATATAGACTGTCTAAAGCTACGGTGCTCGATGTGATTGTTTCTCTCTCTGCTGGATCAGACAGGTTTGCTCTAATCAGCTCATCCCGGTCTGACGTTCCCGTGGAGTCGCGCTGGAGAGCGGGGCCAGGTGCTCTGATTCGCAGTTTTATTTATTAGCCAGACTTGATCAGTATTGAAATTTATTCTGCTGCCACAGCTGCTCTTCCCACAGCCACTTCAGCGAAGAGTCCCAGAGCAGCGCTCCTTTCTCTCCTCTTCCTCCTCCTCCTGCTCTCTCCATCCCGTCTCTCTCCTCCTCTTGGCTCTCGTTCTCTCCTCCTCCTCATTTTCTCTCCTCCACCCTCACTTTCCTCAGCTGCTAGAAATGCTTTCTCACGCACTGGCTAGTCAAACTTTTGTCTGTGCTTTGTTATACTCTCAAAGTACCATAGTAAAACAAAGAAACTCACAAATGAGATCTTTAATGTCTACGTATTTTCTCTTAGAAAGCAGGACAAACTCTTCAAAGAACAAATGATCAACAATTGTCTCATTTTTATCTTTTAAATTTCTGCTGATACATGCTCCCTCAGTTTTATTTTAATTTTTTTATATTTTGTGTATTTATGTTATATTTATTTTATTTAAATAATGACTGAATGCATATATCAGTGGCAGGTAGTACATAAAATAAATAAATGAATGAATGAATGAATGAATGAATGAATAACACTGACCACTAACAATACATCAATTTTGGATGGACTACACTGAACTAATCATTATCCTTACAATTTAATCATCACTCTAACAGTCTTAATCAATGCCTTACTAGCATACTGATGAAGTGAATTATATTTAATGATCACATGACTAGCGTTATTAAGTAACTAGATAATATTTAGCATATACATTTATTAACCACCCTCATTTCACTCAAAACTCACATGACCACAAGGGATGACTGTAAAGTTCAGTGTAACTGTACTTACTTACAAAATAAAACGGAACAAAACAAAACAAAATAAAACATTTAATAAAAATAATAAATCAATGAAGTTGCATTTGAACATGACAGCCATCCAGAGGTGGACAAAGTACACAACTCCATTACTTGAGTAAAAGTACAGATACTGCAGGTCAAATATTACTCCATTACAAGTAAAAGCTGTAAAGACAGATTTTTACTTAAGTAAAAGTACAGAAGTACTTGCTTTTAAAAGTACTTAAGTAACAAAAGTAATTTTCCTTTTTTTATGTCAATGCACTGTTTTATTATTGTTGTACGTAATACTTGCAAGAGTGGACAGTGAAATCCTGTAAATACAGAATGATAAGGAAGAGAGAGAGAAAAAAAATCAAACCTACTTTAAAACCCAGCAAAACAGCTGTAGCTGTACAACTTTACAACAGCAACACTGCTTTAGCAAAAAAGCAAAACAGCAAGACTTATTTGACATCAAAACAAAAATGTTAAAAATGCTGTCTAATCGCACTCGTGGTACTTTGATGTCACACACAGAACGGTCTGTGCAGCGCTGCTTCAAGTCCAATGCCTATTTTGTTTTATTAGGAGACACACAACAGTTCTTCTGTGGCTTTATAGGTAATATTTTCACGTACATAATTTAGCAAAATCAGACAATATTGTGTCTAATATATACCTGTCATGAATCTGGTTCATGGACTTCCATCCGCTAGCCTCCAGAGGTCACTCCTCCATCATATTGACTCTCACACTACACAGACTGTTACATGTCACTCCGGACTACATTTCCCAGCAGCCATCTCACTAATCACACGCTCACACCTGAGTCCCATCACACAATCACACACCCTACATAAGCTTTGGACTTCCTCGTTCACATCGCCGAGTATTGTTCTGCGTTTATCGCTCTCCTAGTAATATCGGCGATACGGAGCCATTCCATGTTTCCTTGGTCTTAGTCTAGTTTATCCTGGTTATTACCTGAGTAATTTGTGTTCTGATCCTAGCCTGTGTATCTTGTTTCTTGTCTCTTCTCTGCCTGCCCTGAAGTTTAGCCTGCCTTGGATATATATCTCTCTCGTCTTGTCATTTGGACTCTGTTTGCCCCTGCCTGGACTATTGCTCGTGTACCTGGATTACCCCTCTTGTCAAGCCCTCTGGATATTGTTCGTCGATCGAAGACCATGCCTGTTTACTTGTTTAATCATCTGTCTTGCCCTCAAGATACCTGTTTGCCATTTGCTCGACCCAGCCTGTGTTTTGACCATGTCTATTAATAAAAGCTTTCATATGGATCCGCTCGTCTCTCGTATCGTTTGCCCTGTTACAATACTACAATATTAACTTCTTATTATTGAATTGTTGTAAATAAATATCACATTTCCAACTATTCAAAAATGCTGGGAAATCACTTCATGTAGCCCTACAAGAGAGATTTCTGATAAACTGTCTGAAAAAAAAAAAAAGAAAGTCCCGTTTTAGAGAAGAACATGAACAAAAATCACCCAATGTTTTTCAAAGCTGCTACACAGTAACGACTTTCTACTTCAAGAACCTTGATAGAAATGTAGTTAAAAGTACAATATTTGTCTTTCAAATGTAGTGAAGTTAAAGTAATAAGTTTACAGAAAAAAATAATACTCAAGTAAAGTACAGATACTCAAAAAGTGTACTTAAGTACAATACTCAAGTAAATGTACTTAGTTACTGTCCGCCTCTGTAGCCATCTCTGGAACAGGTTAATTGAAAAAATGTAAGTTTTGAATGGCATGAGGGTGGGTAATGAATGTACATAAGGTAAAAAAAAAAAAAGTCAAAATGTCTTACCTGCCTTTCAAAAGTGCATGATGTGTGTAGTTATGAGTTATACAATGAATTTTGAGAATACAGCAAAATTGAAAAGTATCCTTTTTTTTTCTTTCTTTCTTTTTCTTTTTCTTTTTTTTTTTTTTTTACTGCTATGCTTAGTTAATTGTGACAAGTTAATTGTGACTTTATCTCACAATTCAGTTTACATCTCACAGTTCTGATCTTTTTTTCCTACAATTTTGAGAGATATAAATTCAGAATAATGAGATATAAAAGCAGAATTGCATTTCTGGGACGAAAAGTCTGAATTATGAGATATAAGCTTGTAATTGCAGGGGAAAATGTTGCAATTACCTTATTTAGAATATGATTACATACATGTAAAAATAGGATAAATAGGATAAAATAGTAAAAATAGGAAGGGGACAAGGTTAACAAAAATACAGTGCAATGGGAACTGATGGTCATCTCCCTCTCTTGAGTTTCCCCTCATTATTAATCTACAATACTTTTCTCTACTATTTCAAATTCTCATTTCTCCGTCACACTCTGTGCCAAGACCTTCATTTCTGAGTTTACACCTTTCACACCTCCACGTCCCACAATTCAATCTGTTAGTTCACTACCTCACACTTCCTCTCACCACTCCCTCGTATTTACAGCCGTCATCTCTCACTGTCTTTCTTTGTTCCTCGTTTCTCTTTTGTTTCTCGGCTCACTCACCCGGCTCCTCTCTGATTCTTCCATTCACACGTTTGCCATTACAAATGAACCTCACGCTTTTCAAAGAGAACATCAATGAGACTGATGCAATCCTCACACAGCGTGTCAGAATCACCCTCTTAAACCAAATTAATCAAAGACGGAAGATACGCTGTCATCGAAAGACGCAGCATCAAAGCCATCTGTTGTTCAGCCAAGTGACAGCGTTTGAGTTTGAATCTTCTAGATGGCAAACAGGAGGACCATCCCTTCCATCTCGCTTTGAGAAGAAGATGCATAATTCAAAATAAAGCAGATTTAGATGCAGGCATATGGTTCGCAGGTGTACGTCGATGCCTAACCAGAGAGGTTTAGCTGGAGGCCTGCCAGTTTGTGAGACTTCAAGAGACTAAATAGTGTCAAAATAAGCTACCATCTCATCAGCGCTGGCATTGAGGCTGCTAACCATGTTTGGCTTCTCTCTGCCACAACATCCTTTCATCCATTGTAAGTGGCAACAAAAGACCCAATTCTGTTGTCATCTTTGTGGGAGAGGAGGCTATGAATGAAAGCGAACCACTACGAGAGCAGAATCCCTCATATCGTGTTTCAGCTCTTGAGAACGGCTGATAAATGATTACATCAACCTACCAGCATCGTGTTGCAGGCAGCTTTTGGAGCATGAAAAACGCCTGTCTTATTCTTTGCCTTATTATGGCACAGCTCCTCTGTGCTCAGGCTGTTTCTGATCCAAACTATTCTGTGGCTTCAGCTGAGAAAATACAACAGCCCGGCCAAAATAAGCAACGCTTGCCTGCTTTTCAGCACCGCTGGCTGGAACTGACAGTCAGAGACCCTGCCCATGGAAAACATCAGGAGAGAAACGAAAAAGGAGATCTTAATGTGTAACTCACAGTTCAGAACATTTCCCTCTTATTTCCTCTTCCATTTATCATCTTTAGCGTCCAGATATACACATGCATAAAAAGGGTGAATTTGGCATTCCCAAAGTCATAGAAAACTTATTTTGATTTGATTTGATTTGATAATATAAAATATGCAATTTTATAAAATAATGCAATTTTAAAATGTATTTTCTTGGCCTGGAACACTCAGATTTAATATTATTTTAAAAACTGGGAAAAAAAGACATTTCTATAGTAAATGTACCTTTTTCTAGTAATTTTCTGCCTAGAACTTAGGTGGAGAATAGGCAAAGAATCTATATATTCAGGTTATATTTCAAAATAAAAAGGAAATAAACCATATTTGATTTCTCTGCAGGAAACACCAGTGCTTGGGAAGCAACAAAAAATAAGTTTTGTCAGAGTTTCTGTGTGTAAATAGCCGACCTTCACCCAGGGGCGTCATGCACTCCTTATTTTTGAGGGGGCACGAGGTGGGGTGGTATGGGGTTGGGTTCGTCATGTGCCACAAAACAGCACTTATGTTTTATTTATTTTTTCCTTTTTATTCGAAACATTCCCAAACACATTAACTATATCATGAAATATCTTGATTCTCACCTTTATAGATTGTTAGTTGATCTATAGTGGGCGATGGTCAAAGTAACCTAATAATGTAATCTATTAACTATGCATACCAACCTGTCTGTTTACCTAATTAACAGATATAGGTGTCATGCTATAACACATTTTTAATGTGACTGACTTTATATTTAATGTGAATTTAACATTGAAAGTTAATGTGAATAAAAACATTGTAAGTTAGGCTACCAATCATAACACTTTCATTGTACAGAAAGAGAACAAAGAACATTTACATTATCAAAGAAAATTTTCACTGACAGTCTAGAGTTCAAGCCAGGGTTGCCACCCGTCCCTTAAAATACGGATTCGTCCCGTATTTAAAGGTAAAATGGTGAGAGAATAAATTAATTTGTAAATGAATTTGTCCCGTATTTAACAAAGGCCAACAAGCTGAGTCAACAAATAAGTATTTTGCACCGTTTATAATGCTAATAGCAATCACAATGAAATCAACTTCATAAGAAGTTAGAGAAGCTCATCTTGGTGATGATGGAGTCTCCAGAATACGCGCCGTTAAAGCCCTTTCATGCAAACAGGGTGAATTCGCCAGAAAAAGGTATTCAGTCAGCGAGCGAGTGAAGAAAACACCAGCATTTTAGCGATGACTCATCTGAACACATCTGATTGGTCATTGCATTCATAAGCTCAACAGCATCGCGTGTGATTGGTTATAATGCACAGTGCTGTAACACATCTGTATCTGGCTCAGAGCAGCTGATGATATGACGCACTGAACGTTCTAATCACGTCTGTGTGATTGTATTAAATATATAAAATATGAATCGCCTATTTTATTTCTTTTGGAAGCTGCATTCAAAATCCACTTGGCTCACCCACTTTGTGTGATTAACATCTTTTTACTATTTGCATTTAGTTTAAACAAGATGCTATTTCAACCTGGGCATAAACAGCATTTATATATATATATATATATATATGTGGTTAAATAGATCAATCACAAATCAATATGCAAATAAATGCAAAGGAGAAAACAAGCAGGATTAATATGCAAATTTTATGATATCACCACTATTATTTACATGTTTGTTGCTGCAGATTCTACCAATATGAATAAATGGGAGCGTTTCAAACTATAATGTGTAAAGCTATGAAAATGTAAAAACATTTTCATAGCTGGGGGGTGTTTCAGTATGAAAATGTAATGAGAAGCATATTTGATAATGAAATATATATATATATATACACATATACATATATATAAATGTTTCAACAATTTACACAAAATTGTTGAAACATTTAAATGATCTGTTAAATACATAATTAAATTAAATTTGACATTTTATTTGACAATTCTTTTTTTTCACACCTCTGACTTATTTTCTCAGAACTGTAAACTTTTATTTTATTTTATTTTATTTTATTTTATTTTATTTTATTTTATTTTATTTTATTTTATTTATTTTATTTTATTTTATTTTATTTAGGTCAAATATGACCAGGAGGTGTTTTTATGAAATTCACCTGAAGATTCTCTTTGTTTTTTTTGTTTTTTTGTCGCTCTCTCTGGTTGATACACCCACACAGACACGCTCGCGTTTAAATGTTTACGTGTGATTACCTGTCTGCTGAGTGGTTGTCGAGGCAGAAGTAAAGTGTATTAATTATTGCCACACGTGTTTGGAATTATTCCCTTAATTGAATCCAGACAATTATCATGACATTATACGCATAATACAGGTATCATTACAGGTTCTCAGTGTAGTGATAGATATGCTATTGAATTGCCTCTATTCATTTACAGGCTTTAGCTTAATATATTGGAACTGCAGAGCAATTCCTTCAAGAGTCTGATTAACTGAGCTCTCATAAAGCCGCGGCGCACAAACCCAAACCGGGCCATCCGTCATAATACTACCGCCAGTTCTGAGGGGGAAAAGTAAATAAAAATGGAAAGAATTCCACATTGTTTGATGTAGTATTGGCTTCTAACTTAAATTCAGTGGATGTTTTGTGCTTTTTCAACCTAATTCATCAAAACTTATGTTTCATGTGAGACCAGATCCAAGAAGAACAGCCTTGAAAGGGGACACAAGACCCGCGTGCACTAACCAGGCCAAACCTACCCAATTTTGCAGCTATCATTTCACAATGGCTGGGCCAAATTATCATAGCTCTATTATGATGTTAGCGCCGTCATATTCTTTTCCCCATTTTGTAAATGGAAGTAGCTGCTTTCATGTTGACCTTGCCACCATCAATTGATTCCGTCGCTTTGGGCCCAGGTCTGCCAGGGGTTGTCTGCTTTTATTAGCGGACAAGATTGTGCGCTTGTTGCAAGATGAGGGCCGGAACCAGACAAGCATGACACTCAGCAGCGTGAGGTAATTCCTCCCAGCTCTTCTGAAACTCAGCTAATGGCCTTTGACAGCTTCTCAGAACAGGAAATGCAAATGAACAGGGATGTTTCCACACACTCTGGCCAGTGACATCAAAGAGAAAACGTGGTAATACTGGAACGAGATGAGAGGAAGTGTGCATGGACGGTGAACTTCAGGGGATGAAAGGAAGAAGTAGGCCAGAGAAGAGATTGGAACACCAGCAGACCTTTACAAAAATGATTTATTATGGTGGTACTAAGGTATAGTGATGACTTTAAATAATGCAGTACTATATGATACTTTGATAAATAAAAGGTTACTGAATTATTACCATACTTAAACTGTATATCATTGGTATTTGCATGGTACTTAAAAGAACTCCATGTTATTAACTTTGTGTTGTGTGTGTGTGTGTGTGTGTGTGTGTGTGTGTGATTTTAACATTAAAAGACTGTAACAATGTAATGTTAAAGGCTATTATGTTTTATCACCTGCATTATTACGGTGGTTATCAGTATATTATACAGGTACAAAAGCAGATTTATTACTTTAGTAGGGAACATTATTATTATTAGCATTATATCATTATTTTTTTTTCTTTTTAATTTAAAATCTAAGTTCAGCCGCATAAAACCTAAAATGTTGCTTTTATTTTATTCAATTTATTTATTTATTTATTTATTTATTTTTCAATTAGTGTGTGGCATCATGTCCAAAAGCAGAGTGCAAACTTTTCATTCTCTCAAATGTTAACACTATATAACGCATCATGGCCTCATTTGAATGATTTTGCAGCATGATATTACAGAACTCTTCCTTTCCTCCTGTGGCACCGAGGAGGTATGATTAGAGAATTACCTAGAGAAAGGTCATTTTTATGATCAAATGTCTGATTCATTTTCATCTGTATGAAAGTCTTTCAACAGCAGGAAACCCACAGAGCTTTGCACACACACACTCACTCATCCTCTTACACCTGTACACACACAGCTGCTCACAGAGCCCAGGTGCACAAATAATCAATCAACCCATCTAAAAACTAAACACAGTTTATATGTTACAGGTTAATATTTTGCAATTAAACAATGTTTAGTGTTTAGGAACAAGTCATTGGATGTGTTCAGACTGGTAAGCTACTTTAACTATTGCTGTAGTATAGAGCATAGTACATATCTGACAGTATGCAAACTTTCTGTATGCAGAGAATACATGGTTGGCCTATAATATCTGCTAAGATAAGCAATATGCAATACTGAAAACTGTGCAGTATAGTATATCCCACAATGCAATATGCTTGATTTCGTTTAAAGTTAAACCAAAAATTATTCAGACACCAGCTATAATTTTTGATATCTTTTTACTAGTGGATGCAGGACACTATAGTTAATTTATGTAAGTGAAGATAGCAAAATAAAGTAAACTGTGACATATTCACCCAAAAATTCTTCATACGATGGACTACCAGTAAAACTGACAAAAATGTGGGACCAAAAATTATTCAGACACTTTGACCTGACCATGTTTTGCTTAAGTGTTTTTCTTTAATTGCTAATGCAACCTTTTTACACCACAGACTGAACAAAATTAAGCATTGATTGGTAATTGGTTGAGCTTTTCAACATAATTCATTACATACATTTCTATCAAAGTTATCTGACATTATCAAGATGAATTAACTCTGAGTTCTTGTCATATTGAATTACCAGTTTCTAATCTAAACTATAGCGAATAAACTGTGATAATGTGAGAGATGTTGAAAGTGTCTGAATACATTTTGGTTCGACTATATTTCCATTAATAAGGATAAATCTGAAGTTTTTTAAGACATTAATATTTAAGGCTGAATTCACAGTAGCATACTAGTATAATTCTCTCTTAGAAAAAGTATTAGTTTACCAAGTTTCACTCTTGTGAGTGGCTGTTTGCACACATGAAGCTTTGTTTTGATAGCAGCAGCTAGTTTTTTTCATAAATTCAACAGTGAATCTGGCACAAAAAACAAGAAGCTGAAATTTCAGCCTCTCAAAACAACAAATATTTCATGCACTTTCAACTTATCATGTGCGTTTGTAGCTCTCTGCCAGCGCTGGACTCTCTCTGGAGCCTATCGACTGACTATGACTGTGACTTTGGCTGGATTTGTTGTCCAACAATTCCAATTTGTTCACACTACACAGTTTTTGGACCATACACTCCAACCCACCTGCCCACTGTTATTTCAAGAATTTCCACAATGGCCATGTGCCGCCCTTGTGCATTTTTTAAAGCATTTATGCCCAATTACAGAAATGGAAAGGGCTGGGAACTAAGTATATTTGACCCATTTACAGCCAGTGATATTAAAGTGAGCTATTGAGGAACAATGCAAAACACATTTGCAAATTAATATGCCATAATGCATTTTACGGTATAGATCCAATGGAGTCTCTCTTTAGTGGCTTTTGAGTGGACACTCTTAATGATTAATTCAAAACAATTAAAAATGCATAGAATGCAATTTCAACAGCACAAGGACATTCCATTAACCGAAAAACTCTCTTTTTGAGCTAAACGGCCACAAGATCCAAAGCAAGGTCCCTTAAGTAGTTCTAGCACTGTAAAAACATTATGGGTTTGGCCCGAATTGAGGCAATTACTTCACAAGTCAGCTAACACTCCAGACTGGGCCGACGTCATTCGGACAATCAGTACAAGCTGCTATTGCACTTGCTTTCAAAAAGCTTATAAAACAACATCATTCTGACAAATGGCATGCTAGTATTCATGACAAATGTCTCTAAAAGGTTAATTTAATGCTAGTATTGCATTAGACAATTTATGTGCAGGACTTTGTTTTGTTTTGTTATGTAACTCTATTGAGATATTTTTCATTTTGGGTTGAAGTAACATGCTTGCTACGCATAAAATCCAATCATTGTCAAGGAAAGACTCAATACCTGCTTTGCTTTGCCATGCTCTCTTTTGCACTCCTACTTCTTTACCCCGTTCTTGGGTTGTTTTGTGAGATTGTTTTAAGTTCCACTCCATTACCATCCCACCCGCTCACATCTTCAAGTGAACACGCAATGAACCCCCAACAGGAAATCCATTGAAAACCTCCAGCTGAGCTCTTGCTGAAAGAATGGGCTGATACAGCCATCAAAAACCCGTCAGCTGAGCTGTGGTGCAATGGTGTCGTATGTGGTTTCTATTGAGTCTTGAAACTCATATGGGTGATGCAGGTTTGAATCCAGATGTGTCCCAATTTGTGTCCCAAATGTGTCACCTAATTTTTTTTCATAATCTCCTTTTAAATATGACCTTTCAAGTGGAATGTTAATTATTATTTTACTCAAGCTCCAATAGTAATTATACTTAGGATATCCTGTGGAGTCTTTACGGGCTTTTCAAAATGTTTGGATCAGATGGTCATTATCTTTTTAAAGCTTTTAAAAGGAATAGTTCACCACCACCACCACAAATAAATAAATAAATAAATAAATTATGAAAATTTACTCATCCTCAGGTCTTCCAAGATTAGGATGAGTTTGTTTCTCCATCAGATTTGGAGAAATGTGCATTTGCATCACTGTCTCAGCAATGAATCCTCTGCAGTGAATGGGTGCCGTCAGAATGAGAGTCCAAACAGCTGATAAAAACATCATAATAATCCACAGGTAATCCACACCACTCCAGTCCATCAGTTAACATCTTGAGAAGACAAAAGCTGAAACAAATCCATCAAGATGTTTTGAACTTAAAATACGAGTCCAAAATCTGTAATAGCGCTTCCTCTTCTAGGGAACTCAACGCTGCATCCTGGTGGACACTTTGGGGAACGCTGTCTGCGTGACCGGTACCTGAAGCATGGGTAAAACAACTCCAATCCAATTGGTCCACGTGGCCCGTGACGTCATAGGCGGGTACCCGAAAGTATAAAGGGGCACCTGCTGAATATGTCACCAACTTTTGTTGTCTTCGGAGCTGTATGTCTGTTGAACGTGTGTGAAACATCATCCTGGGGAGTCGAGCAGCGCTTTGAGGAATATGTGCCTACTTGTTGGGATTCTAACACTTGAGGGCATATTCTAACCTCTTCGTCTTTGTCTCGGCAACCACGTGCTCTTTGTGATGAGTCACTTTAATGCGCTCGGCTCGCGTTTGTTCCTATTCTTGAGGGATGCGGGGCAAAGCGTTCGTGTCTCGGGCCGTTGCCGCAGCTCGGTTTATCTCAGCTTGGGGCGATTGCTTTGATCTGCGGTGTCCGCATACCCTTTACTATCGGGTTGCCTGATGCTGCGGATATTGCTCGCGTTGCTATAACGATAAAGTGCGAGCACCGAGTCGTTTTTAGCAGGGCGTGCGAGATCGCGGTCAGAGTTATATTCAGTTCAGCCGTGCCTCTCTATTATGCATGTTATAAATGTGTGTGGAGAGCCTTGCTGGGCATGGCTATACTGAATGCTCTGTGGAGTGAAGCTGTTTCCTTTCTCTTCCAGGGTGCTTCAGTAGTCTAGAGTGGTTACGGGGAATGTTCCTTCCTGTGTTTAGCCGGGTGATAACTGAACAGTCTCTGCTCAGAGTATAGCCATCTGAGGATGATTATGCTCCAGCTCAGGCTATTTTGCTTTGGAATATAGCAGTCTGAGGGCAGCCAGCCATGTTCTAGCCAGGCGTTTATGACTGGGTTTGGTTCCGCTTGGGCACAAGCACTCTCAGGTAAACGCTGAAGTCTTGTTTGGAATCTGCTGTCTGAGGATAGCTGTGTTCCAGCTCGGAGATTGCTCCCCCTTGTGGGGTCTTTAAGTAGTGATCTCCTTGAGGTCTTGCCTAGATTGTGCTATCTCCCCTGTTCGGGTTTTAAGTAGATGGTCCACTTCATGGCCTGGGCAAACTTCAGCCTTATCTGAAGGAAAGGCTATTTGAGGATAGCTGTGTCCAGCCACCTAGTGTTTTGGCTGTTGCTTGCATCAGGCTTTGATCTGGACTTGTGGGTTTTATGTGTTCGCTTCTTAGCCAATCATTACTATGGTCTGGATCTTTTTATTGTGAGCCTCTGGTCAATATATCTGTAAATATACTCGCTAGCCTACTGTGGGACTGACACGGACTGGGGACCTCCTTAGTATAACTACCTAAGAGTGATTATATTTCAGCCATTGCCATGGCAGTACGGGCTTACTTGGATACAGCTTTCTGAGGCTAGCTGTGTGTGTTAATTTGCTCTTTCCTGGAAGCGTAGCTATCTGAGGATAGCTATATGCTAGCTTGGTGATTGCTCCCCTGCTTAGGGTTGTTAAGTAGCGGTCTCCTTGGGCCCTGCCTAGATAGTGCTGTCTCCCCTTATAAGGTTTGTAATTGGACAGCCCACTACTGGTGGTCTTGGCAGTTGCAGTGGTCCCCTTTCCTAGAGCCTAGCTATCTGAGGATAGCCATGTGCTAGCCCGGTGATTGCTCCCCGCCTAGGGTTTTTAAGTAGCGGTCTCCTTGAGCCCTTACCCAGACAGTGCTGTCCCCCCTGCTAGGGTTGTAAGTAGACAGCCCATTCTCCGTGGTCTGGGTAGTTTCAGTCGGTTCCACTACTGGTAGCCCTTCCTACACACATAGCTATCTGAGGATATCTATGTGCTAGCTCAGTGACTGCTCCCATTCCTAGGGTCTTAAGTAGCAGTCTCCCTGAGCCCTCGCCTAGATAGCGCTATCTCCCCTGCTAGGGTTGTAAGTAGATAGCCCACACTTGTGGTCTGGGCAGCCTCATAGGAGGTTTTTCACGGTTTTTCAGGCTAGCTGTGTGGGACCAGCTGCTGATAGCTCAGTGATTGCTCCCCTTCTTAGGGTTTTAAGTAGTGGACTCCTTGAGCCCTACTAGATAGTGCTGTCTCCCCTGCTAGGGTTGTAGGTAGACCGCCCACTCTTTGTGGTCTGGGTAGTCTCAGTCGGTCCCCTTCTGGTAGCCTTCCTAGGTGCATGGCTATCTGAGGATATCTATGTGCTAGCTCAGGGACTGCTCCCCTTCCTAGGGTTTTTAAGTAGCGGTCTCCCTGAGCCCTTGTCTAGAGTGTGCTATCTCCCCTGCTAGGGTTGTAAGTAGATAGCCCACTCCTGTGGCAGCCTCATAGGAGGGCTTACCAGGTTTTTTCAGGCTAGCTGTGTAGGACCAGCTGCTGATAGCTCGGTGATTGCTCCCCTTCTTAGGGTTTTAAGTAGTGGTCTCCTTGAGCCCTACCTAGACAGTGCTGTCTCCCCTGCTAGGGTTGCAAGTAGACAGCCCGCTGTTTGTGGTCTGGGTAGTCTCAGTAGGTCCCCCCCCCCCGTTCTACTATTCCTAAAATCCATGTTTATAGTAAGCGTACACACTAGCTTCTGTGCGCTTTCTAAAATCCAAATTGTGGTAAGTGTGCGCGCTTGGTACACTGCGCACTTTTCTAAAATCCTGTATGATATGGGTTACGCGCTCGGCTTCATTCCCATTCTCTGAGTGGGTTCTGGCCCCAGTTCACTGGGCCCCACTCCACTTATGTATCTCTGGCGATACTTCTGAACAGGGCTTCCTCTCGTTTTAAGAGTCATTCTGCTGAAGTTTCCACTCTTCAGAGCTCCGTCCTTGGCAGTAGTATGAGTCCGTAGGCTCTTTCTTTGAGCCTCACTAACTGCCTCTGGCGTTGAGTGTAGCTAGGTCTCCTCTCGCTTTAGAGAGTTGTTATGCTGAGACCTCCACTCTTAAAGGTTCCCCTACCAAGATGGAAGCCTTCCTAGGTACATGGCTATCTGAGGATATCTATGTGCTAGCTTAGGGACTGCTCCCCTTCTTGGGGTTTTTAAGTAGCGGTCCCCCAGAGCCCTTGCCTAGACACTTCTATCTCCCCTGCTAGGGTCTTAAGTAAATAGCCCACTCTCTGTGGTCTGGGCAGCTTCACAGGTAGGTTTACCAGGGGTTTTTAGTTTTTGGTCCTGTAGCCCCTTCCTAGGGATATAGCTTCTGAGGATAGCTATGTGACTGCTCCCCTTCTTGGGGTTTTTAAGTAGTGGTCTCCCTGAGCCATGGCTTAGACAGTGCTATCTCCTCTGTGGGGTTTTAAGTAGATAGCCATTCCCTTGGTCTGGGCAGCTCTTTAGGAAGGTCCTTTTTCATAAGACTCTTTGGATATAGCTATCTACGGATAGCTGTGCCCTAGCTGGGATTGTTGGTGGCAATCTTGAGAACTCCTCTAGGCTTCCAGCCTCTCAGTGGTCTTATGTATCTAGCTATTATTGCTCACATATCATAGCTATCTGAGGATGGCTGTGTTCTTAGCCTGGTTAGGGTATTCAACCTCATCTGGTATCGGGCTCCCTCATTTTACCAAGTTATGTGAGCGGCCCGAGGCGTCAGTGGCTTGGCCCCTTTCTGAGGAAAGTTTTGGTGTGTGTCCGTCACCTCCTTGGTGCTCTCTCACCAGGTGGACAGGCATGCGCCTCGGCATGGCATGATTGGATATCATTCCCCAAAGTGTCCACCAGGACGCAGCGTTGAGTTCCCTAGAAGGGGAACGTCTCGGGTTACTCATGTAACCATGGTTCCCCAAGAGGGAACGAGATGCTCCGTCCCTTTGCCATGCCTTCGGCCTGCCTGTTTACGTATCCTCAGACAACTGAGTTGGTGACGTATTCGGCATATGCCCCTTTATACTTTCGGGTACCCGCCTATGACATCACGGGCCACGTGGACCAATAGGATTGGAGTTGTTTTACGCATGCTTCAGGTACCAGTCACACAGACAGCGTTCCCCAAAATGTCCACCAGGATGCAGAGTCTCGTTCCCTATCGGGGAACCATGGTTACATGAGTAACCCGAGACATTCCTCCAGTGAAAAGTGATCTGGTCTGAATCAGGGGTGAAATCTGCACAGATCAAGCTTTATCTTGAGAGGACAAAATCTGCGTGTTTGTAGGAAACAAAACCTTCATTAAGATGTTTTACCAGTCCATAATCCATAATACTTCCTGAATACTGGATGAATCTTAACACCAAGAGTCTAAAACTGATAATAAAGAATCAGTCTGAAACACATATGAAATTCAGCTTGATTTTATATAAAATAGTCTTAGCTTAACATTTAAATATATAACCATGTCCTATTATACTTAGAAATCTCACTCTGTTATGTCAAAGCGGACATTCAGATTCAAATATTTGAGTGGGTTTTAGAGAAAACTGTTCATCATTTTAACCATCACCATTTCAACCACGCTTTCTGTAAGGTGAGAAAATACTGTGCAGAAGCTCTGGCCGAATGGAAAAGAAAAAGCCATTTATTCCTCACGATAATTATATCATCCAGTAATCTTTTCAACCTATTCCTAACGGTGTGAAATACTGGATATTTTTCTATTATGTTTTCATCACACACGTGTTTTTCTGTGCCATATAGTTGCTAAGGTGGGCAAAATGGTCTACCACACTTAGCAGGTCTTGACAACACACATTAAATAGCTAGTGCACTCTAATTTACTCACCCTCATGTTGTTCCTGTGAGACTATCTTTGGAGAAACATAAAAGACCAATAGATGACTACAGAATTAAACTTTTTGGGTGAACTGTGCCTTTAGGAACTTGCTTTCATCCAACTTTTTTCAAACAGGTTTCCTGAACACTACCCCTGTCTTCTGTTGGTCAGAAACACAGATAGCCCCGCCCCCAAACTCACACCATTGGTTGAGCTGTTGCTGGGTCAAACAAACAGAATGTTTTCATAGCACCACAAAGCAGGGCCGCTGGTGGCCAAATGGGTGCCCAGGGCTGGATTTGTAATCAGACATACCGGGCATTTTCCCGGTGGGCCGACACACCGAAGGGGCCGACAAAAAAAAAAAAAAAAAAATTATATATATATATTATATATATATATTGGGGACCACTGGCTGCTCACTGTCCCAGCATGATGGTCCTTGGCAATAATAAAAAATAAATTAATTAAAAAAAAAAAAAAATATATATATATATATATATATATATATATATATATTTTTTTTTTTTTTTTTTTTTTTTTATTAATTTATTTTTTATTATTGCCAAGGACCATCACGCTGGGACAGTGAGCAGCCAGTGGTCCATTGATTTGTCTCCTGTATTGACAGCATAAACCACCCAATCACAATGTGCTATAGACGGAGCGACGAATTATTTTGCTCCGCCTATATAAAGATCGCTTCACTGCAACTTCTTCCTCGTCAGCTTTTCCCTCGTTTTCACAGCAGCTTTATCAAGAACAGGCTTGCTCTGCGGTGAGTGATGCCAGGCAGGAGGAGGAGAGGAGAGCTGTTGAATCAGTAAAGTACTCGATAGGGCCTTGGAACGGAGGCAGGCATCTAACTTATCCTAATGTGTGCGTGCGCCATGAGTGTGGAATACGCAAACACTTTTTAATAAAACGTAAATTCGTCCCCCGCGATTTTTTGGTCGACTCAAGTGTGTTCCATGGGGCAATGCGAATTAATCTAGATTTAAATTCGAAAAGACACGGTATTGTCGGACCTGACGTTTTATTCTTATCCAAAACAACTAGATGCAATCATATATACTGTATCTACACTGCCAGTCAAAAGTTTTTGAACAGTAAGATTTTTAATTTTTTTTTTTTTTTAAGAATTCTCTTCTGCTCACCAAGCTTGCATTTTATTTGATCCAAAATAGGAAAAACAGTAATATTGTGAAATATTTTTACCATTTAAAATAACTTCTTTCTATTTGAATATATTTTAAAATGTAATTTATTGCTGTGATCAAAGCTGAATTTTCAGCATCATTACTTCAGTCTTCAGTGCAACATGATCCCTCAGAAAGCATTCTAATATGCTGATTTGCTGCTCGAGAAACCTTTAGTAGTAGTAGTAGTATTTAAAACAGTCGAGTACATTTTTTTTCTGGATTCTTTGATGAATAGAAAGATCCAAAGATCAGCGTTTACCTGAAATGAAAAAGCTTTTGTAACATTATACACTATACCATTCAAAAGCTTGGAATCAGTATAATTTTTTTTTTTTTTTTTTTTGGGAAAGAAATTATAAAAATTAATACTTTTATTTAGCAAGGATGCTTTAAATTGATAAAAAAAAAAAAAAATGATGATAAAGACATTTATAATGTTACAAAATATTTCTATTTCAGATAAATGCTGTTCTTCTGAACTTTCTACTCATCAAAGAAACCTGAAAAAAAATATATATCTACGCACCTGTTTTCAACATAATAATAATAATAATAATAATAATAATAATAATAATAATAATAATAATAATAATAATCAGAAATGTTTCTTGAGAAATATCAGAATATTTGAATGATTTCTGAAGGATCATGTGACTGGAGTAATGATGCTGAAAATTCTGCTTTGAAATCACAGGAATAAATTACATTTTAAAATATATTCAAATAGAAAACATTTCATTAGAAAACAAATAGAAAATATTTCCCAATATTACTGCTTTTGCTGTATTTTGGATCAAATAAATGCAAGCTTGGTGAGCAGAAGAGAATTCTTAAAAAAAAAAAAAAGTTTAAAAATCTTACTGTTCAAAAACTTTTGACTGTTAGTGTATATCATTCATTTATATATATATATATATATATATATATATATATATATATATATATACACACACACACACACACACACACGTATGTATATATATATATATATATATATATATATATATATATATACACACACATGTATGTATATGTGTGGTGGTGGGCTGCCTGGACCAAAATATGCCAGATTTTTATGCCCCTGTCCAGCCCTGTGGGTGCCCTACGCAGGACTGTATTGTTGTGCCCCTTCTCTCAAATATTAAGGGAATAAAAAATAAATAAATAAAATACACCTACTATAGGGGTCAAAATAGAACTTTAATAAAATATAAAAGTGAATAAATAAATTGTAATTAAATTGTATTATTTACAAATTACAATTGTAGCTCTAGACAGTTACCTATGGCTATGATTTTATTAATACAGTTGTCTGATTGATTTTATAGTCTCAAGCATTCAGAAATCACGCAAAAGAAAATTAAGCAGTTTTACTACGATAAAGCCATGGTTAATTTTTGTAAGGGTTGTGATGTCCACGTTTTTTTTTTTTTTTTTTTTTTTTTTGAAGAAATTATAGAGGCTGTGTCATCTATACCAAAACGTGGCCAAAAATTAAAGATTAAGTGGATATTTTAATTAAATGTTGGGTCAATAGCCTGTTAAACAAGTATTAGATCATCCTGTAAGTGTAACAGCAATTACCTGGCCTTTGGCTCCTTTTGCAGGCGTAATAACATGTAATGCACATACATTTATTTTGTATTACATTATGTATTTTAACAGTGTTATGAAACCGTAATTTTTAATTAACCAATCATTATTGCCTCATTGTTTTATATAATGCATTATAAGTCATTTTAAAGGATGTTGTTGGCTTAGGTCTGTTTTTATAACCACAAAAAATATTATCTTAATACCTCTTTGTAAATTAATTAGGCTATTTGAAGTAACAAAATCATGGTTAATTTGCAGTTACCAAAAAAGTTTCACAGGCTGATGTAGCCTACGTGAAAGTGATGCACGGGCTTCGTTTTCATATTTTTTTTTTTTCTTTTTCTTTTCTTTTTTCGGCGCTGGATTGCTGTTGTCTTTTCATGTGCATAGACAAGTTGTCCATAAATTATGATCATTTGCATTCAGCCGAAAACATGAGGTGCTTGGGTCGCGGCGTGAATGTGGGACTGGCGCATCAGGTTTTTTTTTTTTTTTTTTTTGAGCAACTGGGATGGTGCCCCCCCGAAGGGTTGGTGCCCTACGCAAACTGCGTACTCTGCATATAGGGAGCGGCAGTACTGCCACAAAGTCACAATGTTCGGAGAAATAAACCTATTAATAACTTGCTTATAAAATCTGTGGAGATTAATTAAGTGTGGAAGAAAGAATTATGTATTTAACATAAAACAATAAAAACTGCACACTTCACCAGTTCAGTCATAGATAGCCACGATCTGTGTGACTCACTCTCAGGAGTTATATGAGGGCAAACATGTACACAAACCTCACAAAGACTCAATACTGTTCACACAACAACACAATCTTATGAATACACCCTTGAGATTCTCTGCGATTCCACATTCATTTGGACTTTGCTTACATGTGAGACCTCGCTCACCCAGTGCTGCGGGGGTCATCGTCTGTCCAGCAGCAAAATCTTTTGCCAAACAGATGCCACGCTCGTGGCTTTGAGAGGGGGACACGGTCGGTCAGTGGCTGCAGGTGCTGAGACCAGCTGTGTCCCTCCAAATCACTCCAACTGGACATCCTTGTGAGGTTTGGATGATTGCTTATCACTGAAATAAACACTCAATATGAAGTCTGAGAGGCAAAACAAACCTGAGGCGTACACAACAAGAGAATCAGACCCCAGCTGTGTTTCTGGCTGGAATGGGTTAGGATGTAGTAATATATCATTTGTTCATTTTTGAACCTTAATTATTTTAATGGCAGGGGATTAAAGATGAATTTAGAAAGAATTGACAGCAACCTTTTGTAGAAAGGCTTTTTAACATCCTAACAGTAACCAACAGTTAGCAATGCCTTCTGAAATGAATTGTAAAACAATTATCACACTCCAGTTTTGTTTTTTTTTGTTTTTTTTTAAATCATTGTCAATGTGCCAGTGTTATTTTAGTATAATTGATATTCTATTATAATTTATATTAATATTTTGAATTTATTCTTATTTTTGTAATTTAGATTTTTTTATGAATTCTGTCATGTTTGTCATTTTAACTTTTTTGTCTATACCATTATTATTATTATTATTATTATTATTATTATTATTTTAGTTTTAATTATTTTACATCAAGTTAAACTAAATTAAAATGAGATATATTCAACACCATCTCATGACCAATTCGTACGTATTTTACGAGGTGGCTAATTCGTAGGAATTCGTACGACCTCACTCGTACGATTTTGTCTAAACCCCAGTGACGGGTAGGTTTAGGGGCGGGGTTAGGTGTAAAATACGTGCAATTCGTAAGGCAACTCGTAAAATACGTGCAATTTAGCAAAAATCTTATGAATTTGTACGAGTGAGGTCGTACGAATTCGTGCGAATTAGCCACCTCGATCACCTGGATCTATTGCCTTGGCAAGTAGCTGAAATAAGTTTATTTTTTATGTTTTATTATTATTTCATCTATTTATTAATTTTCAAATAACATTTATTTAATTTCAAGTAATGAAAAAATTGTTTTTACGGATTTATTTTTTATTAACTATAATAAGTGTACACATGCAGACTGACATCTTTAGCCATTCCGTTGCATTGTTTATCCAGCATCTTTCGCCTTTAGAGAGAACAAAAAAACATATCAAGTTAAACATAGTTTTAACTTTTAAAAATGCTTATGTTTTGTCCAGCTATTTTTGAATGCAAAAATGCATTTTTTGTCTATACTCCTACAAAAATCACACTCATAACCAAAGTAGTGACACATATTTTCTTACATAATGTGACATATGATAGATTATCAGGAGAGAAAAATGCAGGGGGGGACTGTTATTCTGTCCATCGTTTGTTGATTAGATGGATGTAGATCTTGAGGTTGATTTTAAGAAAGGGGCAGGTTTAAATGAACTAAATAATTGGAGAACTCTGTCTTTTGCATTGGACAATCAAGTTATGACTATATTGATTACAAATAATGAAAAAAGGGAACATAACAAAACCTGCAATATAATACAAGGCTTCCTCAACACCAATCTGTTCAAACAGCCCACAGACTAGAAGCTCTTTGAACATTGCTAGTTTATAGTTTCACTTCCATTTCTCAACATACTGCAGCACAAAATACAAGGACATCACCCATTTCTAATTCAAAAAAGGGGGTCACGTTCATGGAGCAGCTGTAAGAGGTTCTGTAAAGGGGCACGTGGTCCAAGCTAAAGATGGGATAATTAGGCCGTCTGTGCTGAATGTTCAAGACCACAGCCAATTACACAGACACGGCCAAGAGAGGCAGAGAGGAGGATGATTAGAGAGCACAGGACAACACAGAAATCTCTGAAAAACATGGCAGTAATCACACAGGCTGGAATCACAGCGGTATGTCATCTGTGTTCATCTGAAGATGCCTCTCCACACAGACAATCAGCTCTGCATTAAGAGGGACCGACCTCTACAGCGGGACTCTGCGTCACCAAGGCAACTAATTTGATCCATAAATAAACAGCTGAGGACTCAGATAATTTATTTTTATTTTTTTATTTATTATTATTATTATTATTATTATTATTTTTAAAGCAGACTCTGTCAGAATATCATAATGGCTTACAAAGGAAATAATAATAATAATAATAATAATAATAATAATAATAATAATAATAATAATAATAATAATTATTATTATAATAATTATTATTATTATTATTATTATTATTATTATTATTATTATCATCATTATTACATTAACACATTAAAACTTTTATAATATTTAACAAATGTTATCAGGACTTTTTGCCCCTTGTGAAAAGGAAGTACATTTTTAGAATACATTGAAAAAAAAAGAGAACTTAATACAGAAACAATATACTTTAAAAAGTATATACTTGAGTATGAACTGAATGTGATGTTTTTGGACACTTTATTGCATGTTAATTGCAAAAACTAAATATAGTATAGTTTAAAAGTATAAAAAATGCAATTAGCTGAACTTTCGTGTGTGTGTGTGCGCATGTTTTTTTTTTTTTTTTTTTTTTTTTTAACCCACTTAAGTAGGACTTGATTACATCTTTAGATTTAATCTTTAGTATTTATTTGTTTATTTATCTATATTATTTTATTTATTTATTAATTTATTTATTTATTTTACTTTGTCTACTTTTTGTTTGTTTGTTTATTTATTTATTTATTTTTATTTGTTTGTAAATGTTTGTTCTGTTTTGAAGCCCATATACAGTATAACCTATATGTAAAATTACATTCTTTAAAGTTTTGTTTCTTTGTTTCTTTTACCAGTTTTCATTTAGATAAGTGTAGACAAGAATGATAGGAAATGATGGGCAAAAGGGGCACAGATCTGAACGTGCATCACTCACATGAGCAGCACAGATCAATGCGTCAGAGCGCTAGACCATGTTTTCTCTCCTCCTAATCTTACAGGAACAGCTGAAATCCACATCCAGGGGCTGAAAATCCAATCAAACAAAAATAACAGTGTACAGACATAATCTCACTGGAGTATTATGTGAATTAAAACTCCAAATTAGCAGTAAAATATGTCATCTGAAGTCCTTTAGCAGATCTGTGTTCTCAGTCTGTGAGATTAGCGAGAGGAAGTTAATACCAGACCACCGGCTCACACACGAGACCCTGAACACTCCGCAGGATAAAACTCAAAGTCATTTTATGTCTGGTTACATGAACACCTGCTGGACTGCAGTGGTCTGAAAGCTTCATAAGAGCGTCTTAATGGTTTCCTCCACATTTTTGGCATGTAATTTACAGTGGAAAAATGAAAAAAGTGTACAAAAAAGTAGTGATTAACCTTTCACATGTGAAACGTAGATTTTCTCCTTTGTATTTTTTTTTTTTAATTCAGCTGCATATCTATAATTATCTCAATGATTTATTTTTTCTTCTCAGTGCAGATTCTCAAGAAAAACGTTTCATATATACCTAGTACCATGTTATTACCATCTGAAAAAATCACTGCAGCATCTATTGAGTTCATGATGAGCAATAGAATTAGTAATAGTAAAGGACTTCAGCTTACCTTGATTACTGCGAGTTTACATTATCAGCATGTTATTTTTCCATTCAAATCTCATTCTGTTGCTTCAGGTATGAGGTGAATGAGTTCATTCTTGTTCCCTCTGCCTGATTTTTCTCACATTGCTCTGTGCTTCATCTCATAATTACAGCCGTAAACCGCCTTCTCTCTCTGGGACGTCTGACGTTACTCTGCTATAGAGTGAGTGTGAGAGCTGGCCGAATTTAAAAGTGTGAAAAAAGTGTTACACGCTAAAGGAACAAGCATAATAAGGGCTGGAAAACACATGAATCAAAACAGCAGAACATGAGAATATGGAATTGATAAAACATCTGGCTTGGAGAGCAGAGAGGAAGTGGTTTGTTCAGACAGGTGCACATGCTAATGCTAAAAACAAAACTTGAGCCAAAACATTCGAAACAGACGTCACTTCACATACTACAGATCAGCAGAGTTACTCAGGGGTTAAATGAAAATCATCCTCCCCTTTTAAACATCTACTGCGGTACTACCATGATATTCTTTGAATTACCTTTGAATACATACCAGGTTTGTACCAATTGTACCATTACCATTCAAAAATGCATGCAATACAAAAGGTAATTGTTTGAAATGCCACCTATAGATAAGTGTATTTTATTTACATACATTATTATTCAATTTAATAAAATGTGTATATTATACACTGTAAAAAAAGAAAACTTTATTGTAGAATAAAAAATACTAGCAATTTCTGAGTAAAAACAGTTTCTACACTTTTTTAATTATTATTATTTCAACAAGGATGCATTAAATTGATCAAAAGTGACAGAAAAGGGAAAAAAAAACCTTTCTAATAAATGCTGTTATTTTGAATAATATATTCATCAAAAATATTTGGCCGCACAACTTTTTTCAACATTGATAATAATCAGAAATGTTTCTTGAGCAGCAAATCAGTGTATTAGAAAGATTTCTGAAGGATCATGTGACACTGAAGACTGGAGTAATGATGCTGAAAATACAGCTGCGCATCACAGAAATAAATTACATTTTAACAGATATTCACATAGAACACAGCTATTTTAAACTGTAATAATATTTCACAATTATACTGCTTTTACTGTATTTTTCATCAAATTAATGCAGCCTAGGTGAGCAGAAAAGGCTAATTTACTTTACTAATATAATTTACTAAAGATAAATGTACTTGATATGCAGATTTATATAGTCAATAAGAGTAATATTTTATTTTTCAGTAAACATACTGTGGTTGTGGCCAATTCAATGCAAATTATTCTTCAGTTCTGAATTTTACACCATACACTGGTAAACACTAAAGTATGAATAAGGTTATAATTCAGTCGCATGGTATATTTCTCATGTCATCACTGTACAGTCACACCACCAGCCCGAGATCTGTCGATGAAGAAATGTACGCTTGTATCAAACTACACAAGCCTTGTGTCTCTTTTTAAGCAGCCTGAATTAGCATTCCAACAAAGAGATTAAAAAAAAAAAAAAAAAAAAAGCGTTGCGGCCTGCCTCTGTTTCCAATACTGAGAATCTGACAGCCCTCAGGTCTGATTTTAATATGAAATACAGGCTTTGACATGATAAGAGCAAGAGATCCTCAGAAATTGGCCTCAGACTTTGCAGTCTGTACTCTCCAGACAAATCGTGCATAATGGCCTGTATGTTTTCCATATATTATACACTCACAGGTATTAGAACAATGATGTTTACTCACGAGTGCCAAGAACAGTAAATGGCACTGGTCTCTGCAGTGCTTCTGTAATATGAGGCTTGTTTTGCGTAAAGCAAAGCAGGATGATGAATTCAGAAACATAAACCTGATTTACTGTGGCAGCAGTGTCTGCAAAAAACAAACTTAGCTTGAGTGTGTGAGGTCACTTTAATTTACTTCAGGCTTTTAAACTTAAATATGGCTTGTAAACTTAATGTCCTGTCTAGAAAAACTGCACTAGAGCTGTGCTAACTTTGCAATTTGTGAAGAGGAAAGAAGGAAGCTTTTGAAAAGTTACGGCTTTACATGTGTACTCACTTGAAACGCACAGAAGCAGACAATATTGTTTACGGTCAGAAAAATGACAGTATGTGACCATCTTCAAACCTCTGACTTAAAACCATTCTTGATTAATGAAAACATTTTTTGCAAAATGTGTTCACTTACTGTAAAGCTTCTTATTTCAGTCTAAGAAATTTACCTCTGTCCCAACTAACAGGGAATGTTCTCAAACTTTCATTAGTGTTTTTCAAAAGTTATATAAATGTTAGGACAAAACATTCTTAAAGTAATATTTATTGAATGTCCTTAGTAATATTTGATATATGTTCTCATAACGTTGAGAGAAAATATTCTGAGATCAACATGCTTGGAACTTATTATGTTATTTGTCCTTGGTGAACATTCTAAGATTATATATATATATATATATATATATATATATATATATATATATATATATATATATATATATACATATATATATATATACATATATATATACATATATATATATATATATATATATATATATATATATATATATAATCAGGACAAGAAAACTGGATTTTTAAACAATTTAGAAACATTTCAAAACAATGTGCATAACGTTTTTATAACCTACATTTGTTACCTGGGTTTGATGTTAACTTTTGAATCTCTGCCATTCATCATCATACCAGAGCTCAGCTCATATAGGTGCGTATCCAGGTGGTCTGAGTGATTCATTCATGAATGAGACTGACCTAGTTCTTGATTTCCCGGTCCGTGTACGTTGCGTTCATTCGTTTTTTGATTTAAAATTGAAAAAAGAAACATGAGTAAACAGCACCATTTTCGTTTTTCGTTTTTTCAAAAAAATGAAAAAACAAGAAATCGCCTTGATTTGCCGTTTTTACATTCAGAGGTAGAAAATGGATAAACAGCTTGAATGTTCGATTTCCACGTGTGGGAGGGAAAAGAAACGCCCCTTTTCACTGATTGGTCAAGCAAAAATGAAACGCTGCTGTCATCATGTCGTCTTCGGTACTGTGTAACAGAATAAGAGTCCTCCGCTGTTAAAGCGTTTATTGCAACTCCTGCATGTCTCTCTCTCTCATCAAACAACCAGATTTCTGTGTAGGTATAGAATCCGTATGGCAGTTATTAGGTGCTTATTGCAGAAATATGTATGTACCTCAGATCTGCAGCCACATTACCCTTTTAGTCTATTTCTTTGGTGCACCGCACATTTTATTTAGCTGTCCAGTTATCAAAATCTGTGTGACAAAGCTGCGTGATGCACTGGACAACACGGGGCGAATGCATTTACATTATACTGAAGCTCAGAGCAGTATCGATTTTACCCAGCAGGCACCAGACATCTATGTAACGTCAGGTTGACGTTGGACATGACGTCGGACAGACGTTGCATTTTGGTTGAAAATGAAAATCGGGTTGACGTCAATATTTGACGTCAATTTGACGTTGACTTAACGTTGGATTTTGGTTGCGCAACCTAAAAACAACAAAATATCAACGTCAGCTGACGTCGGTATTGGACATCAATTTAACATTGACATTAGACGTTGAATTTACGTTGAATTTTGGTCATCCGACGTCGCAACCAAAATTTAACCAAATATCAACGTCTTATGAAGTTGTGTGCCTGTTTTGTGCCTGCTGGGTAGTATATCCAGCAGTCATAACTTTTATTTTAGACAGTACCGTTTCATTAATAATGAGTATAAATTGATTTGATTTTAGACACAAAACAGTCTGTTTTATTTGACAAAACACAGGCGTTTCATTCTTGAATGAATCCGAGTCTTTGAATGAATCGTTTGAGTGAGTGGTTCAATGATCCATTTGCTTTGCTCCTGAACAAATCAGCATTTTGAACGAATCTGTTGAATTGATGACTCTATGACTCATTCATCAACACAATGACTTGCCGCCACCTGCTGGCGATGTGACCTTCATAATTCAAGTATCCAGTTGTTTCATTTTGTCACTCATTTCATATTTCTGTATGCTATTCAAAATGTTTTTGTTTAAAACATTAATCTCATTCCATAATGAAATTGCTGTGTTAATGCATTTACTGCCGTCTGAGCAGCATTAATTGTGTAAATACATTAACTTAAGATTCAGCTTCTGTGCCACAGTGATGGTTTTGGCTGATTTAATTGGTAACACCTATAATGTCATATTTTTCAAATATTGACTAAATTCAGGAATTTAATATTAAAGGTGACAGACATATTTTATAAAGTTAGAAAAATCCCCTTTTCTATAAAATAGCATGCATTATACATGTGTAATGTGCTGTCAGATAATGTCAGTATCTTATAAACTTCTCTATGAAAAAAAAAAAAAAAAAAAAACTCGAAATAATAATCAAAATGGTAAGATAGCTTTATTTTCACACTAAAATCGAAACTGGTCTGCACTTCACTATAATGTAAATGTCACGCTGCTTTGCCACACAGATTTTGATAACTGAACAGCTAAATAAAATGTGCGGTGCGCCAAAGAAATAGACTAAAAGGGTAACATGTCTGCAGATAAGAGGTACATACATATTTCTGCTATAAGCGCCTAATATTTGCCATAGAGAATCAGTGCCTACACAGAAGTGAGCGCTGTCTATAGGCGCTGCCCCAGTATGGTTTGTGTCAAGCCACAAGTGGTTGTTTGAAGAGAGGGAGATGAATGCAGGAGTTGCAACAAAAGCTTTTATTCTGTTGCACAAAACTGAAGATGACATGATGAAGGCACCTTTTGATCCTTGCTTGACCAATCAGTGAAAAGGGGCGTTTAATTCCCTCCCACACGTGGAAATCGAACATTCAAGCTGTTTATCCATTTTCTACCCCTGAATGTAAAAACGGCAAATCAAAGCGATTTCTTGTTTTTTTCATTTTTTTGAAAAAAACGAAAAACGAAAATGGTGCTGTTTTCTCATGTTTCTTTTTTCAATTTTAAATCAAAAAACGAATGAACGCAACGTACACGGACCTTTCTCGAGGTTAGTCGCTCATTTGATAATTGGGGAGATTGTCAGCAAAAAAAAAATAAAAAAATAAAAAAATAGATTTTGGCCTGTTAGGCTATCAAATGGCTTAAAAAGACTTGGAATATGGCACAGAAGTCTTATGATCACTTTTATAATACTTTATGCTGCTTTTGCAACTCTTCTGAAGCTCAAATGCTCCAGTTCACATTCATTGATATTTCATGGATAACAGTGATTGGGACATTGTTTAAAATTTAAAAGCAAGTCATATGGGTTGTCATTGGCAAGTCATATGTTGTTATTGGTAACTAAATCTAAAGCTGAAGTAAAATAAAATATAAATATTAGATGAAAACTTTAATATAAAAAAAAGTACAAATTGAAAATTAGAAAGTTGCCTTGCCAACTAACTAAAATAAAATAAGCAGAATTTGAAGTGATAAAAAATAAAAAAGCTAAATAAAAATATTTAAAAACTAATAATAAAATGATAAAATCACATAATAACATTAAGACTAACTAGAATTAAAATGAAAACTGAACATCTAAAAATAAAAGCAACTTCAAAAAATGATTAAACAATAATAGTTTATAAATAAAACTCTATAAAATAACACTTCATGAAGGTGAGTAAATTAACTTTAATTTTTTGAGGGGTGTTTTAAACTTAAGTTGCACTTGGAGTTATGCTTAAAAAAACATAAACAAATTAGTTTGCACTATTTTAGAAAATATGGTTATTTTGCATTTTTAATCAAAGTCCTTTTAGGGAACTGTTCCTTTAATAGTGGCCATTTGCAAACTGACTGACTGCCAGAAACAGTTCTTTAATGAACTCTGAGGCCGTTGTGATGGTCCAGACCTCAGTGTATAAATATAAGCTAACTGTCAATCGGTGACTCTAGATGTCTTTGAAGCATCCTGCTTGGAATTAGCAATAAGCTATTTTGATGGATGGGTTTCAGCTCTGTCCTTGTAGTTACACAGGTGTTCAAATTCCAGCCTCCCCACAGAGCAGAAGCACGGGGTTATGGATTTAGCAGGCTGACACTCGGTATAAATACCCCGCTAACAAATGCTAATCTTGTTTGAGGAGCTATGTGAAACTAGGCCGGTACCAAGAGATAGAGTGACTGTCTTTCACTAGATGACACCTTAGCTTTCGTTCCAACGGCAGATAGTCGCACGCAACACATGCTAGATATTAATAGACACACGGGTGACAGGTACACATCACTGCCACTAGCGGCTTGATGAACAGCTAAGGTGTTATGGCAAAACTGACACTGGCATGCCGACACTTTCCGGTGTTTGTACACAGTCGTGAACTGCTTATTTTCATCTGTCATATTCTGTTTTGCTACTTCCAAATAAAAAGCGCATTTATTTACATAGGGCCCTATGATTTCCGTGATGAGGAAAACGCAGATAGAATTGCGAAATCCAGTAATAAAAATGGAATTTACTGTATAATGCGGAATGTCACGGAAGTTGCCAAATTTTGGAATGAATAAATCTAAAGTAAGTCAGTAAACTTAAATCAAATGGAGATATGGACTAGTGTCTGTGAATACTAAACAGCAAAAAGACTATTTTAATATGAATCCTGCATGTTCTGCGTGTCTCTGTGTAAATGACTGGCACAAATGCGTGGTTTCACCTACTTAAGCACGCATGAGGACATAAATACATGAATAATATCTCCAGAACTGCTCTGAGTGTCCCTTCATAAGCAGTTTACAGTTTTATCTGAGAAAAACCACTGCCATATCATATACACACACACTAACAAAGCTCTTCATAGCAACACGTCAAAATAAAAGTTTGGTTTAACTTGAGGAAATTGAGACAGAAATATCTATTATAAAGTAGAATGTACTTGAATGTACTGTATCTTACTACTATTAATAATAAAACAATTATTATTAAAACTTTATTTTTAAGGAATATTAGACTAATTTTATTTCATGGTTTAATTTTAACAGTAAACCAGCAGCACTTTTTATATAAATAAATAAATGTATACAGGGTTTATTTAATTTTCATTTGATTAGAAGATAAATTAAATTAATGTTTTATGCCATCATTTGATTACAAGAAAATAATAATAATAATAATAATAATAATAATAATAATAATAATAATAATAATGATGATGATGATGATAATAATAAAAGTTTGGATTACTAAAAATGAAAAAAAAAAGTAATTAAACCATTAAAATGGAAAACAGAATGAATGAATGAATGAATGAATGAATAAATAAATAAATAAATAAATAAATAAAAACAGAATTTGAGAAAAAAAATAAAATGTATTTCACAGGGCCCTAAAAAAAATGCTTTTTAACTAATACATTTTATTTAATCATTAAAAGAGAGTCCGGAACAATTAAAATGGGGAAAATGGAGTTTGGATGGACGGATGGATGGATGGATTGATTGATTGATTGATTGATTGATTGATTGATTGATTGATTGATTGATTGATTGATTGATAACTTGGGGAAATACACTCAAAAAAAAATAATTCATTGGAAGAACTAAATTTAATTGAGGGCAGGATTTCCATCCAATAAATATGTGTAGCCCCAACTCATAAAAAACAAATTCATGCGATGAAATGTAATTGAGTTGGGCCAACTCAATTTGATCAAATATAGTTTAAATGAAATTGATACATTGATGAAGTGATTTTTTAATGCTTGTTGAACTCAAACTAAACCATTAAACTGGGAAATAAATTATTAGGCAGACATTCCACTCAAAAAAATTATACGTTGGATTTAGTTAAATTTAGGCATTAGCCAACTTATTAGGTATAGCATAAAATGGTTTTGATACATCCATGACATACCCAAAGTAGTTTTTTTTTATTTTTTTTTTATTTATTTTTTTTTTTATTATTATTAAAACAACTTTGATTCATGTTAGCAGGTCTTCAACCCAAGCACATGCTCTACACTTTACCACAATGGTAACCCCCAAAAACACTAACATACCAGAAAGTCTTTTAAATACAAATATAAAAGAGCATTAAACATTAACAAGTCTCCCAATTTCATCATCTTAATAAAAAATGCATAAAATAACATTTTATTTCAAGATTTACTCTACTTATCCAGCCCTGTGCAAAACATGATGGGAAGGGGAAATCCACTTCCTGGTTACGAAAGTAAAATCATTTATGTTCTTTCAAAATAAAAATACTGAGTTGAACCAAAACGCAACTGTTTAAAGTCAGTTTAACACAATGCAATTGTTTAAATGGGAAACCTAACATAATGGTGTTAAATGAAAATGATTTTTTTTTTTTTTTTTAAATAAACCGAACTGTGTTGGAGAATCATTTTTTTTGAGTGTAAAATGGATTTCAAAGTGCCCTATTTACATCACTGTCACTGTATGGAAACTGTATAACTAACTTAAGTCTTTACAAACTCAAATGTCCACACAGATGTTAAGACAATAGGCTGTTGAGCCTGAGACCTTTAGGAGGCTTGAGGAGCAGATGTTCTCCTATTGTTCCTTTGCTTTATGACGTCCACAAACCCGAATAAGGGTCTGCCATCAGCCCACTAATGGGGCAATGCTTTCAACACGTCACATAAACTTTCATTAGCAGGGTCTCTTGGTCCAGCCATGAGCCACT
>CM077262.1:26293306-26368306 GCA_039654775.1 Spinibarbus caldwelli | reverse complement strand
AAACAATTAGTTTTTTTCTCATAATTACGAATTTATTTCACAAATCTGACTGTGTAACTCACAATTGCTTGTTCAGAATTGTGAGATATAAACTCCCAATTGCAGAATTGTGAGATAAAACGTTGCGGTTACCTTTAAAAAAAAAAAAAAAAAAGTGGGGGAAACGGGCTTCCATACCAGACAGTAAAAAAAAAAAGCAAAGAAATGAAGAAATTTACAGAAGTGGCGGTTAAATGAGAATGGAAACCTCTGAAGCAGCTCAGTTATGAGTTTGTGGAAAGAAATAGGCCTGTTTGTCTTGTGGTTGGCTCATCCATACACACAAAAACATACACAAGACACGATCGTCTCTAATGTGACCAGAAACCAGAGAAAAGTGGGTTTTGGGTTGATTTTACTGGAATATCAGTAGACAACAGGTTGTTTTCCTGTCTATGGTTCTTCTTTAGAGAACCGCTCATGAGCAAGTGTAATGTAATGTGACCAGAAACCAGACCTCAGACCTACTGTAGGTCACAATCACTTATGAGTGTTTCTCCAGAGAAGAACCACAGACAGAGAGTCTATTGTCAGTTTCTGCTCTAAGAAAATCAACCCACAATCACAACACATTTTCCACTTCTTCTTATAATGATTTTAAAACAATAAAAAGCTTGCATTTAAATGTATGTGCGGTTAAAGACAAGTGGTGCTTTTCATATTCTAGCTGCAATCAAACTAGGCATGTGTTTGTACATCTAAGTCAGTTGGCCATCCTCAATACAAAGGTCTACCTGCAGCTACGCAGCTGTAATTAAAATATTCATATAGCCAGACAAAAGGTTATTTGAATATTAACTATGCCAGCTAGACCTCAAAAACTGATGATACTGAAATATGAAGCACCAAACACTTTTCCACCAGACTATATCAACATGTTAAAAACCACTCAGAACATCTCAGCAACCGCATTGCAACGCCTTGCCAAGCATTTAGGAGTCCATTTATCCAGTACATTGTAAGATGTGAATATACATTTTTCAGCATGTTTTCACTGGGACTTGAACTCCATATTTGCATTACTGGCGTCATGCTCTGCTTGAGCTACAGAAATGAGGAATGCACAGTCAGAGACCACTGTAAAATATAAAAACTTCTACAGAGCCATGCATAAACATGCACACTTCCATCAAACATCCGGCTATTTCATTAAACATTATATTTCAGCATGGCCACCTGGCCAAATGAGTCTGCTCTGAGCAGTGGGAATTCACAACAAGACCAATTATAAAGTTGGCATTCATGCAGAGCATAGGTGAGACGCTCCAAGACTTCAACACATCACTGCCTCACACAACACAGTCTCCACATCTGTGAGTTTCACCTTAACACAACTGATAACCCGCAGTGTTGATGTCCAGCCCTCAGATTTGAATTCTGTAATGAATTTAGTAGGTTTATTCCTAGTTTAGTCCAGTCTTGTTGATGGCAAGAGACCAGAAGCTGTTTGATTCTGATGTGTCACTGAGATGATATATTGACTTTTCACCTTGAGAGATGTTCAGATGAAACAAGCGAAATCACATCAAACACATCACCATAGCAACAAATGCAGAGCGCTGTAACACATTCACCTCAAGCATGCATCTCTGAAATAATGTTATTCAAAATACATGTTTGGAAGTGTTTGTCTCTACTGATGGATGCAATGAAAAACACATACGGTATATGATGCAAACATGAACACATGACATTATGCTTCCAAACGATTATACTCATGCTATTTCTACAGTGTGTTTTACATATAATGTGCACATTTACTGTGACTTTTCTGATATGGAATTTAACGATACATATTCACTACCTTTCAAAAGTTTTTTTTTTTGTAATTTTTTTTTTTTTTTTAATGTTTTTGAAAGTCTCTTTTGCTCTCTAATGCTGCATTTATTTGATCGAAATACAGTAAAAACAGTAATATTGTGAAATACCATTTCAATTTCAAATAGCTGTTTTTTATGTGAATTTCTGTTAAAATGTAATTTATTTCTGTGATCAAAGCTGAATTTTCAGCATCATTACTCCAGTCTTCAGAGTCACATGATCCTTCAGAAATCATTCTAATATGCTGATTTGCTGCTCAAGAAACATTTCTGATTATTATCAATGTTGAAAACAGTTGTGCTGCTGAATATTTTTGTGGAAATTGATACATTTGAATTTTCCCAATTTATTTGAAATTGCAATCTTTTGTAACATTGTGAATGTCTGTACCGTCTGGAATGGAATGTATGGAAGCCCGTTTCCACCACGGAAAATTACAAAGGTAATTGTGACTTTTTATCATGTAATTTAGATGGTTTTTGTTGTTGTTGTTGTTGTTGTTTTTATATTATTATTATTATTATTATTTTTTTTTAGCACAACTATGAGAAAAAAATCTCAATTTTAAGTTCATAGATTTGTTGTTGTTATTGTTGAATTGTAAGAAAAAAAGCGAGAAGCTTGTGAAAACAAGCTTCTGATTAAACTTCTGATTAATTATTTTCATTTATTAATTTTGGTTATTAATTCATTGATTAATTTAATTTTGAATTCTTTTAGGTACTATTTTACCAAATTGAACAAGCACATAATGAGTTCATATGAACACATTGTTGCATGCTACAGTTTTTATTCTTACATAATGCATTGTTGACATTACTTTTAATACTGAAATAGTAGGCAGTGTGCAGTTAGCTAGTATTCCTGCTTGGGTAACAGGTGTTGGCATGTACACAGTAGCTCACAGCACAAATCCAGCCAAGCAGCATCCATTGATTGCTGAGATTAATTAGATGACAGCTGTCAGGGCTCAGACTCCCCTCTCAGCCTCTGAAAATAAAATATAACTGCTCCAGGAGAGCAAAAAAGAGTGAATGTGTTTATGTTTGTCCAGGAGAGAGTGAAATGAAGGCAAAAAAATCAATGTATGCAAAAACAAAACACATGCTCCCTTCAATTATTTCTGTATTCAGAAGAACAGCAGCGCTCCCAATTAATAATATCTCTCCTTTCCTCTCCTCCAGTCTGCAGTTTCTCTGTTCTTTGACCTGAAGGCAGCTCACAAACTGATAAATGAGCTCTAAGCCCGAATCAATTGATACAACACCGGCAAAGCAGCTTGTTTGGATGGTTATCGTAACACAGTACAGAGTTGTTTTTATGAGATATTGCATCTCGACTCTGGGTCAATGAAACCCGCCGGTGCTTCGTTTGACTGGATTAATCTTTGCTTTGAAAAACTGATCATTTGGGGATGACGATGTATATCAATGTTAAGATCTGTGGTTCATACGGAAGCTCATTGCCGACAAAAGTGATTTTTTAGATGGTGCGACGGTATACAGAAAAAGAAGTAGACAGTTCTGACCAATTGTAATATTGTTATCCGCTGTTCTATGTTTAATGTGCATGTAATGCTTATAAATATAACTATGACGTCAGATTGGTTTCACCAGGACTTGAATTAGAAAACCTAAATTCCCCAACTCAATTTAAAATAAATGAATAAACAAACAAACAAACATACATATATATATATATATATATATTTATTTTTTCAGTTTGACTTAAATTCTTAAAAAAAATGCAAATTATTTATTTTTATTTTTATTTATTTTATTGCTATTTCAAAACCCTATAAACCTCGGAAGCTGCAGTCAAATGGATATTTATGGTTTCAGAGTGTTAATTGTGGACAGGTGCTTTCAGTCGAAACGTACGAACAGCCTGGTTCCAGCCCTCCTTCCTTGAACTGTAGTGACATTGCTCCTTCCAAAACCTGGATTAATGTTGTCCGTAATTAATTATGACTTTATTTGTTGAAACACAACAACAAAGTCACTCTTGCTTTGTTTCTCTGATTATATGGTGTGTAATTGCTGGATGCGTCAAGGCCTGCAGTCATTGGTTTTCATTATTTTAAAATGACAGTGGTGACAAAGTATTATTGAAATAAGGACTGCGAACATGGCAAGGACATTTCAGTTATTATTCTTGCATTAAATTTTATTCTGACAAAAGTTCAGCTATTAAAATGCAACATGCATTGTGCCTTTGCTTTCATAAAAGTATTTTGAGAAGGAAAACGATGTATGTGCCGTACCTTCGAGAAGTGCAGTTCATTGCCATGACCCTGTTTACTCAATATGCGCTGAATGGAAATGAGAAAATGTGCTTTCATCTTCGTTCTCTGGTTAAGAATAATATGATGCACAGGATAAACCATAATTATGACGCAGTTTTTTGTATTCAATACAAAATATTCACCTATAACAAACACTTTGAATGCTTTTCTTATCTATGAAGTCAAAATGATGTTAATTTCTTCTTAGCTACTTCTTGATGTCACGATGTCACTGTAAAAATGCATTCTTTCTCTCATAAACGACAAGACGTTAGTATGTTGCTTTGCTAAAGACACAAGGTCTAATAAGCAAAAAAAATAATAGACACTTTTCACAGACTATGATGATGCATATACTATTAACTTTTTATTTTTTAAAGTTTAATGTACATTTATAACACTATACTTGTGTTTTCTTACTTTGGTATTAAATTACAGAAAATTAGGTAACTTAGAACTTATAAAAGAGATCATAGAAATGCTTTCTTGATAGTTTTAGAACAGACTTACGGCTCACAGATGATAACTGTAACCATAAACCCATTAACAATCATTCTAATAGACTTTAATCAGGTTAGATGCCATATTGAATTTAACATGGATGAAAATGAGGCTGTGAGGGACAGACTTACAGTCGTACAATGGCACACACTGTCTAAAGGTCCTAGATCACGTCATTGTCACAAACCACAACTTTCAAAACTGTTTTATGTAGTTTTTGTCTATTTATTTTTTATTTTTTTATTTTTATTTTCTTTTTTTTTATTATTCAGAAAGACATTTTATCAGCTGCACAACCAGAATGTTGTTAATCAACAGTACAATCCATTAAATGCACTGCACTTCAGTTCCTCACAGCGTCATTTTCATTCCTGTCAAAAAACTGTCTGATTTGGTTTCATTTTCAAGGACTTTTAGTTTGTTTCCTTTTTCCTTTGTTCTCATTTTCCTGCCACCAGTTAGTTAGACTAATTAGATAACGCCAGTTTGTATTCAGTTCATAGCTTTATTTATTAAAGCAGTTTAGATCCCTCAGTTTCTTTGTCAATGAAACTCGCTGTTTCATTGCTTTCTCATCTGTGGATAACCTGAGTTTGTTTTGTTTATTAAACATTTTGTGTTTTTTTAACTATTTTTGGATTTTCTCCTTCATTATTTGGACCAGAGACGTTACACTAAGGTCTGTTCTACAAGAATAGGTAAGGCCACACTACAACAGTAACGATACTGACAGAAGAAACCATATAGTTGGAATCACTTTTTTTCCAGCCAATGAACAATAAAAACATTGATAGCCAATCAGAATGCACTTGACATTAAAGAGCTTGAGTATTTAAAGCGGCAGACGCTAAAAAAAGTTTAGATTAAACAGAACACTATCATCCATTGGTGTGGACGCTAATATAGTTAGTTATCGTTCTTGGTGTGAACCATTTCTGTGGTCCATAAGCATAAAATACACCCCCAAAAACATACTTCATGTGCGCACACAAAAACAAACCATCCTCCCTTACTCATCTCTCTCTCTCCAGTCATTGTTCTATTCATAGTCAGAAGGCTGATTCCAAACACGTAACCTAAACCACCCGCCCTCGGCTCCGTGTCTAACAACGCCAACTTCAACACACGAGATGCCTTGCTGTGTAGAACAAGCACAAAACAGCGACGTCCCCGCTGCTAAACTGCATGCAGGGATGCTCTCCTGACATGACAGCTATCCCCCACAGTCTATTAAACATATCCTTAAAATCAGAGACGCTTTTCTTCAACCGCGTCCTGCCATTCCAGAGAACAAAGGGACTCAGTGCTTGTCCTTCCACCGGAACATGAAAAGAAGAGCTGGCGATTATCCCTCTTAATCCATTCATGTCTTGCATTATATTGGCGCATTAGAATGCACCTCAAAAGGCACTTTATCTGTGTAATAAGGCACGTTGAATGAGATATTGCCCCCTCTCCTCCTCCCATTTCATTATTTATGAAAGCTTCTCTTCAGTTCTTCCCGGTCACTTGCTATTTCTTTCATCCAACCCCTGGATAACGCAGAAAAAGACGTTTGTTGGCAGGAAAATGGCCTCCCGTTTCTGATAGTTATCAGGATTAGTGTATTCATTAAGCTCTACGGGAGCAAAGGTGGTTCCTGTTTGGGGAGGATGACCCTCGGTTAGTCATTGACTAGAAAGCGCCTATCCTTTTTTAATGTCATTTATCATTATCAAGACGGAATCGCACAATGGGAATCCACACCAGCAATGAGAGTCAAAGAGGAACGGCAGACAACAAAGAGATCGGGAAGCCTGTCTGCGCCTCTGATGCTAATTCGACCTCGCCAAGAAAACAAGGGTGGAAAGAAGAAAAAAAGAGAGAAATACGTATCAACACAAAGATTTATCTCTAATCTCGTCCTCGAGCGCTACTCCTAATCAGTTTCAAAGCGCCCCAAGATGCTTTCTTTATTTATTTTTTTTCACTTTCCTACAATACAAATTATTTGTGTTGAGCTGTGAAGGGCATCGCATCAACTACACTGACACAAACATTGAAGCGGGCACGTTTTGCATTCCCCCTTTAATGGAAGTTTAAGTTGGAAATCCATCCAGCGAATTATGATAAGTAGTTCCCATTGGAGCAATAGATTGCAACAGGAGCCAATCAGGAAGTAGGAGAAAAAAGAAGACCAGTAGTTATGTCAAGCCTGATATATTGTATGAATGGCCATTACCTCAATCACTTCCTTTTTACATAAAACCATGAAGCCAGTATAAATGTGTTTCACGGCTATTTGTTAGTAATCTGGCTTCTGTTCATAAGCTGCAGCACATGGCTTATACTTGAAAGGATATTTTGTCAAAAGAATTAAAATTCCATCATTTACTCACCCTCATGCCTGTATGACAAGCCTGTATGACTTCTGCTGAACACAAAAGAAGATGTTCCAATGAATGTTTGGACCCAAACAACATTGGAACCCACTGATCCATTGTATGCTGAAAACAATCTGCAGATTTTAAAAAAAAAAAAAAAAAAAAAAAAGATGAATTAATGTTTTTTTTAATCTATTTTTTTAGTTACCTATGACTTTAAGGTTATAAATTTAAGAAAAATTAAAATTAAAATATAAATTATGCTAACACACCTAGAGTTAAATAGCTACTTTTAAAATTAAGTTTTAGAAATAAAGTGAGACAAAAAAAAAAATGATTAAGTCACAATTCTGTGAAATAAATGTAAATAATTGCCACAACTGTGAGATATAAAGCTGCAGTTACAATAAAAAATTGTGTTATGCATTTATAAGAAGAAGGCTTCGCTTATGCCACAAGCCATGAAGTCACAATTAAGAAATCTAAAATGGATGGTAAAATGGATGTCAGTTATTTACACAGCTATGGGGGGGAGGAAAAAATAAATAAAATAAATAAATAAATAAATAATAATTGTAATTTATAGTCAGAGATGGCAAAGGTACACACATCCTTCACTCAAGTAGAAGTATAGATACTCATGTTTAAAAATACACCGGTAAAAGTAGAACTTTTACTCAAGTTAAAGTAAACTATGGGCTCTGAGATTTACTTAAGTAAAAAGTAGCCATTACTACTACTGGTTTAGTGTCACGCTGGGACTGGACCTCACGTCATACTGACATATTAATACAAAATAGCTTACATTTAAAATTTTGTTATCTAATGAATGTATCAAATCTGAACAACCACCATACAGAACAGGGAAGGACTGGGACAAAATTTCAGGCCAGGAAATCTCACACTCATTTTTCACTAATTTTCTTGTACCTGTCACTTTTCCCATCAGCCATCTACTGTTATGAACAGAACTGTCTCCACTTTGTTGCAAAACAACCACCTCATTGTATTCTGTTTGCAATGACATAGCCTTATTTTAGTTCAATTTAAAGTATCACATTATGACCATGTGTTGTTGTTTTATTTTAAAATGGCTTAAATATTATAGATTTAACAAAATTTTATTTACTTTGCAACCATCATAACAACCGCTTAGAACAACTTAACAATATAAAGCAATGCCCTGACAGCCACCCTGAACTTTGGACACATATATCCAATGCTTTCGACAAAGACAGTCCTATACTCCTGAAAATCATTAAAATCTACCTCATGTTCTTGGGAGTGTGACTCATAACGAACCCTTTTCATAAATTGCCTGAAGAAAAAGCCTCTGATGATGTTGTAACCTTTAAAATCTGCAGAAATACACAGCGCTTCTTGTCTGAGAGGTCCAGTGTGTCTTTAAGGATGCTCTGGAAAAGAGTATTTGAGGTTTTTGGCCTTGAACGACCGGCTGTGCTGCATCAGCTTGGCACCTGATCGTCTACAATCGACAGAAAGCAGTCAAGGTGAACCACGCCACACGAGCTCCCAATTAACCCTCTCCGCTGGCAGGGCCCCTCTCAAACATTTATCACACCGTTTCAATTAAAGCAGCTTAATAAAATGATTAAATAATCATTTTCATCAGCTGGGGCTTAATGGAACTATATATTCTTGTTAGACAGGACATGGCTGCGGAGTAGAAGCGAACGCATGGTGAGCGTGTCATGCGGAGAGAAGATTGGGATGTTTGGTTGTGGCAAAATGCAAATGGGGGAAATTACCATGAGGTGAGAAGACGGGGAAAACTACAGGGAATGGAAATGACTTTGTCTACAGTCCGGCTGGCATCTCCGAAGCCCCGCTCAAGACCCATTTAATGTCACTCACATGTGCAGATGGGATGAACGTGTGGTGACAGAGGCAGGAGGAGAGGAGGCTATGCTTCAGCGAGCACTGAGCATGAAAGGAGAACCGTGCCACTGTTTGTTTGTCGGGGATGTTGGTTAGGCAGTCGATTAGATGACGGGTGGGGAACCCTGCAGAAGTAGGTTAAAATGGGAAATATTACTCCTCATTGTGTTTTATGGTGACACTGGTGGGTTTTTCATTATGCTTTGGCCCCTGACCAATATCAACCGATAATTGATATTAAAGAGGCACTACTAATCGAAGGCTTTTACCGATCAGCCCTTGAAATATTCGCCCCCGCACTCTGAGCCCACTCAATGAGCCCACTCAACTGATAGCTTTAGGGGCTGGGGGGCATTATTTTTGCCCTATTATCCTAGTCAATGCCCCCTCCTCTGCAGTTACTCAGTGCTCCTGAATGCCCTCGTTTCATTCAGCTGCCAGCCAAATCACCAGTATTGGGAGGTGGTGCTGTAATGACAAGCGTCAGACCAGATCTTGTTCAAATCACTAGGTTTTCAGTTCCTCCCCAAAATTCCATCGACACTTAGAAAGATGGTTCTTTAATATTTACCCAGAAGCATCTGGTTTAATGCTATAAAACATATTTTACGGCTATGTATTTAAATAAAACTAAAATAAATGAGTCAATAAAAGTAAAATAATAATAGTAATACCAAATATATTACAATAGAAAACAATTTTTAACCCGTATCTATCTATCTATCTATCTATCTATCTATCTATCTATCTGTCTGTCTGTCTGTCTGTCTGTCTGTCTGTCTGTCTGTCTGCCTGTCTGTCTGTCTGTCTGTCTGTCTGTTTATCTATCTATCTAAGAAAGAAATTAATACTTTTATTCAGCAAGGATGGATTAAATTTATCTAAAGTTACAGTAACGACATTTATAATGTTACAAAATATTTTCACATAAATGATATTCTTTTGAACTTTCTATTCATCAAAAAATCCTAAAAAACAAAAATGTATGATGGCTTCCACAAAAATATTTAGCAGCACAACTGTTTTCAACATTGATAATAATCAGAAATGTTTCTTGAGCAGCAAATCAGTATATTAGAATGATTTCTGAAGGATCATGTGACACTGAAGACTGGAGTAATGATGCTGAAAATTCAGCTTTACATCAAATGATTACATTTAATATATATATATATATATATATATATATATATATATATATATACTATGAAACAGTTATTTTACATTTTTAGTCAACACTTTATTTATTTTTTTAATTCATTCATTTTTTAAACATTTTCCAGAAAAAAAAAAACAAAAAAAATCCTGCACTTTTAAGGATGGTGTAATAATTTAGCCCATTAATTTTTTGCTTAATTTGCACTTGTGGTTGTGAATGTCTGTATCATGAAAGCTATTCAGTGAATTAAATTGTGGAATTTTTTCATCAAATCCAAACCCCTTCATTTTTGGATCTTTCACATAACACCAGCTGCTCCACAAATAAGCAATGAAATTCCGACACTCGCATCCAAAAATGTATTTTCAAAGTTTGGAAAGCATCGAGGCCCTGGTGTGTGCCGTTTCAGTCTGATCCTGGGATGCGTGAGAGGTGAGATCTTCCCCGTAGCGCTCTGCAGTATCCGTCCTCCACCCTTCCTGCATGGATTTTTAGGGGATACCAGGTGGTGGGCTTCTCTGGGTGAGATGCTGTTTGCTCAGCCAGGCTGACAGTCTCTCCTGAGAACCTGTTACGTATCTGAGTCAGACCAGAGAGGAGGCGGAGAGACTGGAGTGAAAAAAAGAAAGATTCAGGTGGCATGGTGTCACTTGGGGTGGCCACATAATGAAAGAAAGTGTGCTGTCCTCCATCTGCAATGCCCAGGATGTTTTATTCACAATAGCGTGTGCATGTGTGTGAGTGTGGATTCATCCCAACGGGTGGTTTGATAGCACCCATTTTGCTATTGTGTGTGGATATGGCTGGAGCTTTCTTTGGAACAGGATTGCGCTTTATAAATTGAATTTACACATCCTCAATATGGCCATTGTCATGAGTGAGGCCTTGGTGCATTAGTATGAATTACTCAGTAACCTTTTTATCACACACTCCTAAGCAAGCGCTGCAAGGTGAATGACTGCTTTAAAGGTAGACCTTTTAAATGCTTTATCGCTTTACTGATAAAAACATAAATGGGTTGGAATTCTGTGGAATTTGAAATTCTGTTTTTTTTCTCATCTGCCAATGATTTATCCCGCACCAGCTCCTGGTATCCACACCTGACAATTAATTGCCAGTTGCACAACAAACCCAATATCTCTATTCATTTTAAAGTTCTTTATGTTCTTGCCACTGTGTTAGCATGCAGGTTTATACATTTTTGTTTTTGTCCAATCAACAAAGTGCATGTAAGATCCTCTCCTGTCTGATTAACATGGTATAAATATACTCACGCATGAGCAATATGTTCTCCTGATTCATCATGGCATGAGTCACGTTGAATGGCCAGTGCTAATGATCACTCCTGCACTGCATATTGTGCTTTTCTCATTCCACAGTTTGCTGTAAGGCATTTTGGTCTCAATTTGTGCAGGCGAATGGCATCTCATATGTGCTATCAGATGCTATTTCGAGGATTTGGAGACAGATTTGCATTGCTAATATTTTGGCTTCATCTTACTTCATATGTTAAACCAATCTTTTAGTTTTGTCACCCTGGAAAAAACTAGAGAAGAGTTTCTGTTCTGAGCCTTCGAACCATTCCTTACATCACAGATAGGGATGGCGAATTGGCTCTAATGATTTATTACATATACAGCTGCAATCAAAAATATTCAACCCCCTTGACCTGCAAGACATTTCGCTACCGAAAACAATATTTCATGAAAACAATGTCATCAGTAAACTATTATAGAGAGTTTATTAGCAGGCATTTGAGTGATCCTGAGAATGTAAAGTTGAAAAAATGGCTCTAAACATTCATGTGCAAAATTATTCAACCCCCAAAAGTCAAATTTGGGGCAGAATCTTTTATTCTTTATAACCTCCCATTAACACTTCCCGTAAGAGCTTAGAAACTTCTGAGACCTATCTACTGCAATCTTAGCCCATTCAGAAAAGCTTCCAGTTCCCTGATAATCTTTGGTTTTCATTTTTCTGCTGCTTTCTTCAAATTCCACCAAATATTTTCAGTGGAATTTAAATCTGAAGACTGAACAGGCCACTCAAAAACATTCTACCACCGATCCCTGAACAAGCTTTAGTAGATTTGGATGCATACTTTGAGATGGCTGTCCTGTAGGAAAGTCCATTGATCAGCAAGCATCAGTCTCTGTACCAAAGACATCACAATCTTTGCCAAAATGGCCTGATACTTTAAAGAAACTGTAATGCACTTCATACAGTCAAGATTTTAACTTCCTGCAACAGTAAAGCACCCCCTAACAAGACAAGTCTGCTTCAGTGTTTGAACATAGGAATAATATTTTTCTGCTCATAAGCCTCATCTATCGTGGACCAGGGGCCTCATTTATAAAGTGTGCGTACGCACAGATTTGATCGTAGAGTGTGCATATGCTTAAATCCACGCCAGCGCTCATATTTATAAAAACGGTCTTTGACGTTGAAAAGTGCTTGGCATCACGTCAGGGTCTGAGCAGACGTCCGCACTTTTTATTGTCGGAGTATTGCAGGTTTTTGAAAATGTAAGCTATTCTTGTAGCTGGCTGTTCTAAATTATGATGATTGGTGATATTTTATATGTTAATGACATTAATTAAGAGTCGTTTACAAGGCAGAGAGCTGAAACCATTCATTTGCGTGCAAGTTCAAGATTATTTGCGATTCATAGATTTCACATCTCAAAGAGGCATACGCGTGTTTTCTGTTCGTACGTTCATTCTATGAATCAAACTTATGCATATTCGAGAAATGATCATAAGATCAAATTTAGGATGGTTTCTGTGCAACACTTTATAAATGAGGCCCCTGGTATACTGGTGATCCATGGGTCCAAAAAGTTCCACTTGAATCACATTACTCCATAAAACATTCTTCCAGAACTCCACCAATTATTTTAAGCATATTCAAGTCGGCCTTCTATGTTATTCTTTTTATTTGGCTAGGTGTCCTGACATGGCCAAGAATTGGTCAAAATTATTTATGTGAAGCAACTGTTGGTTGTGAATATGTAAAGGAGCTCCTGAGAGCTCTCCGAACAAAAACCAAGAACAAAAAGAGCATTTAATATCTTAGAAAGTGCAATGAAGTCATTCATCTTTCCGTTGCACTCTCTTTCTCTGGCTGAGATTTCCCAGTGGTCGGCAGCTTGATGAAGTGCCAACTTCCCTGCCCGTTACTCTCAGAGCGCTGGCCAACCGTCTGCACATATAAGTGTCCTCATCTGTCAGATAGCAATGCTCAGGCCTCCTGTACACCTGCATTAACGTGCGATTTCAGTGATCAGATCACAGTAGGATTGCACTTGAACACATTGAGAGCCAGGTATAAATGCATCCAATCTCTATCCGATCACATTGGAGGAGCATTGGATTGCAATCCAGGTATGAAGCGCATGTTAAAACCAGGTGCAAAGGAGTCTGGCTTCTCAAGGTCAGATGGTCTTATGCAAGTACAGGTGATCCAGAAGGCCAGGTTTCATTGCAGATCTCGCTACTGACTAACAGACTTGCTCTTCTTTCATAATCAATAGAATGAGTCAGCTATATTGCACAGAGTTATGGATTCTGAAAATAAATTTATCCATTGTGTATGGATGTCACTTAAAATCATAATGAATTATGTTTTAGTTTTAAAGTGATCTTTTCTGTGAGCTTCAGGTATGTAGTACGTGATCAGGAATATTTTACCTTTTAATGCAAAGCGATCAATTTCAATAAAAAAGTATGTGAAGGCTTGGAGAGTATTAGAGAGAATATTCTGCCAGGGTTTTTGTTCCTTTTTGTCTTTTGTCTTTGTTGGCTCTCCCGGATGAAGCTGCACTCAGAGGTAATATCATTAGTTCCTGGCAACAGTTTGTTGTAACATGCTTGAAAAGAAATGAAGATTAGTGCAATGTTTGGACTCAACTGCTCTTAGCATTGATATGAGTCAGTCTTCTTCTTTAGCTCTCATTGTAAAGGTTCACACCTGCTCAAAGCACTCCCATGCCTGAAGCGTCCAGCACAGTACAATACAGTCTAATGATGCATAATTCTTTAATGACTATTTTCAGACAAAAGACACAATATTATAGAAACAGGAGAAGGTCAGCATTCCAGTTAAAGAATGGCAAGTCAAAATATTTTATTTCTTCTTTACAGACTAGTATTATTTACAGCTGTATATGATTATGAACTTATGAACTTCTGTTTATAGATTATTGATGTGTGTATATATGAAAAAATAAATAAATAAATAAAATTCAATATATATTCAAGCATGGGAGTGATGATGATGATGATGATGATGATGATGATGATGATTATTATTATTATTCTTTCACAATGTATCAATACTGACCAAAAAAGTAAATTCCACCAAAAGCGACATCTCAGCATGAGATTATTATTAGTAGGCCTTTTAAAGCAGTATATACAGGGAATAACAGGCTATTGAAAGTCTCCTTTCTGACTTGGCAAAAGACAGTGTAGAGTTCTATGGTGGCCAATAAAATTCTTGCAAGTTATCGGTCAGCATTCCAGTTTATCTCAATGGTAGTTGCTCGGCTGACACATCTAGACTGAACCGAGACACAGTGAGATTTGGAAGCAGTGTTAGTCCTCTATACTGAGCAAGAAACAGATTTTCTTGCACTTTTAGCTCTGTCTTATGTCAGAGCCTGTGAGAGCTACATTAGCGTGCCTCTCTGAGGGTTTTGAGCGATGAGAAACTCTTCTCCAGCACTTCAAAGTATGATTTAATGGAATTAGCCGGTCAATAGTTAAGAGGCTGGGGAGCGAAATGTCAACAGATCTCATCAACAGAGAAAGAGTGAGGAAATAACTGAGAAACAAGGGGACATTACATAATCTATTACATTAAGACTGTGGGTTAGTTCGTCCTCTGACTTTCATTTGACTGCCTGACAGTGCCTGAGAGAGCACTCGTAATTAAAAAGGGTTTTGTCCGCCCCTTCTCTGCGGTATTGTTCATCCAACGCTGCTAACACAATCACAATCCTAGACGATTGCCCCTAAGTACACAATGTTCAACTGTGGGGAAAAATGAGTTGATAGGCATGATTCTTCTTCAAAGGAATGTAAGAGGAGGAAAAGGTTGAGCAGTTTGCGCTTTGATAGCTTTGTTTTGCAGCAGGAGTTCTTGAGTTCAAGAGAACTGGTGGAAATCAAAGAATCTCAGTCACTTTCATCGCAAATTCATTTGCAGTTATATTCATGGATAATACTCAAGGTCCAAAATTAACATTCAACAGACCGCAAATGTGAGTGAAATAGGCTTTGGCCAGTAAAAAAAAGAGTTACAGCTGGTCTGGAACATTGCTTTTTAAATCTGATAAGTCAAACTAATCAAAATTAAAATACATAAACGCTCGAAGAAAATGTAAAACACATTTGTATTTCTGACTTTTACCTCAAATTTTACTACCAAGTGAATTTATGAGAAACCAAATTGTATTTATTATTTCCATGACGATGCATGCTTGTAGTTCATTTCACGCTTTGATATGAAATGATAAACACTGAACCTCGTGACGCACTTCCTTTTTGAAATATTACGGCTCAGTTATTTCTGGTTATGTATATTTTCAGTGTGGTGTAATCATCTAGTTGACTTAAACGCTTAATAAAATGAGAGTTTGCTGGATGATTTCAAAATCCGGATATTTTCAGAGACAGGAGAAGACATATTCTGATGATTACTGTGTACAGAATTTTCTAAACTCAATGGAACGTGAAGTTTTAATACAACATAAACCGATCTGAGAAAGCAGTGGCTGGTAATCATACGTGATTGTTTCACCACAGGGTGTCAGTGCTCTAAACCAGTAATCGTGACGCTGCAGTGTTTGTGAGATCTGATGAATCAGAATGAACCTTTATTTATCTGTATTAAATATGTTAGTCACTATTCTGTGTCATATGTGTCATCATTTCACTGAATGTAGCCTAATGCCAAAATATGAATATTCAAATTAGTCACACTGTCAATGTGTTACTGTTAAAATTATTTAAATGTTTAACATCGTTAAATAAGGCAGTTACCGCACACTCATTCAGCCATTTTAAACACTGGAATAAGCAGTAGGGGCTCGGAATAAGAGCACCAATGCACACAAACAATACAAATTAGCCATGGTTTTACTACAAATAAAACCAAAAATTGCAATTGAAGTTAAACCATATAACCACAAATTAACTCGGATTTTACTACACTGACCATACAGGCTATTTGTAGTAAAAGTGTTGTTATACAAATGGTAAAAACGGAAAAAACCATGGCACTTTTGTCCCTGTGTCCTGTGTTTTTCCTCCCTCATGTTGCCTCTATGCCCATATTTGGTTTTTCCTGTTTCCTGTCCTCGTTTAGTTTGATTATCAGTTAATTTAGTTCCAGGTGTGTCCCTTTAGTCCTCTCATTATGTTAAGTATATATAGAGTGTTTAGTTGAGTTTCCAAGGTCCGATATTGTTCGTCTTACCCCATGCCATGTGTGTGTTCCTGCCTGTTCCGTGTGGATATCCTTTTGGATTTAATAAAGACTGTTATTGCTGTATCTCCTTCAGTTTTTTTGTTTCCCTGTTTTTCCTCCCGTGGCATGGAAACCGCCGCTCGCTCCCTAGCCCGTAGAGATCTTCCCTTCTACGAGTATGCAGGGGAATTCTGCGGGCTCGCCGCGGCAACGGCGCTGGATGACGCCACCATTAATCATCTGTTCTGGCTCGGGGCCAACTACCATCGCCCCGTGGACCTCCCAGACACCTCCGGACTAAGTTGGAGGGAAGGGATCTTCCAGTGTCTGGGAAGTGTCCAGGCCCAAGCCAGAACCAGCTCGCCGACCGTTTTGCCGTCCAGTCCATCCGTCTTTCCCCAGTCAAGCCCGCCGGCCACCGCTGTCTCAAGCCCGTCGGCTATTTCTGTGGTAAGGCCTAAGTCAAGCCCGCCAGCTGCGGCTCCCTCCAGGCCTGAGCTCGCACCAGTGCCAGCTCCTCGTAAGCGTCCTGCTGTGCCTGCTCCTCCAGAGTGCCCTCCAGTGCAGGCTCCAGCCCCTGACCAGAGTCCAGTGCATGCTCCAGCCTCTGACCAAAATCCAGTGCAGGCTCCAGCCCCTGACCAGAGTCCAGTGCAGGCTTCAGACCCAGACCAGTGTCATGTTAGAGCTGCAGATCCCCAGTTTAGCCCACGGAGGGCTCCTGTTCCCAAGTTAAGCCCAGGAAGGGCTCCTGTTCCCGAGTTAAGCCCAAGAAAGGCTCCTGTTAAGAACAGGAAGGGCTCCTGTTCCCGAGTTAAACCCAGGAAGGGCTCCTGTTCCCGAGTTAAGCCCACGGAGGGCACCTGATTCCTTGTTAAGCCCAGGATGGGCTCCTGTTCCCCAGTTAAGCCCAGGAAGGGCTCCTGTTCCCGAGTTCAGCCCAGGGAGGGCTCCTGATCCCCAGTTCAGCCCAGGGAGGGCTCTTGATTCCCAGTTCAGCCCAGGGAGGGCTCTTGATTCCCGGGGGGCGCCTTCGGAGGCAAGGCCGCCATGGCCTCCCGAGGCTCCTGCTCCGCCATGGCCTGTCGTGTTCCCTGCCCAGCCGTGGGTCCCGGAACAGGCGCCGCCCCCGAACTCTGCCACTTGAGGCCTCCAGAGTGCCCAACCCCCCTCCCCGTTGCATGTTCTATGGCGTGGGACGCGCCTTTCGGGAGGGGGGAGTAATTGTCAGACTTTTGTCCCTGTGTCCTGTGTTTTTCCGCCCTCATGTTCCCTCCATGCCCATATTAGGTTTTTCCTGTTTCCTGTCCTCATTTAGTTTGATTATCAGTTAATTTAGTTCCAGGTGTGTCCCTTTAGTCCCCTCGTTAAGTGTATATATATGTTAAGTGTATATATAGAGTGTTTAGTTGAGTTTCCAAGGTCCGGTATTGTTCGTCTTGCCCCATGCCATGTGTGTGTTCCTGCCTGTTCCATGTGGATATCCTTTTGGATTTAATAAAGACTATTATTGCTGTATCTCCTTTGTCTCTGCACTCCTTAGTTTCCTCCACAGTGGCAGGATCGTGACAAGTGAAACCATGGTTAATTTTCGTAAGGGTGTTTATCAGTCAAATTCATTTAAAACTGTACATTCAACAGGTATGAAATATGATCAGTAAAATGTACTGTTCATGAGAAGAAAAGTGCTAATGCGGCAGCTTAGTGGGGAAATATATATATTTTTTTTTTATTATTCAGAATGCACATTTGGAAGGGAAATATATTTATAGGAATATTTCAGCAGGTTGAAGATAATTCATGTTAACGCAGAGAATATGATTAATTGTTTTTTTTTTTTTTTTTTTTTTTTTTAAAGAAATGTCAGCCCTAAAATGTAGTAATAATCTGCCATATGAACGCAATATTTTCACGCTCGTTTGATTCGCACCTGGCACTGAAGTGAAGCTGGAGCGCGCGTCTGAAACGTCTCTGTTTTGATGTGGTCATATGTTCTGTGACTAAATAAATGCACTTCTTGTCAAGAAAAAAGAGACAGAAGTAGCAGTTATGAGTGGGGTGGTGTTACGGAGCCGACGAGACGAGAGGCATGCGGATCCATTTGCAGACTTTTATTTGACAGAGACGTGGTCATAACAGGCATGGTTCAAACAGTGGCAAACAGGTATAACACGGGCAAGACAAAGAGTATTCCTAGGACAAGCGTGGGTCTTCGATCGGCGAACAGTATAAAGCAAGGCAAAGAGAGATAATCCAGGTACACGGTAATAATCCAGGCAGGGGAAAACACAATCCGAAACAGGCAAGGCAAGACTAAGACTATGAAACAACAAAAGGCTCTGTAGCTATCGGCTAATGTAGCGATAAATGCATACAATACTCGGCGAACTAGAACAGGATCTGAGTGTTTTTATATGGTGTGTGTAATAGCTTACAGGTGAGCGTGTGATTGGTGACAGCTGTGTTTGTGTCATCAGTGCAATGACTGATGGGAATTGTAGTCTAGGGTAATGTGACAGTCTGTGCAATGTGTGAGTCAATGTGATGGAGGAGTGACCTCTGGTGGCAAGCAAATGGAAGTCCATGGACCGGATTCGTGACAGGTGGCCAACCCTAGGCTCTGCCCCTGCGTTAATGGCGTAAATAATTTTAACGCGTTAAAGTGAAAAAATTAATCACCTAGGTTATCGCGCAAATTTTGACACCATTATATAGGTTATATATATATAAATACACATACACACACACAATTTTATATAATTTATAATCAGTACCGTTTCTAGGCATAGGCGAGCTAGGCGGTCGCCTAGGGCGCCACCAGCTGAAGGGGCGCCAATGAGCGCACGTACTGCCACTACATTTTAGCAGGGTTGTGATAAAGAGTGGCACGGTCACCCTGAAATATGACTGCCGCCCCCACTGGATCTCCAACATCATTGGGCTAGAGTACTGTCAATCTGACGATGCCTGTATGCCATTGGATCAGAGCGCTGTCAATTGCTGCCTGATTGCATGCTTGCATTTGGAGTGCTCATCAACGCCATTAGATCAGTGGGCTCTGTCAGTGGTAAATTAAGTTACGGTAAGTTGTTTTATTTTTTTTAATTTATTTATTTATTTTTTTGCCATGCAATAAAGCTAAGTTCAAAGGCCAATTTAAAATATCGGTATATGGCGTTATTTTACTGCCAAATGTCGAGAGCGTATTTTTGTAACGCAAAAGTAGATTAATATAATGCGCGAGCGCGAATCTCCCCGCTTGCATGCGGATTTCCTTTGCTCTCGCACAAAATCGGACGCGCGCATTCGGATATACGCTGCTCTCGCGCAGAGAGAGTGCGCGCACTTAAAACGTGTCTCTCCTCTCGCTCAAAGTGTGTGTGTGCGCGCTCAAACTTTGTCCCGTGCACTCGCAAATCTCTCCGTGCTCTTGCGCTAGATATTAATTATTTTCACACCTGGATTAAACGTCAAAAGTTATCAACCAATCAGATTTTTCTACGACTGACCCGATGAAAATACTAGGCCTACGTGAAGAGGGAACTGATCTTGGAATTTCTTTACAATTTAATAATTTTAAGTCATATCAAATGTGTATTAGAAATGGCTAGGAGTAGGGTGTTTGGATGATTTATAAAAAAAAAAAAAAAAAAAAAAAATCGTTTGTCTAATAACGATTTATAATATATAATATTTCATTAATTTTGCACCCTAGCAATGTTTTTTTCTGTAATTAAATCCATCAGTAATCATAGTAAAACAATTAAGAAATATGACATTGTTTGTCATCAAACACTGCATTATTACAGTATTACTTTGAAACACGACTCTTTGTAACTAAATCTATAGCGCTTCAAAAAAAAAAAAATATAAATATATATATATATATATATATATGTGTGTGTGTGTGTGTGTGTGTGTGTTTGTGGTTTCTTTATATTTTTATTTTTATTTTTATTGTTATGTTTTCCCTTTAATTAGATATGATGTCTTAATCTACGTTCAATGGCACTTTTCCGCAATTATAGAGTATTTTAAGGAGACCAAACAGAAGGTAGAAAATTCCCTCAATGCCTGTTGACTCTGACGGAAAGCTCATTAAAGACAGCGCAAATCTGTCGTTTTTAAGTAAGACTTTTCCTCGGGCCCCTTGAGGACAGTCGCGCTGTAATTCATCACAGCCACTAATTATGCAAGCTTTAAGTCAAAGAGGAAAAAAAAAAAAGAGGAAAAGCGTATCACAACGGAAGTGAACGGATGAAAGAAGCATATGTCGGGAACCGAGACTGCTGCCTTATGATTAGAAAACAGGTTTCTCTCGGAAGGAGGAACGAGAAACTGAGCTATTTCTGCTCTCTGTTCCTGCTTCCAAGAACGTGTGTATCTTTAGAAATGAGACATAAAAGCTTCAAACCTGAGAAAGCGTTTAACCCCGCTTGATTTTTCGAATTTCATCAACTTCTTTTTCTTAATCACAGTGACGAACTTGATTATTGTTTTCTGCCGGAGAGGCAGCAGTTGTCATGGAAACAGAGTTTGGTGCGCGAGGATTATTCACAGGTCATGATGTTAATGAGGCAGGGAATCCAATGGTAAACAGGTGATAGTATTGTTATTGTAGTCGGCGATGGGTGCGCGGCTCACAGACGCATTTACATACCAGGACGACGAATTTAGCGAAGAATAAACCGGTAAACAAGCAGCCTGCTAAAATAAATGGTGAAACACTCTTTGTTCTTGTTCAAATGAGGTTTTAACGCTCTGGTGCCTGTTTCACAATTCACACAAACTGCGATATGCATGCACATAGTGACTGTGCATGGCCTGATACTTGTTTAAAAAGCAACATTGTGGAAAAATCATCTAGCTTATTAGTTAAATGAATGAAAAATGAGTCTGGTTTATTCCATTGGCGGGTCGATACGCACTTGATATAATCCAAACGTGATCTCTCAAGCATACCGCACCTGCAGACGGGATCTTATTACTGGAGAGGAGCTGGTGAGCCCATCAAAACAGAGTTTAGGTGACTCTGTCACAAAAGACATTTCTCAGCTGAGAGATTTTCATTTTCAGCATGAAGTCACACGGTGCCGTCCTATTAATTAATATCCAAATTGTTTATCTGGGTTATGCAAAAGTTACCTCTAATTATGCAATTATAAAAAGGCACAAATTTCTATGAGGCTCATGAAAACGTTCAACACGACTTTTAGACACTATTAAATTTTGATACTATTGAACTTGGTCTGATATTTATCATTCACAAACTATACAGCAAATTAGGGAAAATGATTGCAATTGTTCTCTAATCACAGAAGAGGAATAATTACTTAAAAGTTCTAGAATCACTGCTTAAATTAGTTGAAATGCAGTGGAGGAAAAAAAATATTGGGCTAAAGTGAAAAAAAAAAAAAAAATGCTATTAATAGCTTAAAAGAGAAGGCTACCCAAAAATAAAAATTGGATCATTTATGCACTCATATTGTTCCAGATCTTTCATAATTAACAGCTACTACAAAAATATAATTTGTCCTTTGTTTTCTTTAAATCCTTCAAAAGCCAAAATCAAGGTACAAGGCAAGGCACGAGCAATGGAAGTGAATGGAGCTAATTTTGGAGGATTTAAAAATCAAAGAAAAATGAAGCTTATAATTTTACAGAAGCACTATATATTTTCTGTTAAAACTTGTGTGTTATTCAGGCTGTAGAGCTTTTTAAAATAATAATATTTTTAGTTGTTTTGGGGCTTTTGTGATTATGATAATAACAACAGTTACATCACACAAAAGTCTAGTGATTTTTCCACACTAAAATCGTGTTAACATACATTATGGACCCTTTTACTTCAAATGTAAGCAATGTTATTGTTAACTAAAGCTAAAATTAAAACTAAAATTAAATCTCTCTCTCTCTCTCTCTCTCTCTCTCTCTCTCTCTCTATACACATACACGTGCATCTACGTAAAACATCTAATTAAACAATCTAATTAAACATTTAATTAAAATTAAAATTAAAATTAAAATGGAAAAAATAAGATAAAAACTCATTTAAAATATTAATAAAAACTATAATAGTACCTCATAACTGATTGTAAGTGTCTCGGTATAATCCAGTTTTAGGCTATTTTTTAAAGAAAAGAAGAAGCAATAACAAATTAGAGATATGTGGTAGTTAACAAGTTACAAAAACTATTCGACTGAACGATCCTGTGAACTCTTCCTTTAAAGTCTGCTGTGACATGTTGTGTACACAGAAACAATCTAGCTGCTGACAGAGCTCTCAGCAGGAGCACAGCCAGAAATGCACTGATATCAGAACAGTGTGAGTTATCAGCACCAAAAGAGTTAGAAAGCTACAGCTGCTGATAGTGGAAATGATCTAGGTGCTCCAGCAATGCACAAGATTATAATAGACTACAGTTATATTAGCTTTAGCTCATACACAGCCCTTTGTCCACATTCAGAGTCTTCAGTTAGTCTGAACGTGTGTGTGTGTGTGTGTGTGTGTGTGTGTGTGTAATGAATACAGAGTCTCACATTTCTCTTTGTCAGCAGACAAAGTGCTCCATGTAGCTGTTTCGATCACTTTGCTCTAAGTCAACAGAGTCCAGTGAGATCTGTCAACATCTTCATTACCTGAGTAAGGTGAAGCACTGCGTCCACTTATAACACAATGACTCAGGCTGCAATGTTCTCTTCACCTGAGCTGTTGAAACTGCACATCCACTTTGTATTTGTGTTTGCTCTGAACGCCCCACACCAAAAGTCCATTATAAAGCAAGGCAACTCCCTCAGGACAGCTGATCCCAGTCATATGAGAAAAACTTGACATCTGCTTGAATGGGGTAGAGAAATAAAAAAACAACAACTCTGCTTATGTTTTAATGACATATTAAATATTAAATAACTAATATAATTTGATACAGCAAAAAATGTTAATTTGAAATCTGAAATTTTGCTTTAACTGAAAAAAAAAAAAAAAAAAAAAACTAAGCTAAATGTGACATTACCATTACTTAAATTGATTAATGTATTTATTAATTTAAATTAAAGTTTGACTATTGATCATTTTCTGTAATTATTGTTAATAAATGATAAACAAAAACAGTAGCCTGATAATTTGCAGTTTGGGACTGTAACATGTTAAACGTGATGGCTTTTATAGATAATTTCAATGGATATATAATACTGATTTAATCTTCAGAAATTATATATTTACATTGCAAATATATAAAAAATGTCTGCAAAAAGATAAGGCAAGAAGTAGGACCCATGTAAATATCGGATCAGCTTTCCGGCACTGAAGAGAACTCAAGGAGCAGAAGGTCTGCGATCGGATGCCGAGGTTGCTTTGTTTCTTCTTGATAGGTGAGTAACACCGTGTCTACACCGGACACGCCGCGCTGCGCCGCAACAGCTAAAGTCTGCCTATGCTGGATGCGATAAAGCGACTGTTGAAAATCATTTGAAATTTGCGTCAGCATATCATAAATAGAACGCGGCAGCAGTTTTCTGTTGGGGATTTATCGCGCCGCACAGCATCCAGTGTAGACAGCATCACTGATTAAAATGACTTCTATAGTATTTTGGCACGCCGCTCGCATCCGGTGTAGCTAGATATGGTGTAACATTGGTTTTGCTTTGTTTCACAGAACTAATCGTTGCCTGGGTTGCGTAGGCTACATATGTGTGGAGCGGATCTATCAACATAGGGGTGAGACCCATTTGGGATAGGGGCGTGTTTGTTTTGGTGATTTCAAATATCAACATTGGCTACCAGAAATCACTTACCCCACCTTTAAGATCTGCTCATCTTAAATGCACCGTATTTCATTTTAGGTGTTTTTACAGTGTTGCGTATTTTAACCAATCACACACAATTCTGTTGAGGATTGGAATGCAATGGCCAATCCGAAGCGTTCTGATGAGTCATCACTGAAACTCATCAGTTTTGAGTGCGCACACGTTCTTTGACTGAATTCCGGACTCTTGTGAATTCTCTCATCATAAGCACAGATGTACATACAATGTAAGTAAGAGATTCATACAGCTTCAGTGATTATAACTATAGTTTTTGTTTTGTTTTTTTTTTTTGTTTTTTGAGAGTGCTTAAACTCGCGATAGATCAAAGTTGGTGATAATGTCACTTTCTATATATAATTTATTTGCTGTTTGAATAACCGTGGAAAGGAAACATTATATAGCCTAATTATCAATTTCTAATGTTTTCATTAAATTGTAATCACGTTAAATAGAAATTCAGTCCCATTAAACATATTTTATTAGCCTACATAACACCCATGTCTGGTTCTTGCCTAAAAAGACGGGTTTATGATGTTTAATAGATTTGGCTGTTTTTAGCCTGACCCTGGAGTTGGTTCACCCTCCGCCTATGGTGTGGCCTTTGAATTACGCTTCCTTTTGAAGGATGCAGCCCCTGAATTGGGACACAGCCTATGGGTGCTTCTCGGATGGAAGGACAAATTATTTTCAAATAATTATTTTCTGTGGATTGGAATGTGAGTAAAGGACTGTGGGTGATTGAAGGACGGGAAGGATAGACCTGATGCATCCTTCAAAACAGGCCAAATGAAGGACGCAAAACAAAGACTGTTTACTAAGGATCCTTCAAGTTGAGACGTCCTTCGACTGAGCTTGATGACGTGGCAGCCTATAAGCAGGCTTACTAGGATGCATCCTTCCAATTCAGAAGCACCCTATATTTCTCCCAGCTTGTCCACCATTTTGTTGGAATGCATTCTGGGATTTTTTTAAAGGGATAGTTCACCCAAAAATGAAAATTCTGTCATCATTTACTCACCCTCATGTTGTTCCAAACCTGTATAGATTTCTTTCTTCAAAAGAAGATATTTTGAAGAATGTTCATAACCAAACAGTTGCTGGTAGCCATTGACTTCCATTTTATATATATATACATACAGGATTGGAACAACCTGAGGGCGAGCAAATGATGACGGAATTTTCATTTTTGGGTGAACTGCCCCTTTAATGATTTGTTTCCAAACAATGTGTTTAATGCTTCTGTTAAATATTTTAGAACAACTCTCCCCCCACTCTTTTTTCTCCGCCATTGGCAGATAGTTTTATTTTTATTATTATTATTATTTTTTTTTTTTTAAGCAAAAATCCACTTGATTTTGATACATTTTTCAGTAAACAAAACTTAATATCTAAAGTCATTATGCTTCTCATGGAAAAGTGTCTTTAAAATTTATAATGTTTAGATATTTGTAAAGGAAAACGAGACAAAAGTTCAGAGTCTCCCACTATACACCTTAATTTACTCATTCATGTGTCAGTCATATGAAGTTATAATATTCCCAAGGTCTTGCCTTAAATTCCCAGGGAATGCAAAAACTGATAAAATGTCTACAATAGCTTGAATGCAATATAATGTTGCTTTGTATAAAAGCATCTGCCAAATGTGTAAATGAAGCCGTGATATTCAATTTGTGCACTTTACCCTTGGTTGATTAGCAGATATGAAACATTTTACAAAACAACGACTTTTGTGGAGTGGGAAAAAAAATAATATTTGTAGTAAAATACAGTGGAGTGGAAATATCTCTCAACATGAAGTCTTTGTCATTTCAGTATAACTTACAAGGCCACAATAGATCGTTTACTCTAGCCCTCCATTTGCAAAGTCTTTTGGAAAACCTACAATAATTATAAAGTCCTCAATTACTGAACAGTAAGAAATGTAAACATTTATTCATTTTCTCAATGCATTTAATCAGCGCGCAAACCTGGCACTTAACTGCAGCCCTGGTGTGACATTATCTCAAACAATTGAGAGGTGAGAAAAAGACGTCTGCATTCTCTCAGGTTTGGCTGAAAATTAATGACATGACACAAGGAAGGTGGAGAATGTGGGATGGGGGTTGGGTATCGGCGCTTCTCAAGGTACAAACTCATTATTTAGCATTTAAAGTACTTCTCTCAGTCTTGTTTTATCTACTGCTTCCTCATATGAGTGGGGGTTGTGTGAACATTTATTAAAACATGGCAATGTTCTCAGTGCCATTGTAATCACTCAGTGACTGTCTCTGTTTATACATTATCAACTCCCTTTAGCTCTGTTCCAAAACATAGCGAGCTGGTTTACTGCCTACATACAGTAGACAGCTTCCTAACAATAATATGATTTTATAAAGAAAACTCTACTTGGGCAAGGACACCATGTGCTATACAAATAGGTTTATAATGTCCCTCAAGCAAAGAGTGGTTCCTTACACAATACTATGTTATGAGCTCAAAACACTTTCAACATAGTGCATGATTCGTAAACTAATAAATTTTATGTTTGCATCACATAACCAGCTCCATATGTTTGGCTTTTCTGGCACGGTAAACTTGCTCAGAAGCGCACCTGTGTACAGCAATGCACTTGTGATGTGAAGCACTCAGATACAAGTCTCATGAAACACGTCACAAAAAGAGCTGAAAGACTTATAGAAACAAGAAAAAAAATGACATGGTTCCTTCAGCAAATGCGTTTTTATCTCACATTTGCTTTTCTTTACACTGTCGGTTCAGTTTAGATTAGGGTTTAGTGTAGTTGGTACATTATTTTCAAAAATGTAGCAATAATGTTTTAGCAACACTCACCAGACGTTTTTATTTCCAAAGTGCCATGATACGGACAACAACCGATGTAATAAAACATTGCCAGATTCACTTTCATCTATTTCAGATAAAACTGAACACACTTTTAGTGCAACTCACTGGACATTTAATTTTGAAATGAGTATTACAAAACCAAGTATCGCAAAACCTGCAAGAAGCAACATACTGTAAAATGATACAGAAGTGATGCCACAAGTATATTTTTTCAGTGAGCCTAGGTTGCAAATAGGCCTCCTGTGTGTTTCTTATGCAAAGCATCTTACAAATGATTCCACTAAAGTTTATCATTAGCATGTTGCTAAGCTAACAGCATGAAACTACTAAAACACTCATATACTTGGTAAAAGAGTATTTTCTTTTTTTTATTTTATTAGATTTTTTAAAAAATAAATTTTAAAAGGATTGGAACACAATGGCCAATCAGAAGCGTTCTGATGAATCATCACTAAAACTCTTCAGTTTTGAGTGCGCGCGTGTTCTTTGACTAAATTCCGGACTCTTGCGTATTCTCTCATCATAAACAACAAAGCACAGATGTACGTGCAATGTAAGTAAGAGCTTCAGTGATTAAAACAATAGGTTTCTTTTTTTTTTTTTTTGAGAGTGCTTAAACTCGCGATAGATCAAAGTTAGTGATAATGTCACTTTCTATATATAATTTATTTGCTGTTTGAATAACCGTCGAAAGAAAACGTTATATAGCCTAATTATCAATTTCTAATGTTTTCATTAAATTGTAATCATGTTAAATAGAAATTCAGTCCCATTAAACATATTTCATTAGCCTACATAACACCCATGTCTGGTTCTTGCCTAAAAAGACGGGTTTATGATGTTTAATAGATTTGGCTGTTTTTAGCCTGACCCTGGAGTTGGTTCACCCTCCGCCTATGGTGTGGCCTTTGAATTACGCTTCCTTTTGAAGGATGCAGCCCCTGAATTGGGACACAGCCTATGGGTGCTTCTCGGATGGAAGGACACATCATTTTCAAATAATTATTTTCTGTGAATTGGAATGTGAGTAAAGGACTGTGGGTGATTGAAGGACGGGAAGGATAGACCTGATGCATCCTTCAAAACAGGCCAAATGAAGGACGCAAAACAAAGACTGTTTACTAAGGATCCTTCAAGCTGAGACGTCCTTCGACTGAGCTTGATGACGTGGCAGCCTATAAGCAGGCTTACTAGGATGCATCCTTCCAATTCAGAAGCACCCTATATTTCTCCCAGCTTGTCCACCATTTTGTTGGAATGCATTCTGGGATTTTTTAAAGGGATAGTTCACCCAAAAATGAAAATTCTGTCATCATTTACTCACCCTCATGTTGTTCCAAACCTGTATAGATTTCTTTCCTCAAAAGAAGATATTTTGAAGAATGTTGACAACCAAACAGTTGCTGGTAGCCATTGACTAGAAAAAAATGGCTGGTAGCCATTGACTAGAAAAAAAAAAATAAATAAAAAATAAAATAATATATATATATATATATATATATATATATATATATATTTTTTTTTTTTTTGTTGTTGTTGTTTCTTTTTCTTTAATATAATTTTATATTATATTATTTTATTTTAGTTTATTTATTTATTTTTCCCATGCTATGGAAATCAATGGCTACTGGCAAATGTTTCTTCTTCAAAATATCATGCAATTCTTCAAAATATCATGTTTTGTGTTCAACAGAAGAAAGAAATGCATACAGGATTGGAACAACCTGAGGGCGAGCAAATGATGACGGAATTTTCATTTTTGGGTGTACTGCCCCTTTAATGATTTGTTTCCAAACAATGTGTTTAATGCTGCTGTTAAATATTTTAAAACAACTCTCTCTCTCTCTCTCTCTCTCTCTCTCTCTCCCTCTCTCTCCCTCCCTCTCCCTCTCTCTCTCTCTCTCTCTCTCTCCCTCTCCCTCTTTCTCTCCCTCTTTCTCTCCCTCTCTGTCTCTCTCTGTCTCTCTCTCTCTCTCCCTCCCTCTCCCTCTCCCTCTCTCCATCTCTCCCTCTCTCTCTCTCTCTCTCTCTCTCTCTCTCTCCCTCTCTCTCTCTCTCTCTCTCTCTCCTTCTCCCTCTCTCTCTCTCTCTCTCTCTCTCTCGTTCTCCCTCTCTCTCTCCCTCTCCCTCTCCCTCTTTCTCTCCCTCTCTCTCTCTCTCTCACACACACACACACATTTTTTACGTGTCCAGAGGTTTATGAATGGGACTAAAGCTATACAATTACCTCCTCTGATTGCAGCTGTTAAAGAAAATAAACAATATCCATCTCACTGAAGAAATTCATTAAAGCATGCCGTAAATCGACACTATAAAAATAAACTCATATTCATTACATAACTTCAGGACTCCCATCAAGACTCCCCATGAGGTACAGCTCTCATGATAGCTGTCTCCGTAAGAGCCTGTTCAAAAGGAACAACGGAAAAAGAGTGCAGATTTACATTGGCACAGTTTATCAGTGTTATAATAATAGGCATGTTGCAATACATTCACACATTTATGCTGTTTCATGCAACTAAAATTCCTCTACATCGTCCAGCAATTTCCCGCGCTATAAATCCGAGGGGATTTGATGTGTAACACAGAAATGTCAAATCAATATCATCAGAGAGAGTTTAAACGAGTAGATCACACTGACACAGATCTTTCATCTGCAGTTCTCTGTGACAACTCCAAATGATTCATATTTAATAGCCCATCCATTTCACTCTTCAAAGGCTTGTCACTGGCTTCACAAGTGGCATGCAAATCATCTCACTCCTGGGTTTTATAACAAGCTCTCCAACAGAGTATCTCTCCATCACAGATATAATCTAATCTCCCTCTCATACAGAGATTCATTCAACGTAAATGTGGACTCGTCACTTTTATAAATGTTATCTTTTGGAAACGGGGCGGGGGCCGGGGTGGGTGAGATCTGGCAGTCAAGGTGAAGCTGGAGTCTCTGGTTTGTTTATAGAGGTGGGTGATGTGTGCAGCGTTGCCAAATTCTCTCAGAGCCGCGGCGGGAGTCTCACGGTGACTCGCTGTTGTGTCTGGATTTTGCCCATGTCAAACTTTCCGAGTGGAGGATGGAGCGATCTACACTGGAAGTGACTGACGTCATGCTGTGTCGCATGTCATGCTGGAAGAATCAAACCAGCATGTTAACAATGAACTAACTGACCTTGAATGGGAATAATATATGATATTCCTATTGCATATAGACTGGTGATCCATACAGAGTGTTTCCCTGCCTTCAGCCTGAGACGCTGGGATTGGTCCTCATAGGACAAATGGGATGGAGAATGGATGGATGCTGGACGCGATAAAGCGACCATTGAAAATCATTTGAAATTTGTGTCAGCATGTCATAAATAGAACGCGGCAGCAGTTTTCTGTCGGAAATTTGTCGCGCCGCACAGCATCCAGTGTAGACAGCATCACTGATTATAATGACATTTATTCATAGCTTTCAGTCACGTGACCGGCTCAAAGACCTGGAGGGCAAAACATCCATAAAACTGCAGCACAAGCGTGTCAATTTTGGGTAACACTTTAGAATACTGTTCCATCATTAATGAATAACTACACAAGAACACATGAGTAATGCAATATTATCACTCTAGTAACTAACAAGCAACTCTGATTAACGAATTAGTAAGTAATAGTGCTTAGTCGAATGTGGTAGTTCACTATTAGCTAATCAGTAACTATTATTTTTTTCATACCTCCCCAAGAACTACTGTATACAGGTTGATAATTAATATGAATAATACATAATGTATAATTCATTCTCAAGTAAAGGTCATGGTAACCCACTAGTAATGACTCAAGTATTACCAAATTCTTCAGAGGGAATTACTAATCATTTGGATCAGTATTCTAAAGTGAATAACATGATAATTATCTAGTAATGACTGAAATCATTGTAAGCTTTTGAGGGTTTTGTAAAGGATTGAATAGTAATTATTCAGGTGTTACTACATCATTCTAAAGGAATTAGTAATTTTTTGGATCAGTATTCTAAAGTGAAGATCGTGATAACTCCCTAGTAATTACTGAAGTCATAGTAAACTTTTGAGGTTTTTGTAAGGTCCTGGTTAGTAATTCATTTAGCTAGATTTGGTAACACTTAAATCGTTACTAGTGGGTTACCATGATCTTCACTTTAGAATACTGATCTAAATAATTAGTAGTTCATTTAGAAGGATTTGGTAATACTTGAGTCATTACTAGTGGGTTACCATGATCTTCATTTTAGAATTAATTATTCATTATGCATCATTCACATTAATTATGAACCTGTATTAAGTAGTTCTTAGGAGTTCTCAGGATATATGAAAAAAAATAGTAGTTATTGGTTAGCTAATAGGGAACTATCAGTTTCAACTTAGCACTATTACTTAATAAATCATTAATCAGAGTTTCTTGTTAGTTAATAGTAGTTACTACAATGTTAATAGTGCATTAGTCATTTGTTCCTGTGTAGTTATTCATTAACGACGGAACAGTATTCTAAAGTGTTACCCAATTTTGCGTCTGTTTCACAGCCGCAAATATTTAGATCACCTCTCAAAAGAATAAAACAAAGGTATGTGAACAAAATGCAACTTTTGGCCATTTGCAATCCATAATAAGCACCCGCAGCAATATTTCAATCATTAAACAGTGCGACAAATCATTGTAAAAAACACTTAAAGTGCCTTAAAATATTTAAAACAGCAATATTAAAAGATCAAATTCAGCAATCACCATATTAATGACGCATAATTTACATAGACAAAACAGATGAGGCTCGGAATATGAACGCAATCCGCTTAATGGTTCAGTGTTTTCCTTATAACTCTTTTCTATGGGAAACCATTTAATGTGAAACTTTGCACATTTTCTTTATATTCTGGCTTCATCTGCTTGTCTGTACAAAATGTACATCACCAATGAGGTGTTTCCTGAATTTCGCCTTTTAATATCTGCATTTTACTACATTACTACTTAATGCAAACTGTGTAAAAATAGCTGGCAGTCAGTAGAGCAAAGCTTCCTTTTGCCCTCCAGGTGGGCGTTCCTATAAGGGTGTGACGTCACGTGAAAACTATCAATAGTATTTTGTTGCGCCGCTCGCGTCTGGTGTAGACACGGTGTAACATTGGTTTTGCTTTGTTTCACAGAACTAATCGTTGCCTGGGTTGCGTAGGCTACGTATGTGTGGGGCGGAGCTATCAAAATAGGGGCGAGGCCCTTTGGGGTAGGGGCGTGTTTGTTTTGGTGATTTCAAATATCAACATTGGCTTCCAGAAATCGCTTACCCCACCTTTAAGTATTTAATGGAAATAACTGATATAATTAATTCCTGATTTTTGTAAAACAGTACCAAGCCAACTAGCAAAGTACCAACTCAAACAGCAAATCTAAATGAATGAATGAATGATTGAATACACACATGGATTGTTTTAGAAGTTAAGTATATAATAGAAGTAATTTATATAATTAATTTCTAATATTTGTAAAACAGTACCAAGCAAATCAAATAGCAAAAATGAATGAATGAATGAATGAATGAATGAATGGTGTTGGTATTATAGTTAAATATATAAAGGATATCATAATTAATTACTAATTTTTGTAACAGTACTTTTGTAACAGTACTGAGGAAATTTAAGTGCAAATGTTAATAAGTAATTAATTGGTGTTAGGAGTTATTTAAAGATTTGATGAATATAATTAATAAAATTAATTTCGTGTTTTTTTTTTTTGTTTGTTTGTTTTTTTTTTTTTTGTTACAATCAATCAATCAATACAAATTATGGAAAAATGCCTTGCTATTGATGAATCAATCTGAGTAAATGTGGACAGAAAAAGTTCTTTTCTCTTTAAATGTAAATAAAACAATTTTCTTTCAGCCTGACTGACTGGCTTTGTCTGTGAACTGAATCTCTGTCCATCATTATGGGAGTGATCTATTTGTGTTGTGCTGTGTCCTGCCACATATACACTCTCTGCAGACCTGGCATATCTTTCTCTCTGACAAATGGAGAAGCACAGATTGAAAGTCGCCCATCTTCCATGTAACCCAGGCTGATTTTGGAGATAACATCTGGCACCTGTGTGACATATATGCGCCTCAACAGGTCTGAGTCCGTGTAAACCGATATCACTAATCCTTGCTTATAATTCATCTCTCCTCAGTCCAGTCGGCAGTCCATAAATATAGTGCCACTGCAGGAGTAAATAATGCATTATCTGCTGCTGTCATCTCAGAAACAGAATGCAGCCGTCCATCTGTTCATTTCAGTGGAGGTCATTGTAAATGTACAAAGAGGAACAGGATTATGGCAAACTGCTGTGACCCGTTTACCTCCTAAATAAGTCTATTTTGCCATCACAGGATATAGATTGGTTACTTAATAAGGGAAGTTCCCTATTCTTTCTCTCTCTTGGGTGCCTTGCTAGAAACCTCAACTTATGTTTTTGTTAGCTGAATGTTCTCTAAATCATGGGGAAGTGAAAGCCTAAAAACAAAGTTCATTCAGTAAATGAAACACATATGGTTTTAATATTGCATCTTGTAGCACTTGTTCTGCACATTTTCAGTAAAATATATGTATAATAGAACATATATAGAGAGAGAACAGCATTTATTTTGAACATTGAATATTTTGTAACATTATAAATGCCTTTAATGTCATTAAATAATTTCTTTAGCATTTTTTTATATAGCTAATGGATAATTGTTAATGAATGATACAATATTACAACAAAATTAAAACATGACTGCTTCCCTCAATCTGCCATTTATGAAGATTATGGTTCTGTTCAAATTTTTACTTCAAATGTTTATTACAGTAATACAGGAAAAAAATAATAATAATTTTAAAAAATCATGAAATATTATTACAATTTAAAATACTTTTTTTCTATGTGGATATCTGTTAAATGTAATTGATTTCTCTGATCAAAGCTGAATTTTCAGCATCATTACTCCAATCTTCAGTGTCACATGATCCTTCAGAAATCATTCTAATATGCTGATTTTCTGCTCAAGAAACATTTCTGATTATTATCAATGCTGAAAACAGTTGTGCTGACAAATATTTTTGTGGAAACCAAGATGCACTTTTTTTCAGGATTCTTCGATGAATGGAAAGTTCAAAAGAACTGCATTTATTTGAATTATTGAATGTTTTCTTTTTTATCATTATAAATGTTTTTACTGTCACTTTTTATCAGTTCAATGTATCCTTATATAAAAGTATTAATGTTTTTTTAATGACCCCAAACCTTTGAACGGTAGTGTTTGTCAGTGTGATTTAATTGTTAATGTGATAGTTTGTACACAAATACGTTGTTAGTCACTTCAGTTTGAAAAGCAGAATTCACAAAAAATGAATGTAAGTGTTGAACTAGGTGCTAGAAATGAATATACAAAACCAAATGTAATTGGAATTTTGACTGACTGAGATCTGGTTGTGACAACTTCCACATGTGCAAATCCGAGTAACACTCCATAAATATGACTAATTATAAACATAAGTCTCTCCACACAAACACTTTGCACCCGATACGTCACTCACACAACAATCCTGAAATACCAAGGATGGCGAGAGTCTCCTGCAGGTGTGTGGAGCTCAAACACAAATTCATCACACAGGAAGAAGCGTGAACAATCAGGCAAGATGTGGGGAGAGTGGAGCTGGAATGACTTGCGTTCCAGCTGTGAGAAGGTCAGACAACTTCTAATTCTTCGACCAGTGGAGGAGGAACAAACGCAGGCCTCCATCCAGTTCCACATCTCCAGCATATACTCATTTACCGCGCATTACCTTGGAACACCCCCCTGGAATGTCTGCTAATAGTATTGACATTGGCTGGGAACTGAGCAAAAATCATTTAACACAGTTCTACTTTACAGGCCAGACCCTTTTCGCAAAAAAATAAAAAGGGTAGTATGGTAACAAGTTGAAGCTGAAATATATTTTAGCCTGCCGCAGAGTGATATGTCATGCTGTGTCCCAAATATTAAAGCTTTTAAATTGCCAGAAAAGCAGAGATTGCAGGTAAATGTGGAGCGTCCCGAGGAGGCGAACGGAGATATTAGCTCTTGAGCCACTGTCCTACTTAAATGCTGAAATAATTTCACAATAAAAAAGGTATAGATAATGAAATGCATTATGTAGTTCCTGCCCAATTAATGGTTTCTTAAGCTGATAGATTTTTTTAATGAATTGATTTTTGATCATTATTAGCATTTTGTTATACAAACAGTCTAAATGCACTCATTGTTGCACATGGTTTGTTTGAGAAACTTGAATAGACTGTTATAGCAAGAGCTCCACCAATGGCAGGAGTTTGGGGGCGGGGTTATCACATCGTTCGGCCAATGGTAAGGTGTGGGGAGTGTTCAGGATACCTGTTTGAAAGTAGTCATTATTTTTGCACTTCAGTTGTGTGATGCTGGCTATATTATAGGTATAAAAAGAGTCTACAGCATTATAAGAGCCTTGTAAAAAATGTTTCAAAGCATCAGAATACAATCGTGTGAAAGATCTGAGTAACTATTTAAACAATTCTTGGACAAATGTGTAGAGGGCCACCTTGGAGACAAGTGTTTAAAAACGCATGTCACACAAGAATCTGAGGCATTTCTGGACTAAACACTTCCTTCTTGTTATCTCTAGGTTTAGTTACTCTACAAAATTACCTGTCACATTCTGTAGAGTTTGTATAAAATAATTTTAAACAATCTTCAACAGAAATTTTATCCACACCTGCCAGTTTTGGCTGCCAGTTGTACTGGCCATGAAACTGCATTCTGTAATATATCATTAAAATGATATTTTCCCACTCCAGTGACAAAGGAATTATCTAGTGGAGTGTCCTTGAATATTTGCAGTTAACAGCGTAGAGTACTGTTTATCTCTTGCAGCATCATATACAAAATTAGAAGCTGTTTACATGACACAGTTTTCAACTAAAAATGGGCAACTTTTTACATATATTTACATACGTTACAATGTGTTAATAGATCAAATTAGCCAAAATGTGCAATAATCGAACATGCAAGGGGACATGGGGCGCATAGAACTGTGTTTCCAATTCTGTGGCACACGGAAAGCTATACGTGGGTGCAGATTTCATTTGTTGCCAGCCGTAACTCCATCTGCTCCTCCTGTGAGAAGCTATGGTGTGACTCAAAGGTTGTTTGCCACCATGGGTGATTAACAACACAGAAATGCAATTACACTAATGTTTGTTGTCCATGTACTCACTTTGCGCTCAAACGCTCCAGCAACGTGGGCATAGTTCACTGTATCTGGCAGCAACAGTAGCGACTCTCTACGAGTTTCCGATAAATCTGTATGGCTGCCACCCAGCATCCATAAAAACCCTTCACTTCTTTTAATTGCAAGTGCCGGGAACAAGCGCGGCGTAATTCCTCTTTTGTCAAAACTTTCTTTGTCCTTTTCTTGCGATTCTCACTGGAAAATACTGATACTCCTCCAAAGCAGTGAACGCTAAAGGTAAGAGACCTGAATAAATCATAGTTGTTTCTCATGTGGAAACAAGCCTAGACCTTCTCTTCAGTCAGCGGCAGTCTTTGAACTAATCCTTGCAGACCGACGACTGATTATTTATTCATTTGTTCGTTTCAACAGTACTCTCATTATTGTACCCACATCGGCCTGCGAACATAAGCAAAAAGCTGTCGTTCTCTGGCTGTCTCGCCCTTTCTCTCCGCACACATCGGTTTCAAAGCCTTGTCAAAAGTGGGGAAAATCCTAGTATGACATATTTTGGAAAAAGAAACCTTTCAAATTATGAGGGCAAATGAATAATGTACGCTCTCATCCTGAGCATTATCGAGTTCAATGCACTGTATCTGTGCCAGTGGCTTATTACTGGCTTAAGATGACTGGGAAGGCATATTGTGCGGGATTTGTTACTGGAACACAAGCTGAGCTCTCAATGGCTCTGATTGAGAACATGAAGTCTGCAGGCTGCCCCTTAAAAATGTTTTTATAAGAAAAGGGCAGAGCAGATAAGAGAAAGACACAGCATTGCTGATGAATAAGACCTTCATTTGGAGAGTGGAGAAGATAGCATCGCTGCTTCTTGGAAGATGGCTGTACTTCTGGGAAGAGGGAGGGCAGCGGGAGCAGAGGTCTTTTATAATAGAATACTTCTCTGAGTCCCGCTTCCCTCGCACAGCAGTAAAAGGCTTAAATTGGTCAGTCCTTTCTGATCAGCAGAACTGAAATCTGATTCAGACGGACTTCCAGGGCAAACAAACAAACAGCTGGAAGTGAGCCGCGAGCTACGCCACATGAGCGAACAGGTACATATGAGGTCAGAGACGAAATTACCAGCACCTAGGCATTAAATATTCTCACTAAACTTGAAATGCAATACCACCGAAGTGGACTTACTGTGTTGCTGCCAAACACACAGACAGGTCTTTCCAGGTTTGGAAATGTGAGAGAGTAGGATTCAGCCAAACGCACTGATTGGTCTTGAGATGATGCATAATCAGCTTCACTGCAAACGATCTTCTGCATTTCAAATGGAAATCAGAGAGGCTGATAGAGATCTTGCTACGTTACTGTGCCCATCCATGCTTTTGTTGAAACTAAACATTAAAGTAATTCAATAATACCCAACAGAGCAAATAACCCAAGCATATTTTCTAATCTGACATTACACTTAGATTTACACATAAAATCTCTTCTCTTTTTTTCCAAAATGCCCCAATCTTAATTTTAAGTGGTTTGGAAAATGGATTAATGTGTGAACTAATATTTAAAATTAGACAAACCAAACAGGTATTTTGAAATGCAAAACATTAAATTTCTCTTATGGGTAAATACTTTTGGATAAGCCAATTAAGAGACAAAATGTAATAATGTTTAGTCATTATATTTACAGGGGCTGGACAAAAATGAACATCTGGGAAATATGCAATATTTTTATTAAGGTGTTTTACCACCATTTGGCTTTAATACAGCTTCCAGCTTTTTTAGAGTAGATTCATACAACTTTTCAATAGTCTCCAGTTGAACGTTGTCTGTGAAAACATCTGCCAGTTGTTTCAGAGATGTGCACCGAGGGAAAAAGCTTTAAATGCAAAGGATGGTCACACCAAATGTTGATTTAATTTAGTTATAATAAGTTAATTGATAAAGAAAATCTATTTATGACTTTATTTTTTGACAGCATCCTCATTTTACAGTATTTTTATACAAGTGACAAACTTTTAACAGTACTATAGCTTTGCAAGTAGGTTTTTTGAAGCATCTTGGAGACGTTGCCACAGTTCTTCTGGATTTAGTCTGTCTCTGTTCTGTTTCTTCATCTCATTCCAGACAGACTGGATGATGATCAGATCAGATCTCTGTGGGGAGCAAACATAAATCTCACTGGATTATTACAATTAATGGCAAAATGAATGTTTGGAAATGTAAACTGATATTTACTACTAAATGACTTACAACCATTTTTACCTGGTGAAAATACTAGTGTTCTAATAATTTTGGCCACCACTGTATATGCATACATACATTTTATACACATAGACATGCAATTTTTTTTTTTTTTTATGCAGCTCAATTCAGTGTAGAAAAACAGGCTATGTTTAGACAGGTTCTATAGTAATAACCATAAATTACTGCACTCTGCGTTCGAACAAATCACGACACTCCCATACTGGCCTGAGGACAGCCGTCATTTCCATTGTGTTAGTTTCTCGTGTTCATGAAGAGCATATCTTGGAATGAAACTGCAATTATATTACGTTCCTATGTTTGGCAGAATCGCAGAGTCTTGCTCCGTGGCGTGCTGTGTCATAAATCAAACAGCTCTTAATTATGGGAGCTGAATGAGTTGACAGAGGCCTGATGTGGCCTGATCTGTCTTTTCAATGCTGCCTGGCGCTTTTATAGCGACTAATAATGGAAAACTCACTCAGAGTGGGGAGGAGAGATTCGGGTGGCCTAACAAGAGCTGGCGATGGCATTGACAGTTCTGACCGCAATCAGTCTTCAGGCGCTAGGAAGCTTTTAATGCGTTTAACACACCTCCCAGCTTCGAAGCTCTGTGCGCGTATATTCCCGCATTAAAACTGATTGCGCTGCCAGCAGAAATGAACAGTTTTCTTTGGTCATTAGAGGTTCGGTGTGAAAAATGGTACAACTTTAGCCCTAGCTTCTTCAAGGAGGAAGCATTTAGCACCGCTGGATGCTTATTTGAGTTGCTCTGTGTATTGACGATAAGCCGCTACGCGATAATGCATGCAAGGCATGATAAACATCCCTTTGAAAATCTCCCGGTGACACTAGCTAAACTAATCTCTGTGATTATAGCGGTGTCCATTACATGCTGCTACTTGAAAAAAAAAAGCAGTTCAGGGTGTGCTCTTTGTTGTGGTGACAAAGACCAGCCTCAATTGCAAAGAAATATTGTGGTGGAGGTGCTAAAGTCAAGTCTCAGATACCTCCTGGCTTGGGCTAGCATCAAACTAATAAGCACCGGGGTAATGATACACACCTCTCTAATCAACAAGTGATCTTCTGTAGGATGTAATGACAGCCTGAGGGTATTGCATGCAGTCTCGACACCCTGACATGTTTACTTAATCTCCAAAACAGACGTCTTTTGGAGCAAGTGGAGGCGAAGCCCAATGTAGACCACAAAATTGCTCTAGAAGCCGAAGACTGGCTACCACACCATCAAACCCAAAGACGAAAAAAAGATGCAGCACTGTTTTAGAAGGAAACCAGAATCATCATCTAAGAGTGCGTATATATAGAAATCAGCAGAGGTTTTCTAATACGTTCACCATGGCCAACATCTGGACTGGGCACACTTGATGCATTGCTTGTAGGAGGGCAGCAACTTCAGTGGCTTTTGATTGTGGGTGGACATTTCTGGAAGTCCTCACAGCCGAGGGGTTGTTTAATTTCTCATTTGCCGTTAATCCATCATCTCCTACAGCTCGCTGCCTGCTGATTGGTCCAGGTACCGTAGTGCAGGGACTCCAGGATAGTGTAAATTTGTGTTTGTCTTCGTGCCAGAGAAAAAAACAAACACTTCTTCGGAGAACGTGTGTGAGCTGTGGAAAACCGGAGACTGATCACACCCAGGAGAGTGACTGCTGCACGCCTGCAGTCGAAGAACTGTGTGTTCAGATAATTTTGGAAAATATTGGTATTTCTGACAAGTTCTATGTGCTTCTGTGACTGCTAAATATGGGACTAGGAGACTTAATGGAATAAAATACAGTAATTATTCAAGCGCTGTTATCTTAAATTGGTTTAATTGCTTTCAGGTATTCAGAGAATTTATACAGTACTTTTGTTGTGGAAAAAAAAAAAAAAGATCATAATATCCAGGGTAATATAATTCATATTCATAGGTAGAGTGCACACACAGATTTTTATGCACAAATGTGGAAATGCACAGTGTCAACTTTTTTTGCAGTGTCTTGAATGTAAGTCATCATCTAGCAGTAAATGGAGAAAGAACCTTTTTAATAAACAAAATCTAGATGGAAGAAATATTCACAGTCATTTGCGCTCTTTGTGTGCCTAAATTTATTATTCGTTCAGTTTAATTAGTGTATGCGTGTGTGCTGTTGTTCCAACCTGGGTTTAAAAATCACACAGAATGGAAAAAAAAAAAGAAAAAAAAACATTATAATGCACTCCTTTGTTAAAAGTGATTGCATTAAACATATTTAATATTAAATGTAATGATTGTAATATTATTTATAAAATGCATTATTTATTTCTATGATTCTTTATTCATTAAATATTAATTTAATTGATTTAATAATATTATTAAATAAATTCAAGTCAACCTTCTATAAACTTCAAAAAAGATTCATAAACCCCAAATTAATTATTGAATGTTTGTACATCTGTTAAGTTGTTCATACCTAAAAGGGTTTGTGATTCAAAAACTAAACTAAAATAAAATAAAATAAAATAAAATAACTGTACTATTAGAGGTACAACATTTTACCACTGTTGTAGTTCCCTTAAAGGCACAACTTTGTACCTCATTTACCCCTAAAAGGTTCACCTTTAGGGTGCATATTGTACTCTAAAGGTACTAATATGCACTCTGTATTAGTAGATAATATACAAAGTTGTCCCTTTAATCTTTTGTAATGTATATTTTTTACACGTTTCTTCTCATAATGTACTTTGTCTGAAAAATGCAACAAATGCATCTCAAATACATACAGTACCTGTAGCTGTTTTACCAGTGCCACTGAACAACAACAGTCACGCACCTCAGGTATTATAGACCTCCTTGGTACGAACATCTATGAATACTAATGAGATCACGCTGAGTATCAGACAGAGAAGTGGACCGGTGCCAACCTGTAAACTTTATCTACTGGTACGGCAAAGACAGATTTACCACAGCTGTAATATCACAGTATGGGGTTCACAATGTCCACTTCCCATCAGACTCTTCCACAAACATATTGAGGAGCACATGTGCTCTTAAAACATTACCATATTAAAGTTACAATCACAGGGAAAGAAGTGGCTGGAAAAGCAGATGGTCGCGTTTTATGCAGCTGATATTATGCAAACCGTGCCCTGAGGCTTGCCCCCATTTACTTCTCTTTAATTGGCAGATGAGTGTGTGGTGCCAGACAACCAGGTGGCAAGGTAGCGCTCCTGCATGTTACATCCAAAGAGAGAATTATACATTTATTTATTTCTCCTCAACCTCTCATAAAACAGGCCGCTCTTGTGCACACTAAGCGCTCTGTTGATCATGATTTATTTAGAGAGTAGACAGACAACAAACCTCCCTTTTATGCGAACCATCATAATCTTAGATAATTAGCTGTAAACCATCAGAACGAATTAAAGGTCAACTTGTAAAGGCTGCACATGAGAGATTAAATATTACTTAAAAGTACTGTCAGTTGTTTCACTATCATTAAGATTCAGTTATTTTTAACGATTACAAATGTTACCGGGGTTAAACTTCTATAATTAGAGCTCTGTTTGAATGAAATTAATTGCATGATATGCAGATTAATTTATCAAATAAATCACACTTAATTGCATATCAATATTTACTCTTAATTAAAGGCCCCTGATGATGATAATTCAGACATTAATTATTGCAGACAATATATTTTTAATATACTGTTAGGTTGAATATATTCCAATTTGAATAATAATATTAATACTTAAAATAAATAATAGCACATTTTTTCATGCTCACCAAGGTAACCTGGACCGCTACCTAGCATGCACAATGAATAAGAAGCAACAACCCAGCAGTTTCTTTGCACTTTGAGCCACTGATTAACTCTGATTCACTCGGCAGTGCACTATACTAATAGCAGCATACCATCTCAATGGCCCTTAGCCCACAGAGGTCTTTTCAGGTCAAAGAGAAACCATTTTCCTTCAGAAATTGGACTCTGAGACCTTCTAGAAGAAGGAAGAATTTGACAGCAAAATGAGCTTTGTTCACATCTGATGAAAGACCCACTTCAAAAAGGAAAGGTTCAAAAATTAAGCATCAGACGGGAAATGAAGCCCAGTACTTTGGCGTATGCTAAATTAAGACTTTTCCTTTTTGAAGAATTCCATTTCCTCGCATGATGAAATATGCTCCTCATCACTGAGTAACATGTTATCAATAGTGAGCTTCCTGAACCTTCTGAAGATACTTCATCAATCATCTGGAGACTGTCTGGGTCCCTGGAAATGAGTGGATTGAATCTTGGCACAATTTCATAAAAATGTTCTGAAGCTACTGCCAAATATATAACATGCAACATCTGCAAAAATGTTGCTATTTCTTTTAATTTTCCAGCTTCTTCTTCTTCTTCTTCTTCTTCTTCTCATAAATCATAATAATGGCATGTTGTTTGGTCTTATACAGTACAAGATGCCATGGTATATTTTAACATACTTTGGTGTGTCCATCTGATACCATCTGTATACTATAATGCTGCCACTATTTTGAACATTGAAAGGAAAAGTCGCCCAAAACTGTAAATTCACTTACTCTCACTATGTCATAGCACTGTTAAAAATAATAATAATAATAATAAAATTAAAAAAAAAAAAAAAGAATATAATCATAGGCTACTACAGCATTTTTCATGGTAAATGCATAAGTAAACATTCTGTACCATGGTATATTTAACATACTTTGGTGTGTTCGTCTGAGACCATCAGTATATTATAATGCTGCCATTATTTTGAACATTTAAAGTCACCTAAACATGAAAATTCCACATGTCATAGCACTGTAAAAATTATATGATCAAGTCATGGCAGCTTATGTTTTTATATTTACTTTAACTCATCAAAAGTCGAGCAATTTTAACTTTTTTAGTTTGAATGAAATTCAACTTTAAGTCAGTTGAAATGACATACCACCAATTTTGATTATATTTAAAGGCAGCAACTGAACAGTTTTGAAGTAGAAATAAGTAGAGATTAATGAATTCCTTCATCAACTATGCAGTATTTTGGCAGATTCTCTGGGACAGACAATAGAATAACATCCTAAATATTTCAGAGCACAACCTGCCAAGTGTCATTTCCGCATCTAGCGACCTCCAAACTCCGCCCAGCAGCGACAACTCACAACATAAAAGAGTCATTCAGATGTCAGGCGCAGGTAAAGAAAGCACCGCGCAGGCAGTGTGGTTTGTGTGAGTTAGCAGGGGATCTGGATATGGAGGGCATGTGAGCGTGCCTTGTTTCTGACACGTTTTCACCTCTCCCAGGGCCTCTGGCAGTAAACACTTTAAATAAATGATGCCTTCTGAGATTCTCATTGGCTGCTTCATTGGCTGATTATTGCCACTCGCTATGCTAGCTCGTTTATTTATTTCCTGCTAGAGGTGAGACAATAAGTTCCGCCTGCTTTCTGGAAATGACTTGTAATGAAAAGGTCCTTGGCAGCTGATTAAAGTGTTTAATTAAAGCATTAACGTAATCATAAATAGTATAGAGGGATCCAGAAGACAATATAGCTTTCAGCATAAAATTGCAACATGGGAATTTATGATCTTGTGTAATTTTGATAACTTTGTGGCATGTGGTCAAATAACTCAATAAGAAATCATCTTGCTAGCAGTGCTTGCTAAAGGCATGAATCACAGTTACTTTATGGTTAGGGGTTTTCATGGATGTTTTTCAGAAAATGCAAAAATCTAGTTTACGTTGGATGCTAAATTGTAAAAGGTGCATTGTGTTTCCTGATGTTTCCTGGTAAAGAACTCGAGTGTTTCTGAAGAGCATCAGGACACTGTGTTTCTATTTATTCATGGAATTTGTACTGCACTTTTTTAAATGTTGCAGATGACTCAGCACCATTGATTCCCTCCATTTTCATTAAAAAATGCCTGCAAAATCCAATTTTGCCTGCTCCTCAAAATGAAATTATAAAATTAAGCCAAACATTAACACCAGTTCGTAAACCCATTTCCCTCCTCGCCTCAACTTAATTGCTGATGGGCTCCATGCATTTTCAGCCATTAAGGTAGAAACAAATTTGGCAATAAACTCTGTGAATAAGAAGGAATACACATTACTATGTGCAATAAACCCATGTTCTTTTCCCCCAAAGGGGATGAAACAGGGTAAATAAACAATAACTCAGAGGGAAAAAGTGAAGAACTGTGGGACAGCAGAATTCATAACCATCAATTCAGCTGAAAGCTTTCCGTCATAACCCCGCTGAGTCATCAGGCCCCTACAGGCATGGTCCATATTAAGAAATCTTTTTTTTTTTTTTTCCTAGAGAGATTACTCTTCATAAGAGGCACAGCACTCCAGAGAACAAACCACAGGAGACAGGAAGTGTTGAGACACCTACTATGCCTGCAATTAATCCCCTGAGCCACTGATTCAATCTGTTGTCGCCCTCCAATATAATACAATCAGAGAGCATTGAAAATATATAAACACTCTGGTTTACTCTAGGACAGCGGTGTGGATTTGTTTCATACAATATGTGTCAAGTGTGCAGAAAGCAAGGAAGCAAGGTAAAGTGAGTTTGGGTGTTATTCCCTTACAAAACAATATAGTACAAACTTTTTGCCAGAAATTTAACTTAAACTTTGATTTACAGCAGGTATAACAAACTTTAGGTGACCAGTGTATCTAATTGTTTTGATAGTTTCACTTTTGCTTCATATTCACAATTATTATTTATATATATATATATATATATATATATATATATATTTTTTTTTTTTTTTTTTTTAATTGAATTGAATTGAATTCAGAACAACACTGTAAAAAAAAAAAGATACTTCAAAGTTGTAAATAAACCAAAAAAGAAAAATACTATTTTGCTTTTTCTTCTTAAGAAATGTAATGTTAAAATCATTAATCTGTAATATGTTTAATTACAATATATTTATTGTACAAGTTTACAAGTTTAAATAGAAATTACAAAGTATTTTTTTTTTTTTGCCATAAATGCTTGTCAGTACATTTTACAGTAGTTTAATTTCAAAGACAATAGAAGAAACTATAAATTTACATATAAAGATGTAATTAAGTCCTACTCATGTGGTTCAAAAAAGCACTTTTAACTTCAATAAATTGCATTTAATATACATTTAAACTATAACACATTTCCATTTAACTGCATTCAACATGCAATTAAGTGTCCGGAAATATCACACTCATTTGCACTTGAGTACATTCTTTTCAAAAATATTATTTCCGTAATAAAGTACTCTTTTTAGTCATGCTAAAGTTTACTTCTTTTACACAAAAGCATGTCTTATTCAACCTCATGTTGTTCCAAACCCGTGGATCTGTTATTTTGTTCAGTGGTACACAATTGTGCATTTTAGATGCAGGGCTTCACATTTCAGGCAGGTTCATCTCCATCTCCTGACTGGCTCGTGATGTTAATAAACTGGCAGATCTAGCACACTCTCTCGCCAAAGAGATGGATGCAGATGTAGCTTGGCTAGCTCCTCTTCTCTGATAACATTGTGTTTGAGGTCTCAGGTCTGCATGTGCCTGCAGAAAGCAATATCAGAGGATATGATGTGGTGCACAGACGGACACACACTCCATATTTAATATTACTAATCTTATTTTGTTTTAGAATGTTAAATTTCATATTTAATGGACAGATTTACTTACAATAATTTTCCAAAAGCGGGGGCATGAAGTCTGAAAGGTTTCAAACTGGGCATGTACTCTTTGTTGAAATGACTGCAACCCCCATTTACAACACAATACAACAAAATCTACCTTTGACTACATGGAATATTAAATAAAATGATTTAGAACCTTTCCTAACCTTTTCATATCCCAACAGACTACTAACTAACTTTCCAATACACTGGAAAGTATTTATTTTAATGAATCTTCACGGCATGCCTCTTGTAATTATTCGGTTGTTAGCCCAACTCGCTTCATTGTTCATGCAGACTTTAAGGTCAACAACCTTATTAAAGGTACCGACTAATTTGAATAAGACCGTAATTATTGTAGAGAAAAAGAATTCAATTAAAACACCAACTCAGAGGACAATAAATAATTTTCCCCTGACAAGAACTGAAAGTTTATTTGCCAGGCCATTCGGCAGTTAAAATCATAATTGCTTTTAAAATATTCAGAGCATAGCACTCAATACGTCTAATAAACGATTCGAGATTAACTAAATTAATACATGAGCAACATGCCAGTTTCTGCCTGCTGAATGCAATTGTTTCACTCTAAAAATACAGTACTGTTCTCTCTCCGTGCGTAAAATTTATGAGAATATTCAAAAAACAAATAAGGTGAGACAGGTTGCAGATATTTTAAGGTTCATTTCAAAGCACAACACGACACATGCTGTGCATACATAATGTGCGTGATAAGGAAGCCGGAGCGCCGAAGGGATTGAGAAAGAGAGGCTTAGACTGGAGAGAAGTGGCTGAGCTGCTCTCCTCTCTCTCTTCTACTGTCTGCCTGCAACCGATCCTGCCCTCTTTCTCCTTGACAGTAAGTCCCTGGCACCTAGTCAGCACACTGCCATCCCAGACAGAAAGAGAGAGACAGAGGAGGAGCAGACAGTCTTGTTATCATCCGCCGTGTCTTTCCACCACCTCCCACACTTCTCCTCCTCCTCCCTCCATCCCTGCCTTATTTACTCCCCTCATTGTAGCAGGTTTAAGCGAGTGCCGTAATCTTCAGCCACCCAGCCAGTCTGTCCCCGGCTTCAAAGGGAAGGTCCAGATAGGTCTGGGATGGAGCTGGGCTATCTGCTAACTTTCTCCCGTCAGCCTAAGGAGATAATCATTTCAATCCTGCCTGGGAGAAATGTTTTAATAATGCTGTAAAGGTGACGTCTGCCCACCTTATCGGGAGAGGCAGATGCATCGAAAGGAGGTTATGGGTGCGAGCTGGCCAAAAATACAGAGAGAAAGAAGAGTAAACTGATAAATAGCCCTGTTCTGTCTTGGTGGGATATTTGTGATGTTAAAATGTTTTTTTTTTTTTTTTTTTTTTTTTTTTTAAATAGTTGAGAAAAATAAATTATGTCTCATTCTTCTCAGACCAGTATGAGCTTCCATGCTTGTTAGTGCTTGTAAATAGTGGTCTAGATTAGGTGAGAATAAAACTTGAACTTGGTTAACCATCATGGTTATACTCTTAAAAATAAAGGTTCTTTAGTGGCATCACTGGTTCTATGAAGAACCGTGAACATCCATATAACCTTTCAAATGCAGAAAAGGTTCTTTATAGTTGAAAAAGATTATTTAGATTTTTAAAATGTTCTTCAAAATGGCTCTTTAAGGTACTGTTCACTGAAAGTTTCTTTTGGGAACCACAAATGTTTTTTCTATGGCATCACTGCAAAAATACCCTTTTGGAACCTTTATTTTTAAATAAATAAAAGGCGACCAAAGGTCTGGGTTTTGGCTTTGTTTTCTTATTGACTGTCTCTCTACAGTCCTCATACATTATATGTACGCATATTTGCATAGCTTTGATCATTCTCTGTAGACCCACCTTCTTGCACTCCGTGATTGGTTGATTATGTACAATGCCTGCATGTTATTGGTCAAACTACTAAACATTTTAGGCAATTTAGAAATTGTTAACCAAGCACACCTGGTAACACTTTATTTTGATGGTCCCTTTTGAACATCCTGTTGACACCAAGTAATGTTACACGTACATATCAACTAACTCACGTTAGACTATTAGTAGAATATCTGCTTCTCTTTATTGTATCTGCTAACTCTTTATTGTGATGGTCTCCCAACAGACGTTCTACTGACTATAAGTAACTTTGCAAGCATGTCAACTTATTTTAACCCTAACCCTTAACTCTTAACCCTAACTTAACTAATACTCTAATAACGCTCTAAAGAGAGTTAGTAGACCTGTAGGTGCATCATTACTTATAGTCAACAGAATGTGTTAAAGGGACCATCAAAATAAAGTGAAATCTGACCTTATTGCATACACATTTATAGGAATGTCCCTTTCAGATGCAAAATTTATGAAAGGAGGGTATTTAAATAAACCACACAAAACCTGTTCTTGGTAGATTGTGTTGGTTATTATAGAAATGAGCTGACTGTGTCTTTGTTCTTTAATTAGTGGATTGTTAGTAGATCACCTGCAGAACCTGCATGTTTGTTTGTTTGTTTGTTTTTAAATATATATCCAGTAATTATGAGTGGCCATGGACAAGCCTTGGACATTCAGTAGCCAAAAGGACTGTAAATCCTGTTTTTATGCAATGCAACTCCTGGCTCTCTTATTATATGCAAGGACAGTTCTTTTGCAGCGACCTGGGGTTAAATGCTTTTCCCAAGAGCACAGTGGTGACTGGCGCGCATTACCAGCCTTAAACTTTACCCACTTCATCACGCCACCCTGAAACATCTTTGAATACCAGAGCAAGGATGATTCACGGTGCCTTTCCTTCCTGATACGCCACAGTGACCGCAAGACGTTCAGTAGCCATAAATACCTTGAGCGCATGACACATCTGCACCTGCAGAACCCTGCGCGTGCCTTTCATGTTCTGAGATAGATGGACACAGCAATCCTGCGTTTCAAAGGCTCATCCAGAAAGTTTTATACACGACCTATACGAGGGTTGTGGGTCACGGGCTTGATGTATCATAGGAGCCGCTGCCATTTTATTTCTGTGAAGTTATCAGTCTTTTTCATTCTAAGCCAGAAAGAAGAGTTGAAGGTGACGGTCGAGGCATTTCTCAACCTCTACAAAATGACTTCATGTGCTTTGTTCTTTCTCCGAGATTGACCACATGGATTGAACTCTGTCCAAAACATTCTATTCCAAAGTGGAAAAATTGTTTGCACTGGAAGCAACCAAGAGTCAGGGTAAATTGGACATAAATGCATACACTTATGGCATTTTCACACTAGAGCTTTTGCTGCGGACCTCTGTCAGATGTTTACACATTTGTAAAGTGTAAAAGCTGTTTTCTGAAGAAGTTAAATATTTCTGTCATGTCCAAAAGACACAAGAGCTGTTCCCTTTGTAGTAAGTCTAAAACTACAATAAAAACATAAAACAGTGATAGTTCACATCAACCAAACACAATTACTAGCTGATTACAGCTATCAGAGATGTCAACCTAATAATGAACCACAGCAAAAAGCAAAACTTTTATGGTCTTCTTTTTTTTGGTTCAAGTGAGAGCAGGGTGCACTGTTGGACATTTCTGTAATTTCTACAGGTATTAACTGTATATCACCCAGTATAATACTGTAAATTCCCTTTACAGTAAATAACCATAATACCTTTGCATCATGGGAATTTTCTGTGACGTCAAACCCCACATACAGAGACATACTGTATTTGTTTAAATTGCTGTATACTACTGTATTTGTCATAATGGCCTCTTTGGCGCCATTCTGTTGAGGTTGTTTTATTTTCCTCATTTCTTACATTTGGATTGACATGATTTGCTCTGCACCATGTCTACAATGCCGCAACAGCCTGGGACTGACTACACTGGACATGTTACATCGCTTGTAATGATTGGAAAATCCGTTTGTCCTTCATGTCAGAAGCAGCGCGAGCGCTTAAAGTACATCTGTATGGCAGAAATATACTGGGCATCGCTTTACTGTCTGCATCCACTGTAGATAGTATAATGGGTTCTATATTGTCTTTTCGAGTCAAGTCGCGCCGCACCACTCGCGTCCGAGGAAGACACGGATCCAGCAGGGCAGCACCGTGAGTTTTGCCCGGGGATGAACCCGCAAGAGTGGAGAAGTTCCAGAGAACATCTGGGCTGTGTGTCGATGCACCTTACGAGAGAGTAACACCTGCAAGCAAGGTAAAAATATGTATACCTTTGTCTGTGTGTTTGTGTCATATTTATGTACACCAGTTAACCTAGTAACATTTACCCATCAACATGGCGGTAACAAACATTACAATAGAGAATGTGAAGCTGACGTCACGCCGCGTAGAGTTCTGGGAAACTGCTTTGTTTATCCGCCATACTGAGAGGATCGCGTTGCCGTTCCGCTATTGAGTTTTGATTTTCTGTCGTGATTGTGGAAAATGTCACCATTGTTTGTCATTCATGCTGCATTAAAAATTGCAAAAGTAACTGGACAATGCAGTGTATTTTTTTCGCCTTTTCTCTGTGTAAAAACCACAAGGGAAGCAGGTCGCGGAGATGACGAGAAGACTCTAGATAAATCTATTAATAATGTCACCGATTAAACCTACTGCCTGTCACTCAATAAAAGAATCATATTGCTGCAAAGTTTTGATTTTGTTTGGTTTAATAATTAACATCACCTTCACCAGTATGACTCTCACTCGGCTTGTGAGTTAGCATAATTTGAACAGGGACATTAAAACGCTTAACACAAATAACGCTTCATGTGGCTTAATGTACCAAGACAGTGATAAAGACAAAATTGTAAAGCATATACTACTTGCAGATACGCACATAACCCCAAAATGTGAACCCAACGCATTTATTTACACGTTAAGCATTTTTCTCTCATATAAAGAATGCTTAATGTACTGGGACAGTGATATTAAAAGATCAAATTCTGTACACACCTTAATAATAAAGCATAATATCTGCAGAAAAACTGATGAACCCAAAATATGAACTTTAAACTGTCTTAATGTATAAGCGTTTTCTTCATTACGATTTTCTAAAGGGAGGAAAACGTTTAACGTGTTGCGTTAATATGCTGGCCTCTTCTGCATGTCTTTTAGCATCACTGTCTTATTACATTAAACCAGCATTTTAAAATGCTACAAAACTGTTCAAGCTTCCAGGGATTTAATTCTTGTTGTCATTTGTTGAAATAAATATAAACATACAGTGTGCTTGTGTCTGTTTGCTGATGTGACCCACATGATTCTCCTCCGTGGCCATGGAAAAATTAATATTTACAATGACAACAATTATACTTCGTCATTAAAACGTTTCCATCAAAGAAATGGATGGACTTCTGTCAGCTTGTTGAACAAACACTTTATTTGGATAATCTAATCTACCACATGATGGCTGAAGCAGCATCTAGTGTTCAGCACGCGACACTGTTTTCACGGTAATCAACGGAATTCAGAGAGACACACAAGGATATATATCGATTATTGAAACTAGGTGAAAGAAAGGACAAAGTAGATGTGTCTGAAAACTATCAGTGCAGACACTGAGTCACTGTTCTCCAGTTCATTTCTTCTGTTCAGTCCATCGAGATAAGACGTTTGTGAGTAAAAACATCAACACGCTGACAGGCTGCTTTATAGAAACTGAAGTTGCGATTTTAATTGAAAGGGAGGCTGACACTGTTTTTATATACAAACGTGTCCTGACTTGATTTGACTGGAGTGCAGAATTGCACAGATAACATCGCTATGATCAGATGCTTTCTGAACCACTGTTTTCTCACCACAGTCATTTATGATGTGCATTTATTTTGTTATTAAGAGGAAAGCATGCAGTATATATTCATATATTCACCTAAATGTCACTCTCGGTAGTATCGGGATGTTTGCTAACAGTAAACAGGCTTGGGGCCTTTAGTGTGGACATCATTTATTTTATTTATTTATTTTTTTTCATGAACATGACAACCCTGTAACATGCTACTTTACTTCGTCTGTTTACATTACATCTTAACCCCAATGGTGCTGTTTATGCACTGTATTTTGTATATCTATAGTACTGCACATCAATTCACACTACTTTTTTTTTCATAAGTTACTAAAATCTCTCACCTACAGAATGAGATAAGATACGCTTGGGTTACCAATTCAGTTTCCAGCTAAGCAAGCCTCAGCAGCAACAGCATATGTCAGATCCTTAAACACACAATGAGACACAAGTAAATATTTATTCTAAATACAATGACAGCAACCTACCAGACAGGTATATGTCTCGCTAACCATACAGTTAACTATCCAACAAAACAGAATTCGTGAAGGATTTTTAAGTGCACACTGATCCACACACACACATTTTCAGTGTCTACTGACTGTGATGGAACCACCTACCATGAAGCAATTCTGCAGCCGTGTGCTTTCTAACTCAAGGACAGAGCGAGCTTTAACAGCGTGCTGGGGAGGAATTACAAGGCCTGGCAACAGAGAATGAAAAAGTCAGAAGACCTTAGCCATTCTATAACAATTTTTTGTGTTGTTTAGTAAAGATTTTCTTTGTGTTAGTGAGAAATTATACATTGAACTGCAGATCTAGTATCTCAACCCTGAATGTTCTCCTCAGAGTGACAGATTGAGTCTCTAACTCATCTACTCATCCTCCCACACATGTAATAAACATTGAAATGTTGTCATTGGATACCTGAAGACACTGATTATAAATGTAGTGCACATGCATGCCCTCAAACAGATTGTGTAGAATTTATTTTCTAAATCTCGTCAATGAAACCATTCACTGAATTGTCGGTTCTCTGTGTTTTGCGGAGGAGCTTTATGTTGGTAATGAATACAAAAACTCACATTAAATATCCGAATGAGTAATTCACAGATAATGAGGTGTGAAATAAATATTGAATGCTTGAGTCATCCACAACTAGTTTCCATACGGCGCGTAAACATATGAGGTTGAGACGGCACATATGTGCTAGAATTTGACGAGGTCAATGTTTCTATGGCACTTAAACAAACATTATTATTTTTCTGCTTTTAAACACCATTTCAGTTTGTTTTTGTAAGCTGAAGGACAAGTTGGAATTATTTAAGGTACTTTACATTTATGTTCATGCAGTTGGTAGCCACGTTTAACCAAAGCTATGCATTTTGTCAGTTCATGCATTCCCTGGGAATTTGGTGTTGCTAGTGCCAAGTTGTATATTTTGAGCTGAAGAGCGCTTCAGAAATGAGTCCTAAAACCTGGAAACGAGTTAGCATTTTTTAGATACAAAGTCCCATGTTTTTTTATGGATTTTTGGTTATGAAAGGCGGCTGCTAACAAGTGACTAAATGGGACCATAGAAGTTGTCAGGGACATTAACCATCACACTGAAAAGGTGAACTCATCTACTTATTACTCTCTTTCACAGCCTCACTGTGTTTATAATCACACTTATGCAAACTATTACAGTACTAGGTTGGTGTGCATTGGCAGATAAGCAAAGAAGTGATGCAACTTTAACATTTGAAAATGTATTACTAAAAAATGTATTATGAAAACATGTTGCGACAAGGACAACTCACGGGTATCACACACTGGACGCGTCATGTTGACCAGCTGAACATAAACTAATGCAAATAGATGGTAACAATCACGACATTAAACATTTGGGTCAGACTTGCATGTATTTCTGTCACATTTTTTTAACCGGTTGTTACTGCTAATGTTAGTGACCTCTGAACTGTTCTGCACTGATGCAGCATCTAGTCAACAAATTAATTACTTCATAATGATATGAAAGCATGTACTGTAGTGTGTTGTATATGTATAGCCTACGTTTAGCTTTTTACTTCTGGTGATTGTATTTATACTTCAACATTCATAAAAGTTGAGAGTGATGAATCATAAAATTTTGCTATTCACAGAGCTTGTTTTCTGCAATAATATAAAAGCCAGTGGAGAATTCCAAGGTTTTTTTTTTTTTTTTTTTTTTTTTGACTGTCAGTTTCCGGGTTGGCATGCAAAAATCATTGCTGCACTGCATGTGTACTTGACAGCTTAACTTGTTTTATACATGGAACATTCCTTTAGGTTCTGTTGATCAATCATGCAAGACTATTTTGCAGGTCTCCAAGCATATTTTGAAATATATATAGCAAACATGACAGTATAGGGTAAAGTTGAAGAGCCACCTGGTTGGTGAGAGATGTTAATTTTGGAGGCAGCTATCCAGGACATGATGTCAAACACTGTGTGAGCCTCGGGCCTGCGTTGTCCTTGCATGAGCTCTCAGTATGAGAGGGATATAGAGGAATATTTTTGTTTAATACATGACAATTTCCTATTTTATCCCCATATTGTGGGACTGGAACAGCATCTGAGCAGGTCTCTGCATACGTTGAACCCTCTGGAAGAACTCTAGAGGAATTTTCCTTCCACATCAGAGATTGCCGGGATAAACTTGTGAAGTGTTGGATTTCCTCATCTCTCACAATCATCTCTGCATCTCTGCTAAAAACACAAGGCTGGAAATAACCAACCATTTTCAGTCAGAGAACAAATGTCGTGAAGACGGTTATTTATCAGAGAAGATGGAAGGTGATGAAAATAACTGCTTATTGAAAATGATTTCTTTTTCAACGCAAGGCTCCTGATGATTAGTTTTATTTTGTTCCTAGCTCCAGGAGTCATCATCTTTTTCTTTTTTTTTTTTTTAGAAATGAATTTTTATATGGCTCTCTAAGGTTTATGTGAAAACCTCTCCCTAAATTATCATTTTGATAGCTCTCAGTTTAGTAAAATTCATCTCCATAATCTCTCTCTGTCACGCTGATGGATACAGCAGTCAGCAGCAGCGGGATGGAGGATATAGCTCAGCCAGCCTCCGTTAAGCCTCTTGTGATTTTTGACTGGACAAAGTCCAGCTCAGCAGAGGAGGCAGAAAACTTCCGCTCATTCCAGCCATTCCTGCTCCTTAACCCCTCCTCCAAGCAGCCTCCTGGCCGATGCTGTGGTCACCATCCTCGTCTGCAGCCCAGAGCACATCGCTTCCCATCCCAATTCACCCAACCCTTTAATCCCTCCGAAATCCCGTGGTGAAATGGAACCGGAAAAACCACCACTCAGCCGTCTTTCCTAGCAAATCCTCCTCCGCTCTTCCTCTCCTTCTCAGCCCCTGGCCGGCCGTAGAGGAGACGTAACGGAGAAACTCTTGAGTGACAGCGATGCTCCTTGCACCTCCTCATTTAAACACCGACGATGAGGGCGATGTGTCTGTGGGGTGCTGAAAAAACACGTCTGTCGCCTCCCCCTGGGCTCCGGGGCCCTGTAATTACATTTTCACAGGCATGTGAGCAGCTTTCTGTCGACGCCGTCAATCAGATTTTGATGGAATCTGCAAGAGGACAAATCATAGCCGAGGGAGGCCTGTGTCCTTGAGTTTAGATACAGTCCATATCTGAGGGAAATGTGGCTTAATGATGTTTAAAGGAATAGTTCAGTGAAAAATGCACTCACCCTTATGTCATTCCAAACCTGTATGACTTACCTCCTTCTGTCAAACACAAAATAAGATATTTTGAAGAATGTTCATGCTGCTCTTTTGCTTACAGTGAGAAAATTGAGAACTCCTCAAAAATCCGTCTTAATACAATTCATGGACTATATTCAAAGTATTTCAAAACCATATAATAACTTTGTGTGAAGACCAGACCAAAATTTAAATCGGTTTTCATTAAAAATCTTTCCTTCCGCCACAGTTTCAAATCATGATGTCACTTAAGCCAGGAGTCTTTTTGAATGCAAGGAGCTCTAAATATCACTATCCCCTTTCAAGGGAACCATTTTTAAAGTCAAAAGACATATATAATGATAAAAACCCATTTACAGTGTTTGAGAAAAAAAAATATTAATAAGTAATCTATTTAAAATTATGTAAGGCATACATAAATAATATTAAATAATTATTTAAAATAAAATAATTAGCCTTCATATTATTGACACGATGAGGCCAATGCAAATTATTATCTGAAAAAATATTGACTGTATTTTTTTACTGTCATTAGAGCTATTTTATAAGAATGTCCATTCCCTCGACAAATAAATAAATAATAGTAATAATAATAAATGAATGAATAAATGAACGAATAAATAAATAAATAAAAAGGTGATTGCGACAAATAAACTCACAATTATGACTTCTTTTCTCAGAATTATAAATTTATATCACACAATTCAGACTTTGTAACTTGCAATTGTGAGTTTATATCAGAAAAAGTCAGAATTGAGAGAAAAAAAAGTTATTTATTTATTTATTTATTTATGTTCCAGTGTCGGAAACAAGCTTCCATAATTTTAAATATATAAACCTTAATTTTTTTTTTTTTTTTTTTTTTTTGATTTGAAATAAAGTATTTGTATTGTGATTCCCACAATAACTTTTGCTCCAGAGCAGTTTTACAGTTAACCCTGTCAGTCCTACAATTTTTTTTCCCCCTCTCAAATTTTCCACAGACCTCCTAGAACAATTGTGTGGCCCCACGATTTCCCCAGACACCAGTTTAAAAACCCCTTGCCTAGAATTTCTACAATATCATGTCTAAATTAAATATGTTCAAGTCCAAATCCATCCTTTTTCCCCCCTACACTTTTGGATCTCATCCAAAACCTCACTGCTGTAAAGCAGCTCGATTCCTCAGGTGAAAAACCAACCTTGACAACCAAACTGCTCACACTGATTGGTTAGGTGGAAAGCTGTCACCTGTCCAATCAAGTTCCAAGAGCGACTTGACAGAATCGTATATTTCTATTAGGCGATGCAGTTCAAACACATCTGAGGGGCTTTGAACATCTGCATCTCCACGTTAAAAGCCACTGAGGTTGCGTTGCAGGTCTCTGTAATTTGTGCTCAGTATTAAATGCCACGCACCAGCAGTCCTCCTCCCAGAACATCTCCCGGGACTCTCCTTTGCGTGTTTCGCAGACTCCCTTTACATGCTCGGAGGAGTAACGGAGCTACAGAATATGATTGGAATATCAATGCATGGTCCTGGGGCTTTGAACATGTCACATTCTCTCAGATGTCGTGCAATATTCTATCAGCAATATCATGGAATATTGCATGCAGTGCGCTCACATGGTACATGACACATTTGATGTGATATTTCCACTGTGTATTTATTGCTTTAAGCCGCAATATATTACGAATCAATACAATGTAAGACAAAATAAATTATGGGGGATCAGGTGTGTTTTTGCTACCAGTAAATAAGAATAATATTTATTTTGATGTCATGGTATCTTATAGGGAAACTGTCACACACATTATAAATGTTCCATATGTTTCATATCCGATCTTTCTGCACAGTTCAGTGCACACATACACATGTAAAAACATGCAAGCTCAAACCCTTACCGATGCTTTTGATTTCATTTCCTGTCTTGGGTCTGTGTTCATATGTATTGAGGTAAAGAGCTAAATATTTATTGCAAGTGGGTTTATTTGGGTGAGGGATTGACACCGTGAAATTGCATGCAGTAGTGAGAATGAGAGCTCACTTAAGGGTGCCAGAAAAAGAGATGTGGGAGAGGGTGGGGCCGGGGACCGAGAGCCAGGGACCACTGAGGTGTGACTGGGTCCTGCCATGCCATCAAAACCAGTGCCAGAAAATACTAACAATATTCCACAATGCTGCTGAGTCGAGTGATGATAAAAACTCAGAACTTCAAAATATAATCACAGAATTGTTCTATATACATCTTGTATACAAAAAAAGTTGGAATTGTGAAATATTTGTGAAATATATATTTTTTTTTTCCTGTGGCAGAAAAAAAAAAAAAAAAACAGAATTGCACGATGTAAACTCAGAATTCTAAGGGAAAAAAGGCTGATTTATTAGTTGTACACTTGGAATTGTGTGAAAGTAAGTCAGAAATCTGATTTTAAAACAATTCTTGAGAAAAAATTCAAAATGGTAAAATATAAAAAATAAAAATAAAAGAATTGCCAAAATAAATAAATAAACAACAAAAAAATGCAACATGAAACTCAAAACTTTTTTTCAGTTGCATTGGGTGAAGTGAAAATAAAGCTTTACAGCAAATGATGTAATTTAGCAATAACAACAACAACAAATAATAATAATAATAATCCTATATTATATGGCAATATAGCGATTCAAAATAAAATACATAATAAATATAATAATATAATAAATATAAAATACCTGACCAATTATAAACCTTCAATCCACCTTTTCCATGTCCACAGGCATCTAAGATCAGAAATTGCTCAATTTTACTCTAGCTCAATTTTTGCTCCACAGCACTAATGCCTTTCCTTTTTATTCTTGAGTCTTTTTCTCATTTTTGCCACCTTTGTGCTGTTTCATTTAGGGGTCGGACCCTTTCTGTGAGGGACATGGTTGCAGCCCATGCTGAAGTGCTCTGGGATCATCTAATGAAATGTCACCCGGTTTACCATGAAATCATATGAAAGTGAACCCAAAGGCCATTAAAGCACTTAATGTGAATCTAATGCCTTCACCCTACAGTTCCACAGCAATCCATCCATAGTTTTCATCTTTGTTTTGAAGAAGCAGTTATCGCTCTCTCTCTCGAGGCTGAGCCCTAAAGCCTGTTCATGGCTGCTGAAATGCAGAGGACACTCAAACTCTTTATCACAGTCTTATTTAATTATTAGTCTTCAGATGAGGTAGCAGATGGGTGCAATTTCCTAATTGCATTTATGTAACTGTCTAATCAAAATTGAATCACTCAGTGATACGCCGCATGCACGACCTTCACGTCAACTTCGTTATATCTGCAGCACTAACTGATGAGCTATTAACTGAAAAGCTAATACTTTTTTCTTCCACTTGCCCTCAAGAAATGGTTAGAACTAGCAAGAGATGATGTGCTATCCGAATTATCTTTGTTTTATGCAACACTTTTAAAGTCGGTATACACACTGCTCTTGATTAACTGAACAATAGAAATGAACAATGTGTTTTTAGTGATTGAAAAAAAAAAAAAAAAAACAGTGCTCATGCCGTGAGTTGCAATAAAACAATGTTTGTCAAATAAATTGCTTTGGATTATACAGTAGAATGGACAAACGTTTGGGGTCGGACAGATTTTTGATGTTTTTGAAAGAAACTTCTTTTGCTCACCAATGCTGCATTTATTTCATTAAAATTATAGTAAAAACAGCAATATTGTGAAATAATTTTTACAATTTAAAATGGCTGTTTTCTATGTGAATATTTAGCACAATATAATTTATTTCTGTGATCAAAGCTGAATTTTCAGCATCATTACTCCAGTCTTCAGTGTCACACGATCCTTCAGAAATCATTCTAATATGCTGATTTGCTGCTCAAGAAACAATTCCTAAAGTTGAAAATACAAAAATAAATAAATAAATAAATAAAAAGGTCTCTATTATAGATATGGATATGTAATTGATAGTGATTAATTTTATTAAGTGATCAGGAAATTTAACTAATTAGATATTATTTAATTGACTGATACCTCCAGTTTCAATGTATTTTAATTTACTTCTATATATAAATTCTAAATGAATTAAAATTGCATGTGGGAGGAACTCACAAAGAACATTCGCATTAATGAGTATTACACTCTAAACGTGATTTCATGCATCCGGTGCAAACTAAATTATTAAAGGAGATAAAAGAATGAAACGCCACAATTATTATCCCGTTAGCACTCTCCTGTCTCCTGAGGCAATCATCTGTAATTTTCATGCCAAAAATAAATAAAGAAACAAAACATTACCAAACATGGTTGTTGTCCCAAGCAGCAACCTGAAATCACAGATGCATTTGAGATATGAGTAATAGGCAGTTGAGATATATTTCCTTCCATCAGAACCTGTCATTATTTTCCTTCACGGCGCACAAGATGATGGTGTAGCATCAACTCTGCTGATGAAGTCCCTGAGAGCTTTATGATTTATATCATGCAATTATATCGCATTGCAGGCACATCTCCCTCGCTGAAAATCAAATTGCTTGCTTACAGACATTACACAACTGATGTTAATATTATTAAATGTTTCTAAGCATAATAAACTTGCATCAGTTTTAATGGCTGATATAGTTGACGCACACCTCATCTGTAGTTTATTAGCTCTGTTTGTGTAGCTCGTGCCTTGAAGAGCATTATTGATTGTGTACCATGTAAACGAGAAACAGGTAAACTCCATCCGTCACCCAGCGATGGCTAGTAACATGCATCTGTTTATTGATTCTGGAAGAGCAATCAAATGGGAAGAGTATTGCATTGAACAGTCTGCCTGGCCGGAAATGCTAGGGCTGTATGATGGCTTGACAGTTTAATCGACTGATTATTCCAGAGGAGTTGTTTTTAAGGCGGCGTGGTCAATCCTCACAGCACCGTCGGTCGAAGCTTAATGGGTCAAGATGTGGGAAACGGATTAAATTACACGCTGGCGACATTGTGGCCCTCATAACAGCTGTCATAATTCATCTCATATCCATTATAACCAATCAGATTGCTAACTTGTGAGATTTATGGATAGATTTATAGAGCTAGTGAGCGTTATTGATTACCGGCAAACACTGAACATATCAAATGTAGCATAAAAGCCCAAAATGGATATTTATTTGTAATTTGGAAGTCAGACGTTCTTCAAGTCAATACTTAAACATAAAAAAGAAGATCTACCAAAAAAGTGCTGACGCTATTCTCTCCCCGCATTGAGAATGGTGAAACTGTACTGCTATTGGTATTGACTACTGAAAGGTACGGTGACAACACTACTCTCTGATTTGTTATACGAGCCTGTAATCAATAATTGTACAAAATATGATGCTCTACAAAATGCAATTTCCAAGTCAATAAGATTATCTTATTGTGAATGATTGAGATTGGATTCTTTTCAACCCCGCAACACACTTATCTTGCAGTAGGCTTGCAAACGGAGACCCAATTATATTTGTTAAAAAAGGGTGGTGCTTACACATGCATGCAATGTGAATGGATATCAGTACAAAAACACTGTACGTTTCCTGAGGTTCTATTCACAAATACTGATCTACAGCGTGAAGCAGAAAGCACATGATTGTTTTTAGTGAATCAAAAGAATCATGTTTGGTTAACTTAAAACGAACCCCGGTGCGATTGCTCTGTTTGTGCAACTCGTCTGAATAACTGTGAACTATCTGAACCCTGGTGCGCACCAAACACTTGCAAATGAATTCTTGTGCAGTTCGAATGAAATATGAACACAAGGACCAAGCACACTAAAAAGGCTAAAATGTTTAATACCACCTTTTTTTTTTTCTTCTTGTAATAGTCGCAATGTTTTCCATTACAGTTCAGTACAGGCGTCTGAACCACATCTCTTTGCAGCAGATCTTTCTTTGTTTGTATGACAGAGGAAGTTCTGCTGCTGTTTTGACACATTTCATAAGCTCTTCACAAATTTTGAGCTGGTAAAAGTATCATTATATGTATACACATTTGCCCTGCATTGTTTTGGATGTTCAGCAAGTTTCCTCACAAAAATATATGTCATAAAGGCTCCTTGTTTTGTTTCGAATCTTAAGGTTCGGTTTTAAAAATAACAGTGTGAACAATAAGCGAACCAGGACTAAATGTATCGTGTTCTTTTTGTTCTGTACCAAAAGAACAAAAGAACAAAACAACTACAAGTGTGAACACACCCTTAGTGAATCAAACTACTACCAATGGTGAGACCTACTGTAAATCACTGTAGTCACTCACTGGCTGTTCGTATGAGTTTTGTCAGTAATATTTTTGTTAAAGAATATAAAATATTCTTTTATCTGAATTTACAGCAGCAATTACAGTTTTCAGTGTCACATGATTTTTTAGAAATCATTCTAATATGCTGATTAGTTCAGTTATTATTAATGATCAATGGATCGTATAATTATCAATGTTTGAATTTGAGTTTTTGTTAACTTATTTGATTGATTGATTGATTGATTGATTGATTGATTGATTGATTGATTGATTGATTGATTGATTGATTGATTGATTGATTGAAAACCATACAACATTTTTTTGCAGGATTCTTAGATGAACACAAAGTTAAAAAAAACAGTATTTATTTGAAATTGTTTTTATTATTATTATTATTATTATTATTATTATTATTTTATTTTTATTTATTTTTTTATTTATTTATTATTTTTGCATTATAAATGTCTTTACTGTCACTTTTGAGGAATTTTTTACAATTTATTATCAATTTTTAACAAAAATTGTGTTTAATATTGTTGTTTAATATATTAAAATTAACAGTTTTTGAACAGCATTCATGCCATCATAAATAAATAAATAAATAAAATATTTTGGTAATTAATTTTAATTAATTTTTTTCCAAATAATAAAATGTTAATGTAAGGTTTATTTATTTATTTATTTTGCATTATGAATGTCTTTACTGTCACTTTTGAGGAATTTATTGAAAGGTATTATTAATTATTACCAAAAATTGTGTTTAGTATTGTTGTTTAATATATTAAAATTAACCATTTTTGAACAGCATTCATGCCATCATGAATAAATTAATAAATAAATAATCAATCTTTTGGTAATTAATTTGCATTTCTTTTTTTTCCAAATAATAAAATGTTAATGTAACTGTAAACAAAAAATAAATAAATAAATAAAATAAAAAAAATTAAAATAAATAAAGAATAAGAAACAGAACCATTAGTATTTGTACAATTCCCATCCCAACTCTGTATTGTGTGTTGCAAAGAGCAGCATGTCAATCATCCATCTCCCCATCAGCAGCTGCTCCGCCTCCGGCACCCGAGATGGAGGACGGGTGCGGTGAGGTCACTGCCTTCATGTTTTCATTCCCAATCCCTCCATCTCCGGTTCTGGGACTCCCCGGTTCCTCATTTCCCATTATATGCTCTCGCGTTCTCGCTGGAGCTCCTGCATTCTTCCATCCATCGTCTCTCGTTCCATCACACGCGGGTCAGGCCACAGATCCCATATAACGGAGCAGAGCCGCTCTTACAGCACTCACCTGCGCTCTGTGTGAAGTTATTGTGTGGAGCTCTGTTCTCCCTGAGGGAGAGTCACACAATTTACTTTACTCAACGCACACCTTATTGTATCATACTTTGGCCCTGCACAATCAAGAGAGAGGTCAAGCTCTTGGTGACACACAAACGTTCATACAAACACCCAAAAATACTATTGTAGACCATTTTGTATAACACTTTATTTTATGCCATCCTCCACATGAAGTCAGAAGAGTACTCTTGGAGGAGTTGAAATTCCCAAAATCAAAGCATTCAGTCAATCAGATGGACAAATATAAACAAAACAAGACGGTGCCATGACTCACAAAAGACAACTTCATTTAGGGATCCACTGATGCACAACCACTTCTTCTAAATATTACATCTTCCCATTTGCTTTTAACTTTCTCATAATGACTTTCTCCATAGGCATCTCGCTGAAGTTAGGGATGATTTTGGTCATTCCAGTTGTTATTAAGCAAGAGGTGGTTAAGACTTAGGGGTTTTAATAGGGGTGTGGCTTTGTGATTAGGTTTATGCCATTCATTCATGTACAAATTCTCACAATTTCGCCGTCTTGTTCAAATTATTATGACTTCTCATGGGATCAGGTTTGCTCAAATGATGTAATGTTTGAGTCTGTGTTTACAATTCTTTGGAATTCAGCCAATGGTTATGTAGGACACAGACACACATACATATTCCACTTTAATAAGGACGCAATAGTTAAAGTGAACGTGAAATGACATTCACAGCCCATTTCATTTCTATGACGTATGGAAGCCCATTTTTGCCACCAAATAAAAAAAATTAAAAAACGTAGTGACTTTTTACCTCACAATACTGACTTTTTGTGATTTTTGCGCAATTGTGAGTTTATGTCTGGCAAATCAGATTTTTCTTCCTCAGAACTGAGATATAACCTCACAACTGTGACCTGTGAAATTCGCAACTGCATGAAATAAAGTCAGAATTGCGAGATATAAACTCACAATTCTGAGAGAAAAGGGGAAAAAAAATCCTTCAGAATTTGACTTTATAAATCGCACTTGCACGAAAAAAAAAAAAAAAGTCAGAATTGCGAGTTTACATCTTGCAATTCTGACTTTTTTTTGTTTTTGTTTTTTGAATTGGAAGATATACACTCACAATTGCATGATATAAACTGGCAGTCGTGAAAAATAGTCAAAACTGTAAGATATAAACCCACAATTCTGACTTTTTTTCTTGCAATTGCAAGTTATAAAGCCCAATTCTGAGAAAAAAGACAGAACTGCGAGTTTATCTCACAATTCTGACTTCATATCTAACAATTGTTTGCAATAAAGTAAGAATTGCGACATATAAACTGGCAATTGTGAGAAAAAAAAAAAGAGTCAGAATTGTGAGACAAAAAAGAATTGTAAGACATAAAATCGCAGTTGTGAAAAAAACTAAAAAAAGTTGTATATCTCGCAATGTGCAATTGCAACTTAATATAATTAAATTCCGATTTGTGAGATTATATCTCGAAATTCTGAGTTTATAGTAAGAATTTTGGGATTAAAAAGTCACAATTAATTTTTCCAGTTGTTAGGTGGCAAAAATGGGATGTATTTCATAGAGAAAAAGCATATTCAGCAAGCAAAAAAAGCTTCTTTTTCTAAACTTGGAATTGATTGGATGGTGAAGGGTGTGGTGAAAACAAAAATTAGCATTCTATTAAGACACTGATGTAATGGTAGCCAGTGACAGATCTTTTCTTCTGAATTGTGCTGTTTATCCAAGTAAAACAGATTAAAGAAATAAAGGGGTTTTTGGTTCTATCCATTGGTTGCTGACTGGATGAAGGTAGATTTGCAGAGGATTGTAAGAAAGAGGCAGGATTTATTAAACTTTTTTGAAAGGAGAAAAAAAAAACTTTTGAAATATTACGCATGCACCAATGAACTGAAAAAAAAAAGGTAAAAGAAAAGGAGAGGAATTCATTTTCATAGCATTTGACAAACTTACATATGCTTGAGCAAATCTTTCTCCTCTAACCTCTCTGTTCTGCCCCAGTGAACAAGACCTCCTAAAACCAAGACTACACCAGATCTTTACAAAAAACCCAAAGGATTAATTTAACACCAGGCTGAGATAGCAGACAGCAACAAGAGAGAAAATGTCTCTTTGGTTAGATTAATTGCTCAGTCATTCCAGGAAGACTCAGATTATGGGATTTCCCAACATGAAGATTTTCTTCAGAGGAGCTTTGGTTGATCTTTTTATTCCTTCACTCTGCCAGTGACATGGATATTCCTTCGCGTCTACTTGCATACATAAATGCATAAATACCCCGACTTCAATAGTGGAAGCTTTATTTCCAAAGACAGGTGGGATAGAAAGAGATATTTGTAAAATGAATGCCAAAAGGGATCACTTAAGTGTTAAACCTTACATTAATAAACAGCTACATCTGAGAAGTGACAAGAAGAGAATTGGACTGGATAAGCATTTAATTAAAGAAAACTCAACAAGACATCTTTCGCATTTACGTGAATAAATAAGTATGTGCATGTTTTGAAATGTGTCAGGTTTCCAACGCAATTTAATATTACTTTGTGTACAGTGTCTTTAATTAAAGAGTAGAATCTAATTACCAACTACATGAAATGAGAATAATTGCGAGCAATATTCTGTTGATCATTTTTATTTTTTGATAAGATGTGAGAAACAAGAATCCCCTCAATGCGAGTGGGAGATTATTACGAGAACAAAACATGCTGCAAATTTTGCATTCATTCTTTTGTTGTTTAGCTCAGTTCAAAGAAAGAATTTCCATTTCAAAAGAGATTGAAATGTGCGTTACACCACGTCCAAACAACAACACAAAGGGAAAAAGCAATGTTCTATTCAACACATTAAAGACAGCCATAAGTTAAAATAGGGAAAATGGGCTAAGTGATAGAAAGCCAAGACTGTTTGGGGAAAAAAAGTACATATATTAAATTAAAAATGAAATGCAACCCTTGGAAAAAGTTGTGTCAGTTCATATTAAAGTCTCTCCACACGTGTGGCCAATCACAAATCTCTGTTTGTGGTCAGGAAGACTTGAGTGGGATATTAGCATAGGAGAGCCAAATACCTCAGAGGTTTTGTGGACAAAAAGTCTGTTATTTCAAAATCCAAACTCATTTTGTTTTATTTAGTTTTTCCATTTGTTCTAATGGCCATTGATCTGGTCTTGCATCAAACCTGCCGTTATTGTACACCCATACGCTTCCAGAAACCAGCTGTACTTATGCTAAACAGAAAAATCACCTTTATTGAGTCAGAATGATTTCATAGCTTTTGAGGACATCGGTGATTACACATCCTGAAGAACAAAGATGTAGGGGTTTATGGGAAACCCCAAAGGGGAATTTCACCGTTAGCCAAAAGCCAGCGCCAAACAAGCTGTCTGCCTGACAAAACAGGTCAAAACCAGAAAGAAAAAAAAAAAGTAGCTCCATCCATCGAAGCCCTGATATAAATTCACTACAGGCCAACTGCAAACTGGATCACATCTACATTTGAGAGCATATGGTTGCTATGTTTTTTTTTGTTGTTGTTTTGTTTTGTTTTGTTTTTTTTTGTTTTTTATCTGAAAAACATAAAAATTCTGTACTTTTTAGGAGACTTATATATGCATACAGTAAATACAAGGTATTTCAATAATGTAGCTCAAGAAATTCTGAGGCAAATTCAATAAACGTGCGTGTGTGTTGTGTGTGCGTATGCAGTGTTTCAGCAAAAAAAAACTTTGTTTTATTCACTGACCATCCACAATCCAGTTAAACCAGAAGTTAAATGTGCTAAAATAGTAAATAATAGCATTTTTTTTCTGTGCTACCACACCTCTTTTCTGTGTAAATTGGACTCGAGTGAATCATATATACGGTATATGGATGATGGAATATCTGGCATATACCAAGACACGAGGTGTAGTGCAACACACTTAAGAATTTACCACTTAGCATTTAACATTTTATAAATGTCCAAAGTATACTTCAGTTCTGACATGAACACATATACGCATAAAGTTGAAGCATGGCGTTTCAAATTATACTCGGGGCGGGGATGGTTATGCCAAAGTTTTAACAAATTTAAAAAAAAATAAATAAAAAATAAAAAATCTTTGTACTTGTTTAAACTAGATTTGTGTGAATCTTTTGATCTACTGTTGTTGATCTGTTGCTTTTTCAACTGTCAAACAATGGGTCAAAAAACAAGTTACAGTACATATGTACTATGCTGATAATGAAATTTACACCACATGCACTATAGGCATACCCTTGTATGTATATAAAAAAAAATAAATAAAAAAATATAAAAAAGTATACTTTCGGCTTTAAGGTGAAATATACAGTTTGGAACTAGTGTCACCTCGCGGAATTACAAAATAAAGCATATTTTCAAACAACCTTTGCAAATGATCCTCATACTAATTTTTATCCTTAAATCATCTCACTCTTTTATCTGGGGATTGACCGCAAAGAGCTAATGTGTGGCAAAAACTTACGTTTAGCTTACCTGTAAAAAGAAACCCTGCAAGTTTGGTGTCTTGATTGATATTCAAACATTCTATCACATTCACCCATCTTGTAAATGCACCGCCAGTGTTTACTCTTGGTTTACCCCATTGTGTATCTCTTTGCATATTTTGCAAGTCTTTGAAGTTTAGTTTGCACTTCTATTACTGAATCTCTTTTTATCCCTCATGTAACACGCCACCCAGCTAAACACCTTCTGGCTCAGCCAGCTACAGTAGCCACGCCCCTAACTCTCTCTACTGGTTGAGCTGGAAAGAGACTGACCTAAACGGACCACTCTAAAAATTTTGATGGTGCCTGGGAGGCTCAATCTTTACACTTTTGGGAGAAATATACACATGAATGACATATTGTAGTCAATGAACAATAAACTTTTAAGAGAATGTATTTTAACATTTAAAATCTTACAAACGTCACCCTTAAGGCGCATATGATGGAGTGATGCTGTACAGTGGTCCCAATAAAGTATGAAGCAGTGTTTGTCAAATGAACAGCTACCCGTGGCGACATGACTCTGTGGACCACTTGGGTCCATCTGGCCCCTTTTTACCTCTGGTTTACAGAGACTCCCTGAGACCCACAGATGTCTGGGGTGGACAGATATATAACTAGGCCAGGAGTGAGGCTGAACGCAGAGGTTAAAATCTACATTTTGCTACAATTTCACAGTGCATTTGGACAGGAACCAGCTCCAATCCTTATCTGTGTGATGCAGCCCACATGTGTGGAGTCTTTCTCTCTGCGGACCGACTGGCAGTCTTCACACCCTCCTTTATAAGGTTCATTGAGTGCGACCTCTTCTTCTCGGCCTTGCTACTGCACACCCTCAGAGAAACACACATGAGTTTACCCTCACGTGAAGCCTTATGGAGTGGGATGGAACGAGTAAATGGATGTAACCTTACGCAGATGTAAACCACTTCTGTCCTTCACGTCTTCACAGCGAGGCCCTGAGCAGGTTCAAACCATTACAGGTGACTCTCGTCAGGACCTACGACCTCAAAAGCGAGGAATCATTGAGAAAAGGTGGGGTGGGTAGACAAACCAAAGGAAAAGAAGTAAGCGAGTGAGTAACATGTGGGTCATTAGCGTGTACCAGCGCATCTGCTTTTCATATCAGCATACTTGCACTATGACCAAAGGAGCCTCCGAGGAGACCTCAGGTTAAGACCACAGAATATACATGTGAAATCAAATCCTCATATTGACAGCACCGGTCTGCTATTGATTCCGGAGACCACAGAGGTTTATGGGATGTTATGGGGCCGGTGTGGAAAGGTTATTTAGACTCACCACATAAACGCTACGGTGTGAATAACGATGGAGCATCTCGCAGTCCCAGACACGTTTACGGGCCCCGCGGGGTCACCAACCTCTTACTGCACACTCCTTTAAAAATCTGGAATCGAGCGGGATATTACGCCACGTGCAGAGAATACTGTAAAACGATTTAAGTGAAACAACATATAACCATGGCAACATGCAGATTTGTGCTGCTTTGTTGTTTTGTTGTTGAACTCGTGCTGCACAATGGGATATCATTTCATACCGAAGCAATATGCATACTATATGTAGTGATGAGAGAATCCAGGAAAGACATTGTCATGTGAGATTAAACAATTGTTGTGCATTCCTCACTGTGTGAAAGACTATGGAAATCCTGGATGCACACAAATATAATGGAATAAAGAGAGAAATGTTGGTGGCATGAACAAAGTACAAATAGCACTTGAAAAAAAAAAAAGACTTTAGAACTCAAACTGAGCTCTTTTTTTTTTGTGCGTGTTATTATATCAGTATTTTATTGCTTTATTTTGTTCATTTATATAAGGTTTGGTATTTTTTACAACCCTGCTATTAAGATTTGAGACAAATACATTTAAAAACCTGATTGGTGGGATTTCATTATTTTGTGAGAAACAATATTGAAATCAAAGGTTAAAGGTTTAGATAGATAGATAGATAGATAGATAGATAGATAGATAGATAGATAGATAGATAGATAGATTTTTTTTTCTTTCAGTATCTTAGGTAACAGGGTTGAACTGTATCTTCACCGTGTAACAAATTGAAGCAATGGAAATAAATTATTTGCTTGTTTCCTCACAATGCTATAGAAAGGGCACAAATAAGGACATATTCCCGGGTTTACAATTGTGATAGTTGGACAATCATGCAGCAATATGGCTGCACACAAAATGTTTGGATGTTTTCAGTAATTCGGGTAAGTTTCTATGAGTCCCCCCACAATGAACTGGATTTTAATTCAACACATTATGTCAAAATGTTGGTAAGATTTTGAATTTGGAAAATAGTCACAACACAAGTCAGGTGGGACGGGCCAAAATGACTATTTTTAATGGTTTAAATATATTTGTTGCATTTAAATCCAAGTCTGTTTCATGCTATGCTTGTTGTATGATAGATGGTAGTTTATCAACCACATCCTAGACTTATTCTTCTAAAGAACATTGAATTTGTGTATTATGGTACTGGAACACTAGTCTGTATCCTATTTGTGGAAAGTGTGTTTCAAAAGCGAGCAGCAGAAAGCACAGAGTCACAGTGATCCAGACAGCAGACGGTGCGGTGTGGCATGGGTTCACTCAGAGGGGAGGATTTGAGTTCAGACTCGATACGCGACCGCTCTGAGGTTCAGGCACGGGGCCACTGTGACTGGGTATGTGTTGTGCCAATCTACACCTGAACCCCACAAAGAGCAACCCTGCTGAGACGGGACAGGTTATGCTCGCCGTTCCTGTGTTACACTGGCGTTTGCCTACCCCACTTCCCTGCTGCTTTCCTTCAAGTTTTCTTGACATGACCCATGTCTATCTTTAGACACACACACACACACACACACACACACACCTCTACAAGCTCAAACAGATGGATCTTTTCAATAGGCCTCCCTTTTTCCAGCAGAACAACTCTTGGCAATTTCTCTGAGAAACAGGGTGAGAGCCAACATTCCCAAAGCCGCTCTCACCCGGACCTGAACTTCATAAATTCCAGCATTGTCTTTATCTCCATCAAAGTCATTACACTTCCCATTAGAGCACTTGCCAGCCATGTCACAACCAACATTAAAATGATATATGGGATCAGAAATAGATTAAACCAAAGGAGGAAAACGGATGCATATTTCTTCCGATTTCTTTTTCTGTTCTCTTCCACTCCTAAAATGTGCTCGCCATACCAGGAGAACAAAGGTTAAAATTCTCTCCTGCTCAGCATCCGCCGATTTTTTTAAATCTTTGACACTGAAACTCAAAGTCTGCCAAATAGATCATCAGAGAGTAATAAATCACTCTTTTTCATGTTTGTTTTTTTGCTAAATTTCAAACCAAAGGACAGTTTCATAATCTCCACAAAATGCAATGAAATGCGAGATGTATTTGGGTCAGTGACACAATGCTCATTATTTTGTCCATATCTAGTCTGTATTCATTAAAACATTAAAGCTACACAGTGCATTTATTTATTTATTTATTAATAAACACAATTTAAATAATGAGTGAGTACATAATAAAACAAAAACTTTTTCCAAATCATGTTTTTGCCTTACCCTAAATAACTATTTTAAATCTATAATGATTATTTATATTTTAGAGTTGCCTGGCCCTGGACAGATTTCCCAGGAAACTGCATACTTATTTGCCTACTAATACTACACCCTAAAAGTGTGTACTTTTTTTGTGATGAAAAAGTAGATACTTCTGAGTGTGTGCATCAGAAGAGTAGGCAGGTTTTGGGACATACTACCATGCCATAAAATTGCGCTGTATCGCATAATTAGATGCATTCTGTAACTGGCCTGTCAATCATCAGTCTGTCATATTTAACATCTTTACAATAAGGTTCATTAGTTAATATTAGTTAACTACATTAGTTAACATGAACTAAGATTGAAAAATACTTATACAGCATTTATTAATCTTAATGTTAATTTCAGCATTTACTAATGCATTATTACAATCACAAAAGTTGTGCTTGTTAATGCACTGTGAACTAACATGAACTAACAATGAACAACTGTATTTTTATTAACTAATATTAACAGAGATTAATAAATACTGTAATAAATGTATTGTTCATTGTTTGTTCATGTTAGTTAATACACTACTGTAAACAAATGACACCTTATTGTAAAGTGTTACCAACATCCCCATACACACAAAAAAATGTTTTTCGCTCTTCTCCTTAGTAAAAGTTATTACAGTTAAAACGTGCTCATCATAAATTCCATTTTAATAATAATAATAATAATAATAATAATAATAAAATGCTTATACATTAAAATATTACATGCATTTTACTTGATGGTTAAGCACTCAGTCTTTTTAAAATAAAGGCAAACAAAACTATTTACTGTAAACAGAATGGAGAAACTTTTTATTGAATATAGATTTGATATGTACAGAGAAGCTTTGTGTATATTTTGACACATCAGGTAAAAACTTTGTGTAAAAACCATGTTCACTGTGCATACAGGAATCAAACACCATAGTACCTACGACATACATAGAAAACAAAATGTCATACAAATACATTAAAATTTGCAGATTAATCTTTGCTTTCTTTAACGATTAAAACATATAATGTATGATCACAGAAAGACAAAGGAATACAATAATTTCATTTTAAAAATATGTGCATTTGGCGACACGTTAAACTTTTAACATACAAAAACATCCCTCTTCACAGGCACTTCCCATCAAAAATGTCTCATGTATACAATATGATATAAAATAATAGATAAGCAGCCAGCACCCCCCCAAAAAAAACAAATAAAATAAAATAAAACGCTGCTGTTCTGGAAATGTTTGTAGATGTAATATTAAAAGCACATCATGTTGTACCACAGAACCCAGAACAATTTTTGGAGGAAGTACCGAAGTCAGAGAAGAACAGAGCAGATATACTGAACATTTTCCACAATGAATGGATTAGAAACAGAGCGAGATGCCAGGAAGAGACTTGGAGGAAAGCACATCGGTCAATGGGCCTGGCTTTCCGTTTTGTGAGAGCTTATTGAGCTCTTTTAGATTTAGCTCTGAAAAATGTGGCCAAGTGTTTCATGTGCCTGCCAAGATACAGTTCATAGACAAGAGAGAGTCATGTTACAGGCACTGGTGATACATAATCCCACACAAAACCCACACACACATACACATATCAAAAAAAAACATACAGCACACATAAAAGTCACATGACGTTTGTTAAGAGTGGTTTGGATTTTTGAATGAATAGTTAAAAGGCAGCTGGATTTAAAGGGACAGTCGTGGAAAAATGTACTTTTTCTCATTCATGACAATGTTTCGAAGAATGGAAACAGACAGTGGCAAGCTGAAAAAAAAAAAGTACATAGTCCAGTTTTATTGTAGAAGTCATATGGACAACTTTACTTGGCTTTTGAGAGGAAAGTATGGACTACACTTTGTGTTCCCCAGAAAGTAAGGCAAACAGGTTTGGAAGGACATGGGAGAGAGCAGATGACAGAATTTTCATTACTAGGTGAACTGCTCCTTTCTGGACTGTATCTGTGGCTACTGCGGCGTGAGCTGTAACCTGAGCTTTGTTGTGTTATAGTGGAACATGTGCGCGAGCAACTGCCCATTAACCTGTGCGATAAAAAACTAAAGTGCTGAACAGAACTAGTCTCTGCCTGAGCCGCTGAAACCAAAGACAGTTTGTATGAAGGCAAAGGTCAGAGTCACACCACACCTACAGGGTATAAAAGTAACACACACACAAGCACACTGCCTGGAAGCCACACGTATACAGTCTTGATAGGAAGCATTCGATTTAACATGTTCCTGGTGTTATTATGCAACATCCAAAAAAAAAAAAAAAATACATCGTAACATCATCTTTCATCAAAATGTAAAAACATGCTCCACTTTTAAAATGATTTTCCATTTTGGATGACATCTTCAACCCCTCTTATTTTTTAAGCCCCTCCAACCACTTGTCATAAAATTAATTTTTTTTTTTTACAATCACACAGATTCCTGATGAAGAAAATTACATTTGACCATCCAAAATCGCCAAATTAACTTATGCACAAAATTAGAATATCGCATGAAACATTTGCAAATTTAACACTGCTTTCATCAGTGAAAGTTGATGCAACCAGGGAAACTTACATAATAAATGACTTTCGTCTCAGAGCAGACAGACAAAACGCAATAATAAACGTCATGGTGCTATCTTGCGTAGGGACACCTGATGTTTTAGAACGTAATCATGTGAGGCACTTTCAGGGGGTAATTATTCCAAATCATTTTGATGACAGAGTTTGGTTCAGGCATTTCAGAATGACTAAAACAACATTTGAGATGGTATGTGATGAAAACGGTGTGCTGGTTAGTTCAGTTATGCAATCACAAGAACTGTTGAGGCAAAGCCACATGAGGTTTTTGAAGAACACTGCAGAACTTATTCGTTAAATGTGTTTCCATCTTAGTTTATGAGCATATCTTCTTATTGGATAAAGAAATAATACCCTTTTTATGCACATTTTTAGAATTTATGCACATCTTGGTGTTTCCATCCAGAGTTTCTATATGCAATATTCCAAAACTTCCATAAAAATAGGTAGATGGAATCATAGCTATTGAATAACATTGCTTCATGTTGACTTAAAAGGTACAGTATGTAATTTCTATTTCTACTAGCAGCACCAAACCAAATTCTTTGCTCTTTTGGAAGTATTTTAAACAAATTTAAACAAAAAAGAGAATTCACTAATTCCTGAATTTCTGTACATTTACTGTACACTTACCATCTTAGTAGTGGAGGAACAGGGGCCACTAAAACTCAAGGAAAAAGCAGAAGAATCAATTATGAAGTGGGTAGAGATGGGAGGCAATACATGAGGAGCAACTGAGAAGTATGATGAGTTAATGGGGTTTCCGTAGCAGAGAGTTGGAGGGTTGTGGGGTCATAACCTTTCTGCACTCTATTAGCTGAGTTCAGATACACTGCTGGAGTACATGGGCTAAAACACACTCGCTCTGAACACACACTGTACACCTACACCCACAAAACTCTCATTAGCGTAATGTATCAAAAAGCTAATTCTCAGTGAAAATAATGCGGATATATTTA
>CM077262.1:26153306-26288306 GCA_039654775.1 Spinibarbus caldwelli | reverse complement strand
ATATCCAACCTACAAATTTCTTTGTCAACGTGGTGGCCATTGTGAGGGGTGTCCACTCAGAATGTGTCCATCTTCTCTCTGCTCTGTTATTAGGATCCATTAAGTGTGAATGTGACGTAGCTACCATGCCACATCCCATCGCCTCATGGCTAAATGAAGCCCCACTCACACCTCGCTGGCTTTGCACACTTAAAAGCATGCGTGCGCACACTTCTTTTGGGATTCACACAAGAAAGGAGTGCTTTCAAAAGAAGGCACACAATGCTGTAGTATTGTCCAGAATTCAGAATGCAGTGGTGAAAAAAGGGGTGTTTACATTTTTTGTCACTAGAATGATGCTAGGGGTGATTGCTAGGTGGTTGTTTACTTGCCCAAGTCTAAAAAAAAAAAAAAAAAAAAAGCCCAAGTGTCTATATTATTACGGACCTTAGAAATGGCTTGGGTCTCCTTTTCAATGTAAGTCACCAGTTTTATTGATCGCTGGGTGACAATTGTATATTTGATTGCTAAGAAAAGTAATAGCACACCTCTCCTCAACAAGCCACAAGATTTGAGGAATAATTCGTGTTTGTCCCTGAAAGAGTACGCAACGAATTACACAGCAAAATTGAATACTCATGCTTTGAGGTTTAGAACAAACCCCTAATGTTTAGTATGAACAAATATAATAGTCATTTTGGCCAAGCAAAGCAACACTGAATCACATAGTTTCATGCACTATGGGTCATATTGTTTGGATAATAAATAAAAAATCAGTGGGGTTTGAAAAGGAATACAGATTACATTCAGGACCGATTGTGTGAAGCATATCATTTAAAGTAAAGGCCATGATTATAGTATTTTCAAATGCGTAGAAGGTGAAATTGACTGGACGCCAATAAAACTGTGTTGATTACAGTACATTGTTGTATTTCATACTAAGAGTAGATCCCAGCAGAACACAGAAAAACTGAGAGAAGCACATGGCACTTCTCACAAGAGGCAATGGTGTTAGGTAAGGAAAAAAAAATAAATAAATAAATCTTCATGCTTTTACAGTGACATCTGCACACTTTTTGAAAGCATTGAGAAAATGGTGACTAATTATCACCTTGAAACACATCTTATATGTAAAAACAGACAGCTAGAAACAAAATTCATTACAGCATTAACAAATCAATATTAATTCAATAGATAAAATACATTTTTATAACTCTTATTAAAGTAGTTAGTTCCGGGCCTGGTTGATGACACACCATCAATGTACCATCCTGAGATAACATACTCAATATATCTGGATTTTTTCATGCCATATTGTGAATATAGTCAAGGCTTAAGACTGTTGTTAGCTACTGAATAACAGTGAAGTGTGCTATATTTTCAAGTTTAAATGACTCCTATTCCAAGTTAATATATAGAGACAACTATAAGTGAAATATTTGTATATTAACTTCCTTAAAAAAAAATAAAAATGTGAAAACACAGTGCCGCTATCAAAACACTGCTCTTAATGTTTGAGAATCCCGACCAGCCAAACATAGCAACAGCTCAACCAATGGTGTGATTTTGTGGTAGGGTTTTCTATCCGTTCAACCAATAGCAGATGGGGAGATTATTTGTGAAACCTGTCATTATTTTAGCAATTCTGATGGCAGTGGCACAAAAACTACACACTTCACTTGTAGATAAAGTGATGTGAAATAAGTTTCATGCCATATTGTGAATGTAGTTAAGGCTATTGTGACTATATACTGTGAATCTAGTCAAGGCTAAAGACAGTTGTTAGCTAATGCATAACAGTGAAACGTGTCATATTTTTAAGTTTAAATTACTCCTATTTCAAGTTAATAAAGTAGAGACAACTACAAGTAAAATGTTTGTAGATTTATTGGAAAGATTTGAAATCCTGACAAGCCCAACATAGCAACAGCTCAACCAATGGCATGATTGTGGGGCGGGGCTTTCTGTCTGTTCGGCCAATAGCAGACGGGGAAACTATTTGGGAAACCTTTTTGAAAACAGTCATTATTATTGCAATTCTGATGCCAGTGGAGCAAACACTACACACTTCACATGTAGATAAAGTGATGTGAAACGATAATCATATCTCAATGGTAATGTCATATAACAACACAGCTAAAAAAACATTAATGACAGAAGCATTTGACTATTTTTATTTTATTTTTATTATTTTTATTTTTATTTTTTGTAAGAGCTAGTGTTTGTGAGTATCTGAGAAACAGCTGGTGTGCATCACAGTTTATCAAAAGGACAACAGCTATGCACACAGAGAACAATATTATCTCAACACCTTGAGTAATGTTTTCTATTTGTTAACAGGAAGCAGAACGAGAGGCTGGAACGCGGGACCCGTCTCTTATCTCTGTGAGTGTTGCCGTATTATAACGTGCAGCTGTTGCATGAAGTTGCGCTCTGTTTCACATGACTTCCATTACTGCTAATCAGCACACACTTCGCTTATCTGCCATTTTCTGTTCCTCCCTTTCTTTCTGTCTAATCCACCTCTCAAAAAAGAATCCCTTCATTAGCCAAGTGCTAAATCTGAATCTACAGTGTAAACACATAGTTGGATCCCTGTTAAAGCTTGCTCATAATCCACAGTCTGTCCATGTGTCTGTTGATTAATCCACGTTGCGTTATGATTGGTGGAGGGATGGCGTTCCAGTAAGTCCTTACATTACTAATGAGTGCGCATCTCTGCCGGGTCCTCCAGAGGACAGGGGTCATTTCACACCAGCTTGACCCTGCTTGACCGACGGTTTGAGAATATGAGTGGAATGCGCACCAAAGGGCCGCCGTCCGTGCGGAGTTTCCCCAGGGAAAGTGTCAAAGCTCCGCCAGGAACCAGTCGGCGGATTCCTCGTAAAGCCGGTGTTTTCGTCTGAAGTTCGCTCAATATAGACAGCGACCCTGACAATGCTTAAGGCAGTGAGAAATAGTGGAAGCTGATTGGTTGAATTGACTAACTGTCATTATGTCCACGTAGTGTGGGGTAGTGAATGTCAACCTCTCTATCGACTCTAGGACTTCCTCTACTGTCTTGGGAATGAGAAGGGAAAAAACAATGGACAAATCTGCTAATTCTGATGCAAGGGCTGGGCTTTGTCATTGCTTGAGGGGGGACTAATTCTGTAATTGTACATATCCTGGTTACACCGTTCCCAAAGCCAATAAAAACAAGCGCCATGCATGTAGGTTAGACCACACAGACTGTAGATATTTCGCAATAATTCCAGTTCAGAATACCCACGTAACACAATCTTATACTTAGGCAAATTGAATGGCATTAAACTAAAAATAACACATTTATTTATTTATTTACTTATTTATTTTTATTAATTTTTATTTTTTTTCATTTCTGTACTGTTAAGACTTAGGGTTATAGACTTGAACAAATGCTAAATGTAAGCAATAAAGGTGAAATGCATTTTTTTGGACTTATTCTCTTCTTATCCCATTTAAATTAGAATGTTTTCCATAGACAAAATATTTTTAGCTTTTTTTTGCCTATATTCTTCTAACACTCATTAATTCATTCAATAAATAAATAAATAAATACACTTAAATGATTAAATCATTTAACGTTATTTTATGTAATTAAATATTTTATTTTATTGTATTTTTCTGTACTGGCAATGCTGAATTGTCCAGCATCATTACTACAGACTTCAGTGTGACATGATCCTTCAGAAATGATTCTGATATGTTGTTTGATTGACCTCTTTTCTATTTTTTTTCTTTTCTTTTCCTCTGTTCTTTTCTTCTTTTTCTTTTCTTTTCTTTTCTTTTCTTGTTGTTATTAATATTTTCCCAGATTCTTTGATGAACAAAATATCTGAAGAATAGCATTTAATGTATTCTTGGTGAATAAAAGTATCAATATATTATTAAAAAATAATAATAATAGGAATAATAGCAAAATAAGCTTCTTCTTTTTTTTTTTTTTTTGCAATTCTGGTACCGTAGAAATTACGCTATTTAAACTTCTGCATGTAACTTGCAGTTTGCACTTTAAACTGAGCAGTTTGTTAAGAAGTGTGATCACAAATTTGATAAAGTGATCAGATTCACAATTTCTTTTGCCTGGCAGACAAAACATAAGAATGTGTCATAGAGGCTTAGCTTCAATGTCAGCCTTCAAGATTTCTTTTGTGGCTAACAGACCACCTTAGCAGACTCTTGGCAACACCCTTGCATTGTGAAGGTGACTTTTTAGCTGGTACGTTTTCATCAGAAAGCTTAAAAATGCAGTTTTTCCTACTGTGCTGTAAATAAATGTACTGAAAAATTGAGTGAAACTTTATCAGCAGCGCCTGCAGTTCCCCACCACTGTCGTTTAAGTATGTAAAGCTCTAATGCGGGATTTTTTTTTCTTTTCATGTCTGTTGGCTGGATGCCTTGTATGAACTGAAGCAGATTAAGAAGATACCAATGCCTGCAAGTAGAAATGCTGATATCAAACTCAGCCCGCAGGCAACATTTTAAGCTTTATTGACATTTATGACAAATATGCAAAGGGGAGGGGAAGAAAAAAGAGAGAAAGTGAAGAAAGCAGATAAAACAGATGAGGGACAGGGCCGATATCCATCTGAAAAAGGGCGGCCCTATAGACTGCGGTTGCCAAGATAAACTTCCCTCAACAAACAGGTTCTCGGGACGATCTTTATTAGCTTTAGGAGGGGCATGTGAGCATGAAGACAGACGCTGTTGCTGTTCTGAAAGCTCAGAGCGAAGACAGAACCGACCACATGACAATGGGATGACTTCAGCAGAGAAATGCCACTGAGGTCAGACAGAGTGTGAGAGATGTGGAAATAAGACTGCATGCATATTTGGGCTATGGCTGATTTATTAGCATGAATTTATTAAAGTATCATTTTTCATTGCTTTGCTCTAGGCGATCCAGCAACTTATGTACTCATATTTGGGACTTTTTACTTGAATGTAAGGAATACCTTTACAAAATGTAACAGGGAAGTATTATAATGGCATCATAATAATGGTATGATATGTTTTTTTTTTTTTATGTATTATTTACATGGTACAGCAAGGTCAATGTCTCGCAAAAAAGTTAAACATTAAAATTATGCAATGAAAATAATAATAACAATAATAATAATAACAATCATTTTATTTTTTAAGATTATTTTTATTATTATTATTATAAAATGAATGTACATATGCTAACAAACTTTCTTTTATTGAATTTTATTTAAAACTACTTTTTATTTTTCAATTCCAAATGTTATGCCTAAAAAGGGCTTCAGTGCTGTAGGCAAAAATTTAGTGTTATTGTGAGAGACAATGTGTGGTTCACAGATCTGAGAATCAGAGATATTTTGTGCAGTGACGTCTCTGTGTGGCTTATCTTACCGCGGTAAGGAGTTGTATTGCCTCTGGGCTTGAGTGAAAGAGTCTCTGTCCTCTCTCTGTTTCTGCATTTCGTCCTCCACCGAAACCGAGTGCCGCCCCGTCGGTGTATAAGAACCCGTGTTGGTCTGAAATATGAAAATACATATTCCAGTTACACACAAATATTATAACAACAGTATAAAGCATTTTAAAATTGTGTGTTTGACAGAAAATAAAAGTCATTCAGGAAGAGTAAATGACAATCCTTTTACGAAATACAGGCTTTTCTTTATGTCAGTTACGTGTTTAATCAGTGATTATGAATAGGAAGGTGTTACACTATATGTTTGCACTGACCGAGCTAACAAGTGTACAAAATTTAACAAGCACAGCATAATTTTACAATTCACGGTCAGGTGGGGGTTTTATAATTGTTGAGGGGCACTTTATCACTACCGATTCTTCCTACAGTGCAAGGTGTGCTAATGAGAAACGTGACTACCACACCCGAACGCAATTAGCCTCGAGTGCACTTGTGCTACAAACAGCTGACTTCGCAAAAATGACAAATGCTGCATTAATGCGGCGAAGCGAACGTTTAAACGATTCACAAGATGGGAAAAACAGAAGAATTAAACATTACGGCTATGGTTTAACTGCAAACTGGAGAATCAGGCAATTTTATCCATGTCTGATGAAGGCCGAGCAAAATCCCTTCTGAGACACATTTTAATAGCTAAAGGCCTAGTAAATTTCTTCGCTGGCAACATATTAAGCCAAAAACAGAGAAAAGGAAATGCTTTTATTGCGAGCTAGAAGCAACAATGAAGTAATTATTCACAGTGAGATATTTTAATGAGATTTGGACTGAGAGGAAACTGCAGCAAGCAAAAATCAGGTGTGTGTGTGTGTGTGTGTCTTCTGATATGCCACTAGTCACATACACACTATAGATAAATATGTTTGTCAATCCTCTTCTGTTCACACACAAACACACAATCTCACTTTCAAATTCTGACTGTTACCTAAAAATAAATTAAATCATCAAATACCAGTAGCAAAACACAATAAAATTACACAGTACTAATTTAATCTCATTTTAATTTAATTGCTGTTCTACCCTGCATGTAGAGCCTGATAATTTAAAGTTCATCTGCAATCCTTATAAAAACATGAAAGCATGACATTTTCATGAGATCTCCAGACAGCACATGCCACTTGCTCCCATTAATCACACAGAAATGATTATTTTTTCCCCTCTTTTTCAGACACAGAACAAATACAACAATACGAAACCCACCTGAACAAACACAAAAAGTAGCCTGATAGAGAGACAGACATAATTATGAAAAATTGACCACATCAATTCTGAGCAAGTAAATATGAAACAGCTGGACGGTGAGGAGAACTTGCCGGTCCCAGACTTCCAAATCATGTATAATCGTTACGATTACCGCGCGGTGTGACCCGTAGCCTTTAATATCAAAGACAGGCCGGGCTTGCGGTGCACAGGGGGGTCACACACACACACACACACACTCCATGTGCAACAATGTTTACTGCACTATATGCTCAACCACTTCCAGAAACCTGCTCTGACATATGGAGTTAATTTTAGAACCGATGCACTTGACTGGGTGAGTGCAGGAAAAAAAAAAAGAGATAAAGAAAGGACAGAAAGCAGGAGGGAAAAATAAGAGAGGGAATGGAAAATGAGTATGTCATTCTGCAAAAATGTATCATAATTAGCAAGTTATGACAACACTGAGGTGTCTGTTTCTCAAATTAAAACAAAGGACGGGGAAAATAGACAGAAAATTTGAAAGTGAAGCTATAAAAAGTGAAAGCTATAGCGGTGTTGCCAAGTCCATGATTTTCTCATGAAACTGAGCTACTTTTATACTGTTGGCGCAGGGTTTTTTAGTCCGCGGGTTGAAGTGAAGCTCCCCAAAAAGTGATTTTAATAGTCAATTTCTCCTGCAACCCAGTTGGTCTAGTTTTGAGTACCACTGGGCTGGTTCTGTTACGCAGACCTGGCAACCCTGAGCTATAGATACATCATTCCTCTCATCCCTTAGAAACTTTTTTTTTAAACTTTTTAAGCATTTAAACCCAGAACCCTCTAGTAAGGCTCTAGTAATGACTTAGAATAGGACTTAGAACACTTTATAAATCACCTACCAACACAGAAACCATCCAAAACACCTTACAACAGCATAACAACACTCTGATAACTCCTTAGCAACACATTAGAAACCATCTAGAAGACCCCAAAAACAGTACAACACCCTAATAACATTCAGAGCACCTTAATTATCGCCTAGCAATAGCTTAGCAATCTCCTACCCTAACAACTGCACAGCAACACAATAAAACACCCTAGTGACCACCTCAGCAACACTCATGCAACCACCAAGAACACCCTAACCCCAGCAAAGCAATGCATTAACAACACTGAGAACACCCTAATACTCACCTAGTAACCACCTGGCAACATCCTAGCAACCACCTAGGACACACCAACAACAGCAAAGCAATGCAATAAAACACTTAGAAGACTGTAATAATCACCTAGCAACACCTTAGCAACAATCCAAAACACCCTAACAACAGCATAGCAACCACCTCAAAACCCATAAAACAGCAAGCACTAACAATACTGAATAACACCCTCATAACTACATAGTAACCCCCTAGCAACCATCTAAAACACCCTAACAACACCGTAGCAACACACTAACAACATCCTAATAACCACTTAGAAAACCCTCAGAAACCTCCTAGAAGACCCTAGTAATTTCATAGTAGCACACTAAACCACACAGAATACCATAACCACCTAGCAACACCTTAGAAATCTCCCAGAATGAATCTCCCATAACTCCCTAAACATGACCAAGCAACAGTTCAAAAAAAAAAAAAAAATGCATATAAAAAGACCCACAACAACCTAATAACACCATAATCTCCCAGAAGACCCTAGCAACTTCACAATAAAACACTAAAATACCTAGAACACCCTAATAATGACCTAGCAACATCTTAGAAACTAGCTCAACACACATTAACTGCATTTAACATACTAAAACGCCTGAGAAACCTCCCAGAAGACCCAAGCAACTGTAACAAGGACACCTTAAAATTAAGTGTAACCACCAGTTTAGAAAAAGCTTTGAATTATCAACCTGATATTTCATTATTAAAAGTTTTTTGCAGCCTCTCAGACCTAAAACAAACATGAAGCATTAAATGTGCGTTACACCGGGATCCGAGTTCAGCTCAGTATTCAGAACAGATATAGTCCCCACATCTCCTGTAGGTAATCTCAGTTTTATCATCTAGTTCTAAATCTGGTGAACATGAGGGGATATATAACAGTAGGAAGGCAATCAATGTATATTTCACTGGAGGGACACTAATCTCGAGCTGCAGTGGATTTATCTACCCACTGTAGGCTCATTATCATGTTGTGTACTTCTTTTCGCCTACATGCAGCCATTGTTCCCTGACCTTACAGAGCGTTCCTGCAGCATTGAGAGATAACCTCGTCCGACCATTGGCTGCAGTGGGTCGACTGTACAAAGACGTGAGTTCTCTGATTCCACACTATGGAAATAACGCCTGGTTTCATAATCAAAGAAAACATGCTGGTTACTCTGAATCCTGAAATCAGTGGCATTCTTTCCAGTCATGAAGGCTGCCTGAATGCTTGCCAGCACAGAGGTCCTTGTAAAAGAGGAGAAAAGCATGCAAATACGGGCCTAATGAAAGCATTTGTGCGCATGTGTTATCCAGGCACCGACATAAAACTTCCGTCCTTTGTGTGGCCTCTAATCGTCTTAACAAAAGATTGCTTTTTATTGGCTGAGACAGGGCGGCAAGCCTCTGGAAGGAACATGCTCTTTATGACGAACATCTGGAAAAGCCCCTTTGAAAGTCATAGCGAGAAACGCTGGGCGTGATATACAAGGGAGGCATAACAAGACACGTCTAATTGTCTATTTACCGGTGGAGGTCTGTGACAGGTTCTGGCCACGGGGCGATTATCAGCGATCTGGGTTGGCAGCTCGTCGTCACACATAAAAACCTGATGACGGGTTTCTTTCAGTCCTCGGGGGGATTGTGAACGCTGAGAACACACCTTAATCACTGTCCTAATGTGCGTCTCGTGCTGTCAGAACTCACGCTGGGTTTGAAGGATTATCTGGGGTGCACTTACCCATTTTTCTTCATAAAGACATGAGAGGCGTTTGATGTAAAGTTGGGAGTTTTGCCACATAGCTACATATTTAAAAAGGCAATCAATCATTGTTTCATGCCACTTTGATTTTCTGTTGCACTTGAGGGACACTTCTGAATGGTGTAATGTACGATATTTATAATCAAAGCTATAAATAACAACCAGCCGGCTTTGAAATGCTGAAGAAACCTCCAAAACGTGCTGAGCACATGTAGCTAGGTGGTCACACAAATGTTAATTAGATAATTGCTTTTCATAGCCATAAAAAAAAATACTGTGCAAAAGGCAATATTGTACAGCGATGGCATCAAATGATAATAGCATACCATGATACTGTACAGTTATCGTACCATTGTATTTAAAAAAGTATTTTAAATAAAAATTCAGAATACCACAGTATTACCATGGTATTTGTGAAAGAAATCAAACAAACAAACGAACACAGTATTATTGGAATAAACGTGGTATTCAAACAACAACAATAAAATAGTCTAACTATAGTAAATTATGGCAACTTGAGAAATATTATTGCTAATATATTGCTATTGAACATATAGAGCAACATAAAAACCACTATGGGATTCCATCACACTTTTGAATACTATCATATTTATATTACAATATAAAAGGTTCATGTCAAAAACCCATTGTATCACAACATAAAATATAAATAATGAATTAATGTATGTATGAAATGGTAATACCATGAGTTATCATATCCAAAACACTATGGCAATTCAATGGCACTTTATAAAAATGTTGCATTACTCATCTGATGTTGAACAAGTTTTCGGCTGTGACATCACATCACCCCAAAAAAAAATTCTAGATGCTCTCAGAGGACCTTTGTTTTGACAGTTTTATAACGTCATTATATCAAGCTGATGGCAGCATGATCAACAAGACTGTTATGGCTACAAACGCCTCCCTTGCGCTCTCTTACCCTGCTTAACCATCATTCTCTCAACCTGCTGCTACGACTGACGGCTGTATATTTCTATAAGTCAACAGGACCACAGCGCTCGTGGGCCCTCTCAGACCCTAAATCAACGTCAAGCCTGTTTGTATTCGCTTTGATGGAGTGTGTGTGATTCTAATGCAATCCAGGGATAAAACACCTGGACCACCTGATTCTTTGGGATGTGAAAACTTAGCGTTACACTGTTTTTAGCAGAACAGTAACCACTGTAGACATTGGGATTTGAATACTTTGTTACATCCTTAACATACACCTCTCCACTATTGTTTGACACAAGCTTTTAGTGCTGTAATAAGCATTTATTGGTTGTGTCGGCCCAACATGCCATACAATACACAAAACCTCAGGCGGAGCAATTTCAGCATGATTTTTCCCACCTTTTCAAAGCTAGAGGGAGTTTTCCAACACAAAAAACTACCACCAGCATGTGCCTGTATTTCAACATCCCCTTGACACAACTTGGGTACAGCAACGGTGCTGTTGAAAAAAAGTCATGCTTGACATATAAACCGCAGTCTTCAGGAAATTTGCCCTTCTTATAATACCCTGAAAGACTCAAAGGCATTCCCTGGGTCCCACCTAACATGTTTTGTTATTTGAAACCAGTCCTGTTCAAACTGAGAAGCCGACCCATCAGCCGTTAATACAGTAGACTTGAGATACTCGAGGGAGGGAGCGTACTCTATTACGGGAAATGTCTCTAGTCTTTAAACAATGTAAACTATCACAAGCAATTAGGTGGCTTCTAGCTTGACTCCTCTGGTTCAGCGCTGTGCAAACAACAGGGCTTTTACTTCCTGTACTAGAAGCCCAGACAATGTGACACCATTGATTCATTCATACTGCAAACAGACTAGCTAAGGCTATGTCAAATAAAACCTAGTGCATGTCTCTAAAGTCTAAGTATAAAAGCCGTTGCTTAGGAGACCATGTGTACTGCTGAAGTGAAACACTCACTTGAGATTTACATGCTGTCATAACTGGTCAAAAATGAACTGTCATTAAGTATATTTATTTATTAAATATCTTTCACTGGCAGTGATTAAAAACCCATACACAGACAGATCTGACTTATTTCTAGAGACTTGGGGCTGGGCACTTTTGACTTGACCCAGTAAACAACCACCTAGCAACATCTTAGCAACCATCTAACAAACCCCCCAGCACACCTTCAAAATCACTGATAACACCCTAGCAAATACCCAGCACACCTTTGATATTATCCAGAACACCCTAGCAGCCACCCAATATACCCTAGCAACCACCCAGCAACCACTCAGAATACACTACCAACCACAAAGAACACAATAGCAACAACCAACCTAACAACAACCTAGCAACCACTCAGAATACCCTACCCTACCAACCACCAAAAAAAAAAAACTAGCAACAACCTACCTAGCACCCATCCATAATACCCTACCAACCACTCAGAATACCCTAACAACCACCCAAAAAAACCCTAGCAACAATCTATAACAACCCACTACATCCCTACAATCATCCCTACAAACCCACTACATCCCTACACCCAAGCAACCTACCTAGCAACCACTCAGAATACTCTTGCACCCACAAATAAAACACAATTTGAAGGGTAATGGAAATGTGGCTAGTGATTTTGCAACGACTAGCACCACTCACATTTCAGAAAAAAAGTTCTAGATTTTTGCAATTCCATTTATTGCCACTAGTGGTACATAAATTACGTGCTTCACCTTATAAGCAATTGCATTTTCATTATGCATCCATCATTAATCTTTCAGTCTAAGATGCAGATTTTTTTTTTTCTCTCTCTGCACTGAAACAGAACATTAATGCATTAATTGAGTTTAACACATTCTAATCTCTGTAGACCTATTCAAGACCTGAGAGCAAAATGGAGGCCAAATATGTGTCAGAGAAGACAGGGTCAGAGAGCTGACCTCTAATTTAGGAAATGGTTCTATTCCTCGAGGTAATTAGGCTGTCATCTTTTAAAATCCCCCTCCATACCCTTAACAGGAAGTCATAGGACAGGCTGCCATGTCTGGCTCAGGCCATTACATAGTAAAGGATACACAGCTATTTGAACTTTGACCCCTTGCAACTTCTTTCCCAGCCTCTTGAGCAGTGTATATTATTTTAACTTGCTGATAAAGATAAAATAACGGCTAGCCTCTAACCTCGGTTAATAAAATGAAGCACTGACTTTCAAGGACACAATGTTAAAACACATTCACCTCTGTGCAGACCTAACAAATACAAGCAAGGTTGGGGGCAAATAAACTGTGAGATGCATTTGTGATATGCAAGTTTAAAACAAATACACCCCCCCACCTCACAGAACAAACACCATTCATGTGTTATCTGAGATCCTTGACAATATCTCACTATAATACATGATGCCCTTTGCCCTGAACACCAAGCACCAGGCTGACTTAAAAGCTGTGACTCATTTGGAAGAGTTTGCATTTGTCGGCCACGTACGTCATTGACACTGGTTCATTTCAGAAAAGTAACCATTACATTCCAAAGAAAGAAATTACACTACATTTATGTTTTATAATGGTTACTTTCTGAGATGAGACACCCTCAGTGATGTATGCAGCCAACAAATGTGACCTCCAGAGGGTGTAGCCTACGTAATGAGATGAGAGAGCTAAAGGGTTACTTTTGCAGAGGTGCATGCTGGGAAGCTTTAAGGGTCAGGGCAAGGGTGCATATGCTAAGCTGAGGTTTATCCAGTAGTCTTGCACACCCTCTGTTGTTGTTGAAAGCTGTAGGATCGACGGCGGTCATCAGGTTCCTCCTCCTGCTTGGCCTGCTGGAACTCATGTCGTAGACGTTGTATCCGGTCATGGTTGCTGGGTGCCAGTCGGTTGCTATAGAGGAGAGAGGAAAAAAACAATCATATATCCTCATTTATGACATGATCAACATGAGAAGAACAAAGACCAGATGGTACACTACAGATGATAGCACTTGAATAAGGTACAGTACAGCTCGAATCCTTATAAGAATACAGCTTGTTTCCTGAATCAATAGCACAAGCACCATTTGAGCCCATGTGCCCCTATACATTTTGCTAAATTACACGTACGGACACAGTCCATTACTTTTTCCACATTTGGCTTGCACTCGCCGGCATCTTGAGAACATGAAACGGACCAAACGTTTCCACAAATGACTCCCCAGTGAACCATGGCCAATGATACATGTCCCTCCTATGACAGAGAGTCAAAGGCCCACATCTCAGCCCCGCGCCCCTTTAGAGAACTCAGAGACTCATTTGCATTCCTTTCATTAAGAGCTGGGGAAAGTGACCGTCAATAGGAATCAATATGCCTCGTCCCGCTAATCAAGCCCCGCTTTTTATCTACACCACCACACGGGCTGCTGGTGACAAACCCCTCATTATGATACAACATCCTGTCAGATAATACGGCTAATTTATACAGAGAGTGAGCGAGGGGGAACTGAGGAAGGAAATCCGCAAAAAAGGGGTGAAAAAAACTCATTGAGAACACAAAGAGGTAAAACATTAAGCTTGCAAAAATATGGAACACCAAGAAAAAAAAAAAAAAAAAAGAACAGCATACGGATCGGCAATTCAGCATACGGATGAATTACAGAGATGTCATCTCTGTGGGGAGCTGATACAGGTGGCTAAGCCTCCATTGACGCTGATAGCTTACTTAAGATGAGATGTCTGGTGTAAATGTGCTCATAATTGTAGATCGCAAGCAGGAACAGCCCACTGACTGAAATGGCCACTCCGACACATTGCCAATCACCCTTCATTAAAACTGCCGCTAAATGGCCTGCCATAAAAATCAAATGGAGCCGAATGAGAATCGTATGAGTGGTGATGACTGAACATCCTTGTTCTGTTGTTCCATGCAGCCATTAGAATCAATTGTATTAGCTTTACTTCATTTAACGCCCCATTCCTATATTCATATGTGGTGGTGGAAGAGCTCGAAGGCCATCAAATGCATTTGCAAGGTGGAGAAAATGGAAGTGTTGTAAATTAAGCGAATCATTGAGCCGTATGCCGTGTGCATTTGGTGTTGCAAATACAGGCAGGTAATCTACTCGCTTTTTCAAGGACCAAATATTATATGTGTCCATTAAAATAGTGTACTCACCATTACCAAGTATAATAATCCACTAAAACAGGCACAGGAAAGCATTTCAAATGAGATGCTAAATAGTGAGATGCTATCGATATGAGAGTTTTGGGCTAAAAGTGAGACCTTTTTTTTTTTAAATGCCATTTGATAACATCATAAAATGTGCAAAGTGTATCATCTTCATCCACTGACATTTACTGACATTTTAGCAAAAGTAGAAACTTGAAAAAAAGCTGTTCTCAAAGAAACGTCAAGCGGATGAAGGATGAATGAAGCTAAGGATGATAGATTTGGAGGAAACTGCATGTGAAACATGAAGTCTTTGCTGTGTTGTATATTTCAAATAATATCAGAGTGTGTGTGAAGAGATTCAATTGCAGTAATCGTAGACATTTGTCATAGACAAAGTTTGTAGACTTTTGATGACCACTCTCAGCTGCAACTTCCACACAAAGCAGTCAAAGCCTGAGAAAAATAAACAAATCACTCGGCCATAACTGCACATCTGTGAAGGGAAATTAATTTGGCCATTAGCTCCTGTAAATGTGTGATTACACATTAGCATCGAGTGGCAATGCGCCTGGTGTCTATGCTCACGGCAAGAGAAACGCTAACAAGCTTTGAGCAGTACAGAGGAAACTGGCAAACAAAGCTTTGGTAGAAAGACCAATAGACAGTATATCTGCAAATAAATACACCCTAGTCTTATTCATGACACTGTTTTTCATTGGGAAACCTAATTCTGATATAAACTATCTGCAGTAGCATGTAACAGGCATGGCTAACATCAAGGATTTAGCCGTATGATTGGATTACAGCTTGTTTTTCAGGAGACGGTGGACTCCAGTCTTGACACTAAACCATCATTCTACACTCCTATTAAAGCCTGTGTAGTATCTATTCCCTTCTTTATCCATTAGGAGATGAACAGGGATGGTTCCATTAGCTTAATCCTCCTGCCTAGGAACAGCCTTCCTCTGAATCCTCTGACTCCAAAACAAACAGCAGAGATTTGGTCATAAATGCCTAAGCGAGACCCTGGAAAGGTTAAAGCGACCATAAGCTGAGTCACTCAGTTCGGTAACCAGCTGAGGCTTGTGATCGATCCATTAAACAAACCAAATGACCAACCTCCAATGATGTTCCATTGTGGTTAAAGAGGTCAATTTAGAAAATGAAAAGTGAACTTTTACAACCACAGATGTGGACAAGACCACTATGAGTCATACAGAAATCAAGAAATTACAAGATTGGCAATGAATTAAAACATGGAATTGTTGTAAAGGAACTAAGCTGAAACAAATCAAATCGGTATAATCATGAAATGAGGTTCAAATGAAAATGCTATTAGATGAACTGGAGAACTTGGAGAAAGACCACATAAGCAGCAGTTCAATTACAATTGGTGTCTTTGGACGATCTGGTATGAAATTCTTGCAAAAGTGGCACTGAAAAATTAGCAGTTGGAATTGTAAAAGAGCACCCATATGCGTTAAGTGCTGGCAGCCGCCCATCTCGTTTACTCTCCCTATTCAATCCTCCCTTACAAAAGAAGACAAATCTTTCTATCTGCTCGGTGGAGTCCATGAACACTCCAACACCACCGCACACGATTAGTCTCAGCACATGCTTGACATCAGGTGTCGTGCGGGTTATAAATACCTCCAGGCATGCATCAACGTCAGCCACGGGGCCCGGCTAAACAAGACCTCGCAAAGACCGGCAGCAATTTGCGTCAATAAAGCGGCGACAATTAGAACAAATGCACCCGTAAGTCAAACAATGGAGGTGGTGAGGAGGCGGTAGAGTATGAGGGGAGGATGATGAGGGATCGCTTTACCCAGCCTCTTGTTTATGCATCAGATTAAAGGTCAGGCGGTATGCAACTTGAAGCCGGCTTAAAGGACGGGCCCATGTTGTTTGAGAGATAGCGCACAGTCAAGCCTCTCCTCCTGGAGATGTCTTCATGTTTATTTCCGTCTCTCATCCCTAAAGAGAGATTCAAAGGGGAAACAGTCTGACAGTAAAGCAATTAAAGGGAGAGGAAGATAAAATATCCATATGCCACAGCATTTAACAAGCCAGCAGTTTCATTCTCCCAATACAATGAAACTCATTCAATATCTGTGTGTTCTCTGACTGAAAGGTCAGTTTGCGATTGTCCGCACCCCGTTTGCTCAGCCTTTCCCCCTCCTTTTCTTGTTCGTTGTATTAATTTCTTGTCTACACACACCCTTTCCTGTTCACGACTCTCTCTCAATATGCTGAATAACACCTTTTGCCTGTTTACTTTACAGCCCCAGAAAGCAATTTATCTGAAGACAGAAGGTTATTGTTGCAGATTAAACTCTCTGAATCGAGTGTGATGCATGGGTAGCACTGACATCAGAGGCATCTGACCTGTTCTTGCTCAGAGAAAACTCGATGTGGCAGTACCGAGATTATGCCTAGTTAAAACCATAACGGAAGGAGGGAAGAAAATAAACCAAAAAGGCAGAACCCCACTGGGAGACATCAAGTGAAGCGATCCAAGTTATTACCATGTGCTTTATGGATACAGTGCTCGCAGATTGGCAGAGTGATCTTGTCTAGAAGTAGAATGTGGAATGCTATGGGAATGGAAGAGATGAATGAATCTAATATTAAGTCTGATGTTGTAAATCTTTCGCTTATAAACTCTGCCGAGAAGCACCTGGGACACTGACGTATGACTGTGCTTGTTTCTTTGTGTGTGTCTTATCTTAGGGTTGGTCATGATGCACTGGAAAATCCAATAAAACATCATTTACTCACTCTCATAAAATTTCAATCCTGTATGACATTAATTCTTCTGTGGGCAATTTTTTTAAATAAAATAAAAGGCAGTGGGGTCTATTGTTGTTGAGACCAAGAGCAGGGTGAATAAACGATGACAGAATTATCCTTATTTTCGACATGGTTTGTACATGTTTTTAGCTGGTCAGTAGGTGGTCCAAGCTAGTCTAGATAGGGCAGATGGACTACCAGCTGGTTTTGACCTGGAAGACCACCTTGGTCAACTTGATTTATAACTGGTCCAAGCTGGTCATTTATTGTCATTAATTGATTAAATGGACTAGTAGTCCTGGTTTGAACCTGGTAGAGCATTTTGGTGAATCTAAACCACCCTCGACCATCAATTAACAGTTACCATGTTTCAAAAAACCTCCCTGTCACCACTTTTTCCCATCAAGGATCTCTGGTCTTGTCCCCAATGTGAACTTGACGCAAAATTGTGGTCTTGTGGACTTGAGATGGCTGATGCTTGTCTGTCAAATCTGCAAGAATGCAACGTCCCGTTTGACATTTTAGGTTGGATAACAGTGAGGCCTTAAAGCGGCATTTGGGACAGGGTCTACATCTCAGCGTCTGGATTTACAAATGCTGCAGCCATTCCACTCTTATCAAACAGTGATAAATTCAACTTTACATATTTTCAACAAAACAGAGCGTGAGAGAGGAATACGCATTGGTGATTCCGAGTCTCTACTGAATACCCAATTCCTTTTATCAGATTGATATTCTGTCAGACTATCTGGTTTCTTTCCATGTCCTCCAAATCTTCATAGGAGATATGAGAGATGAAAAGAAGGGTTTGCTGGTGCCCTCTGTCATACTGCATCAACTCAAAGCTTAAGTCATGTTAATTCTATACCCCTGCGGACTCAATTCCCTTCAAAGATCGTCATATCTATCAGCTCCCTTCATAGATCTGTACAGACGACATGGACAGATTAAATCAGAATTACTGCTGGTCATTTTCAGGGATAAAACAAAAGTAAGCTTTTTATCGTTCATCTATATAGGAAATCAATGCACATCACACAATCTGCAATAAAACACAACAGAGCCCAGTCGGACTCAACAACAGACTGTGAATGTAACTTTCTTTGGTCTGCTGAGTTTGAAGCTGTTTTATTCTTCACACATTTGTGTTAATTCAATCTCTCTCGTCATCATTCTTCTGAGTTTTCCTTTCTTCATCATTGCCTGCTTTCCTTTGTCTCATTTATCTCTTTTATCTTCCCACAGCTCTTCCTTTTCCTCTTGATCGCTTATCCTTTATATCTGCTGCTTTCTTTCATTTTATTGCACTGTGAGGCCTGGCAATGAATCAAAGTTTGACCGGTTCATGTTCTCGTACTGAATGAGTGACAGGTGCAGTTTGACAAAGGGGGTGATAATGCTGCAGGCTTAGGGGTCTCTGACTTCACCCACGTTCCCCCTGACTGATGTACGGCTGTGCCCCCGACAACCCCATGTCCTCTGCCAAGTGCCCCGCTCCCAGAGGGGTGCCGCTACCTAATAAGCAGCCCTGCTGCGGATGAGAGGCGTGCTTTTGTTCCTGTTTCCCTGTTCCTGTTTCTCTCTGTAGCCTCCAGTGCTCCTTTCAGAGATACAAACAGCATGAAAAAAGAAGTGGGCTGGCCCGATTAGAGAGGCTGGAGATTCGTGTATGTATGGTGCAGGGGCCCTTAAGTGTGCGGCAGGGGGTCCTGATCAGTGCGCTTGGACCCCCATTGTGAAGTCTGAGGTGGGGCCCCAGTTACTTCCCGTATGTGAGCACCTACACACACCTTCCCCTGAGTAGATGTGGAGGGCTTCTGTGAGGAATAAAGAGGAGATGATAAAAGCATGATGAGGCGGCAAAGAAATCTTTCATTTCTAAAATGTGCACAGACACTTTCTCAACCAAATGTTCTTCACATATAGAACCGAGGATGTTCAAAACTGCCACGACTGTGAGACACTGACAGAGACTACACATTTGGTTTCGCTGTTCTTGCTGACATGCCCTCTCAGTCTTTTTTCAGTTTGAGGGTGAGACTAAATCTTGCACCTGTTCCTCAGTGTGAGAAAGTTCTTTAGTCTGGCTAACATTCAAATGCAAATCACACAGGCAAGCAGACAATGGCAACTGCTGAGAATAAAACTTCACCGGGTCTCGTGTCTCAACACTTATTTTGCATAGTAACACTTAACCTGCTGCTAAATTATTTAGTACTTCAACTTGAAAAAACAACAATCTGTTGTGCATGATTGCTACAGTTGGTGTTTGCTTACTGGTCCAAGTCAAAGGTGCTCACCCTCAAGTCTCTATAGCTTCATTCCCTCCTGCAATGCAAGTCTATGGGTGTGAAAACCAAACGTGAAAATCACAACTAGAATATCACAACAGACAAGCAATAGCACTCCATTCCTTAACAATCCACATGATTTGATGTGTCAAGTCTGTAGCACAAAGGTGATGCGTTACATTCAAAGTTAATTACATGGTGTTAGGAGTTTGTTCAAACTATATGACCAAAACAAATACATTTTCTCAGGTTGCACTTGATTCTTTTGGTTGAATGCTATTAGTGGTGACCAGCCCAACAAAGAATGAATTCTTCAAAACAACCTCCCTCAATTTTTTAAATGTTGCTGAACCACAACATTCACTAGAAACTTGTAAAGGCATCAACATCTGAAACAAACATAATATGCCACACAAATGTGAAGAAAAGGCCAGACAGAAGGAGAAACTTAAAATGAGTGATAAAAAAGTATCATAGCAACAGGAAAATGCAGATTCCAACACAATGCATTCCCATCCGCCTAAACTGGCAGTCCAACTAGCGCTATAAAGCCTTGGTCTCCACACCAGAACAGCTGTCAGTAATTAGTAGTGATGATTACAAAAGCTCTCTCATTGGTGTAGATGGCAGATCATGCCCTGGCCGATTTAATTGCAATTACTTCCTGTAATAGCTGTTGACCACACCCACCAGGTCTTGCCAACACTGAACCAACAAAACATGTAATATTAGTATTTCCTAATTCACTATGCTGTCTCATGAGGAACACTCTAAAACTTGACAGTCGGCCAAAATATTGGAGAAGCACCACTTTAATCTGAAGATGTTCCGGTAAACAGAGGTATTTGTCTACAGCAACACCAGACCTTTATCAATTATTAAATCCAATCCATCATACTCCTGCGGGGGCTTGGCAATCTTACACATTTATGGTCAGTAAAACCAAAAAAAAAACAAGCTCCCTTATAGACAATAATGTATAATGACTTCAATCCATAAAACATTAGGCTCTATGTGAAACACAAAGAAAGCATTATTTTTATGACATAAATGCATAACTAGATTTTTCAAATTGTCTGAAGAATTTCAATTGTATACATCTAATTCATTTGAACTTTTTTTAGGAATCCATCGCTTGCTGCCTTTTTTCAAACACGCTAATGAGAAACCCCAAACCTGAACCTGTTGATCTCAAGTTAAAACAAAAGAAGTTTGCGTTTTATAATGTAGTTCTGGGAAGTGAGCATTAGAGCAGAGGTTTGACTGGCAGCTGCAGACTCCATAAAAAGAAAGATGAACTTTGAAGTTAAGGCCGTTAATCCAGTATCATTGATTGGCTGGTGCTTCGAATCTGAGAGAGCGGCAGAGAGCTTGCCTAGACTGTTCAATGTATTCAGAGCCTGATACACGTGTCTAAGACCTCACAACCCTTCAGTCTGCCTTCACCGAGGTCTCAATATGCCACTCCAGTTCATTAATCTCAGTCACTGCTGCAGGTGGGGAGGGACACGACTAATGATACAGACACCATTAATGACTGCATATTTCAACTGACTTTGAATGACACATCTCACAATGAATTTAAAATGCCAGCCGTTATTGTAATAAGATGGTTAACCAGTATATTTCAATGTGAGGAATGTGGGTGGTTTTTCTTTTAATTCAGAAAAATCTTGGTGGTTTCAGTTTTACTGAATAACAAGTGGATAAGTACTGCAAATCTTGATGGAGACAGACTAAGGGCCAGATTTACTTACAGAGCAAATTAGCGTTAGAGCGCAATTCCATAAAAGCGCAGATAGGAGGGGAATATTCTGCGTGTGATTTACTAATAATGCGCACATTAGAGAACACAGACACAGCCGGATCATTTCCATAATGACCAGCGCAGACTACCAAGAGCAGTGCAAATTACCGCCTGTTTTATTGGGCGTTAAAAATAATGGCACAAATGCCAGTAATTTGACAATCGCAAACGTTAGTAAATTGTGTTGCATGATTCATTTTAATACTCTACTCCCATAAATTTTGCGCCTGAAAGGGAAGCTCCTACAAATGCATATTCAATGTAGCGAGTCGCAAAAATAACTGTCCACGCCTTTTCAGCGCTAATTCTTCACTGGGCATCTTTAGTAGATCCTGAACTACTCCTATATAACTGTTTACTTTATTCAGTAAAACCTAAGTACTATTTTAATGCCAAAATACAGTTTGCGCTGGCGTAAGCTTTTAGTAAATTTGGCCATAAAAACTCTGTGACCAACCCATTTAGACTCCCAAGTGGATCTGAACAGGAGCTGATTCATAGCATTTCTAACAGGAACAAAATAAGAAGGAGAATGCAATGCATTAGTCTTTGAAAGCCACCATGGTGGGGTAGAAACCAGGAATAATAGAGGACCACAGGTTCTGCACCTCTTCAAATATAAGCATATTACAAGAAAAGAGTGAAAGAGTAAATGGACTAGTGATTCACATCATGGCATCATCATTTTGAGAGCCATGTGACCATCCCAATACCCAATACAGCTGCTTAGCTTCTTCTCACAACTGCAACCGATGACAACAGCAGAGTCTAGGAGAGGCGACATGGTCACTTAAACCACTGCAGACTCCAGCTGTTCCTCTCCGGCTCATCAAAATCCCATCGGCCACTAACTGAGGAGTCACATTTGGATAGACACTCTAGCAAACCGAGAGAGGGAATCAGTCTTTTCTTCTTGGGAAACTTATCCAGACCACATCACAGTTAAAAGAGGGCAAAATGAAGAAGAGAAAAATACTGAACAGAAAGATGTGGAAAACACAGCCTACGTGAACATAGAGACCGATTGTTCTAGTGCATGAACTAATTTATGTCCTTTTTTCCATAAATACAAGCATGCATCACCCATTTCAAAGTGGTAGGATTTCATTGGTGTTGAAAACTCAAACGATCTTTTTGCCTTAGATTTACACCCATCTGACATCAGTTGAGCAGCAGCGGGTGCAGATGGGAGGTCATATTTCATCCCAGCCGACACGCACCATAATCAGGCCGCAGTTGGCAATTAGGTTGCACTTAATGCAAATGGATCGACTAGAAAATCAGCATGTGAATGGGCTGTAGCCATCCGCTAGTGCTAGCTTATTACGCACACCGTTGACCTCACTCTCAAAAGCTCCTCTCCAGATGAGCTAACAGACGCCAGGGCACCAACCCATCGCAGGGAGGTGGAGATCAGGTTTCAGAGGTGGGCAACCCGGGGCCCTCACCGACATCGCACAGCGGCGTATTATTTGACATCTGTTGTACGAGTTAGCTGTGTGATTGAATCTGTGAAAGGGATTATCTGGCCAGTCTATTGTCAGTCATTCCTAAAGCATGATTCCTGGCGGTTTACGTTTCATGGCTTCTTCAGAATATGCAGAACAGATTAAATACACAAAAAGTTCATGCATTAGGTTAAAAAAAAAAAAAAAAAAAAAACACAGAAGGAATCAGAGCTAATGCTAACACATTTGAAATGTCAGTGGTCGTATATACCAGCATGTGCGAGTACATTATTCACATTTTTCCATCACATTTTCTCATCTTTTGCTATTCGTTTTTCCACCCTTCCCAAGTGCCTTGTCCTCATTAATAAAAGAAGAAAAAAGGATGCCAAGCTGGAACCATCTACTCAGTGCCACTTTATGCCATAACAATATTGATGTAAGGAGTATTAAGAAGAATTAAAGAGCTTGTTTTTTTTTTCTTGGTTTTTTTTTTCATCCTGTCTTAAATGCAGAATCTTTACAAGAAATGTATGTATGTATGTATGTATATATGTATGTGTTTATTCATTTATTTATTTGTACCAAAACAAATAAAATATAGAAAATATGCATACGCAAATGTGCCTTGGATAATTAAATTATTGTAATCAGAGCTGTTGATAAAATAAAATAAAATAAAATAAAATAAAATAAAATAAAATAGGTAACTTCAGTCAGTAAAACGGACAAAATTAAATGAATATGGCATGACTAATTGTCAATAACGACTTTATTTATTTATTTTTTTTAATGTCAACCAAAACAAATGTAAAGATCGAAAATATACAAATATGTACCATTAGGATAAATGATTTATTATAATCAGAAAATCAGAACTGATGATCAGAATGAATTAAAAATAAAATAAAATAAAAATAAAAATCACTGAAGTCAGAGTAAAAAGGACAAAATCAAATGAATGACAAAAAAAAAAAAAAATAATAAATAAATAAATAATAATAATAATAATAATAATAATAATAAAATTATTTAATTAATTTAAAAAAGAGTGCACAGGACCTGCACAGAAAAGTATGTGAATGTATTTTGTTTCTGTGTGTGTCCAACCCAGTTATCCACAATATTGAATGATAGCCTTGAGCCCCTTATGGGACCCCTCACAAGGGGTCATGGGTCATGACCTTTAGTAATGGCCATACTACTGATGAAGAAAAAAAGCTCTGACATGGGCCATCATTTCAATTAAGTTTTCAATGTTGTGTAATAATCAATGCAAGGTCAGTAGGTTGGCATAAGCAGACAGATGGCACATAAAACAGACAGAACCCTCTTTTCTCAAAGCTAAACAAAATCAATTCCTCTTCACAATATTTCTTTTTATGGACATCCAATCCACATTCCTAAATTCAGTTGCTGCTTTCCCAAGCAAAGTCGCTCAGCAACAGGAAGCGATTGTGTTTTGAATGGTCACTTCATGGGCATTTGGCATCTGACGGCATATATGAAGTACCCAATAACTGACAGGTGGGATGGATAAAGATGGATGATTGAAGCAAAGAGGGTGGACAGAGAGAAAATGAGAGACTTAGACATCATATTGACAGCCAATCCGCTGGGCTATACATATGTTAAAGAGCTCACCCTAAATGACCCCGGTATTCGAATCACAATTATCTGCTGACTGTGGCATAGTGCAAGTCCTGTCATTGTAATGATCTATGGTTGCAAGAGGCTCTCAGTCTTAATGAAGACACATTATAGGTTCGAACTAAGAGGTCTTTTGAGAACACAACCAAAAGGCCATAACAGTTCTGCACGTGCACATCCAGAAGACACTATCAGCCATCAATCAAGCATAGGATGTGAGACAAAGGGGCAGCTAAACAGCCACAACAGCACTCTATATATATATATATATATATATATATATATATATATATAATTTCATACTAAACACTCTTCAATGTTGATTCAAAACACAACAGAAAGAAAAGAGGCTAAGAGATTACTGGGATAAATACTGAATTATGTATTATGATAGGTAGGTGTTTATTTGTCTTTGAATCGTTGTTATATTTTATGGCTTAATTTCTTGTAATGTGTTGGGTATTATGATGTATTTATTTGCAATGTTTTGTATTGTTTGGTGATGCAGCAGTTCCGCTAATCAAAAAAATTGATTTAACAATTAAATTAAATTAAATTAAATTAAATTAAATTAAATTTAATTAAATTAGGGAAAAAAATGTGACACTAAAGTACCATACTAAAAAAGTTTGTAGATTAAAGTGAATGAATGAATGAATGAATGAATTAAGTAAGTAAGTAATATTTTATGTAGGAATGATTTTCATTCTATCATTTCAGTGAGACACTTTTATATAGTTCTAATATGTATAACTAATACATACATAAAATAAAATAATAATGTGACACTAAAATGCCATACTACTCTATTAAATGTTTGTAGAGTAAAATGAATGAACTAACTAATGAACTAACACACTAATGAACGAACTAACTAACTATCTAGTATGCTGGTATGCAATATAGTATGTATTCCACTTAACATTACAACCTTTAACATGCATGGAACCTTCTTTAGGGAACCAAAAATGGTTATTCTATTGCATCACTGCAAAATCCCACTTTTGGAACTTTTCATTTTAAGAGCGTGTGCTAGAATTCTGTTCCAAATCTAAACTGTGCAGTTTTTTATGAGAATCATGGCATTTATATTCTTGATTATCAGACATGAAAGGGTCGCGTTTATAGATATGACATTCAGAGTAATTGGAGGTATGGATTTTGTCTCCAGATCGAGAGTGAAAGCGATACAAAAGGAAATAATGGGACAGTGTCACAGGAAACTTGTAAACCTGGAGTGACTGCTGATTAACCGGCTTCAGACTGTTCAGCAGAAAGGATTAGCCAGCTATTAGTAAAAGACACCTGTTATGACGCTCTTGTGTCTGTCTAAAGCACTTGCAATGGTCTGATCATTGCGATGTAACAAGATTTCGAGCAGATTTTCAAAGAGCCATACAATCCCTGCCAAACACGCTCAAAGCAGAGGTCAGTGAAGCTAACTGCCAGAACAGCTCAGTCAATGAGACCGAGAAGATGGCCGAAAGCCAACATCTGTTTCTCAACACGGACGGCCAAAAAAACACCCACCACTAAAAGGCCTGAGAAACTTTCAAAATACCCATTTAAGCCGCAATACCAAAGTTGTTTCTGCCAAAGCCGGAGGATTAGAGGTTTGTAACTTTAGAAGCCTAGCGGGCCGCTGGAACATGCAGATATCTGACAAGAGTTTCTTCACTTTTCATCGACAGGCTTAATGAGGGTGACAGGGTGCGAGAGTACGAGCCGTCCGACTGTCATCGTCTGAGATGGAAGCGTTTTCACTGCAGGTGCTTTATACGCAGCGACTGAAGGAAAGCGAAGAAAAAAAGCAAAGGATGAAGTTATCTGAACGAGGATCCCAATGTAATCTCTACTAATCCTTCACCCATAGTCTCACCACAGCTGAATAAAGATAAACTCCAGCTATTCCCTCAGGTTACCAGACAAGCGCATTCTGAAGTACTCTTTAATTATGGTGCTACACTTTTCAACTCAACCCGGTTACTCAACAGCGATGATGAGAGCAGAAAACTTCTGGCGCGCTTTGCAGTCTTGAGCAGTCCTACTTTCTGTGCAGAAACAGCTTCTTCTTTCCCTGGAGGATCTTTCGTATTCTCTCTGTCTGCCTCTCTTTTCATCTCTTTCTCTTCGATTATGTAACAGCACCCCATACTTCTCGGATCCAGATACGATTTGCTTGCTTTCTTACTTGAGCAGTGAGACTGCATTCATGAATTTTACAAAACCGATAACAAAATGCAAACATAATGTTTAATTTATCCCTAACAATGCATGTTTCCAGAGTTAAATAATACTTCACCTAAAATTTGGATCAAACTAACATTTTAGGTAAACACTTTATTTTGATAGTGCACTTTAGATATTCTACTAACTAGAAGTAACCTTGCAACTACATATCAACTAGCAGCCACGAGAGTATTAGTAGTTTGTCTGCTTAATATCTGCTGTAGAACTGTTTTTGCCCATATAATAAATTATGACTGAATAAAATATGACTTTTGCCTCAATAAACTCCTAATTTGCTGCTTATTAATAGTTAATAAGGTAGTTGTTAAGTTTAGATATTGGGTAGGATTAGGGATGTAGAATATGGTCATGCAGAATATGTGCTTTATAAGTACTAATAAACAGCCAATATTTTATTAATAGGCATGCTAATAAGAAACTAGCTAATAGGGAGAATTGGTCCCTATACTAAAGTGTTACCTACATTTCAGTGGGGTCCAATGTTGTTTTAGACACAACTGAATTTAATTGGACAAAAAAAAAAAAACTGAATAACTTCTTTAGCATGCAAATATAATAGTAAGAGATTTGGAACAACACAAGCAGGAGTGAAATTTACTTTTTGGATGAAGTAATATAAGTAATGTGGAGGGGAAAAAAGAAACCAACAAACAGTGAAATGTCTTGTCAATAATTGAGGTCACAGTCAAAACATTATGCAAATACATGAACAAACGCTTCTAGCATTGCTCAATTTCCACATAAAAATGGTTTAAAAATGGGACCGTGTGGTTGCGGTTTCCTTGCCAAGAATTTGGTTACTGGCTTAAAGCTTGTAAATTTAGCATTTCGCTCCAGCACTCGTCTAAATAAAGTGTCTGAAAGAGAACAGTCACTTCTCAGGTTGAGCTCAGACTGAGTGATAAAACAAAAATGGCAGATTAAAGTCACTCAGTCAGTCTGTGACTCCCACAGAAGCCAGACAAGCTGAGGAAGATTAAACCAGTCGCTGATACTCTGACGCTTCACAAACAAAGACCAAACAACTGCGAGTCCCTTCCAGATGGCCAGTGAATGACCATGTGAAAACACTCAACAAACACACACTGTGGGGGTATTTGGAAACACGGGTGTGTGTGAGAGGTTTTTAATTAAAACCACTGTTTACTAAATATCATTAGCCACCCAATACAATAGGACGAGTTTATTGGTAATGGCAAACCTACTTGGTTAACAAATCTCATTCAGGTGTGATTGACAGTTAAGCCAGGTGAGAGATGAGACACATGCCCTGCAGCTAATCTAGCGGTGTAACTGTGGTAACTGGACACTGGTAGTTTTAGGGTGACTCTAATGAGGGGTCAATGGTCCAAAACACCTGGAGGGAAGATGGTGGAAGGGGGAAAAAAAAATCCCACTTTGTACCGTTTTATTTACTCCAGTTTTGTTTATTGGCAAGATGTGCAATTTTTTTTCTGTTTTCATGTCATGAATTTGTCCTATATGCTAAGAAGAGTAGTTGTTTGTAAAGCCGAATCAAACAACACATACACTACCGTTAAAAAGTTTGAGGTCAGTAACATTTTTTTTTAATGTTTTGAAAGTATTTTATGCTCAACAAGGCTGCATTTATTTGATAAAAAATACAGTACAAACAGTATTTAACAGTATATTGTGAAATATTATAAAAATTTATAATAACCATATTCTGTGTGAATATATGTTAAAATGTAATTGATTGCTTCATCAAAACTGAATTTTCAGCATCATTACTCCAGTCTTCAGTGTCACATGAGCCTTCAGAAATCATTCTAATATGCTGATTTGCTGCTCAAGAAACATTTCTGATTATTATCAATGTTGAAAACTGTTGTGCTGCTGTATGTTTTTTTTTTTTTTTTTTCTGGAAACTGTGATGCATTTTATTTTTCAAGATTCTTTGATGAATAAAAAAGTTAAAAAGAACAGAATTTATTTGAAACATAAATATTTTGTAATATTATAAATGTCTTCACTATATGCAACAATTAATAGTTGTAATAGCATTCAGATTATTAGGAAATGGTGGGTCATTGGGCGGGAAAAAAATCGGAACCAGACTCAAACTTGTTAGCATGTGCTAACCGCTATGTTACGTTTTTATCAAAATTTTCCCCCAGTAAATCTTTTCTTTATTTACAGGAGGAGCAGGATATTTCACTTTGACTTTGTTGTCCTCTCTTTTCAAAACAAATTAAATGATTGCACATTTCCTCTTCGTCCAGCAATTATCACTCTTCACTATTAACTTGACTAGTGCATAAACAAAGTGAGCCCATTCTGTCATCACGTCCTGACATCTTTAAACAATGACCGTGTTTACATCACAATACAAATTATTATTCATCGCCAAAGTCAGACCACCATACCATATTATAAATATGAAACAGCTCAAGAAAAACAAAATAGGCCTGCTATACATTCATATCTTGTGTCAGAGGTTGACACAAACAGACCATATATTATGCATATGTGTAAGAACGTCTAAATATAGCTTTTCTTTTGATCATCGCCGTTCACATTAATTGCCAAGTCTACAGAGCTTCAAACCTCTGATGAATTGAACCAGATCCACCATAAATACTGTATATAGAGTCTTCTTCTACAGTTTTCATTCTCCCTTCCTTTCCTTCTTTTCTACATTCAGAAAATTCAAAGTGACTGATGAGACTTCCAAGGTAATAGTTTTCATTTCATGCTTTCGGGTCTGTGGTTTGGGAGGCTAGCCAAGCTCAGATAAATCATCTTTGGCTTAAATTAAAAGCCATTATCGCCTTTAAACAGCCTGCCTGGCGGCCCCCGACACAGGCTGAGGTGAACTTCACAGCGCCTGACCGCTTCCCTGTAGGGCTGATATGACTGAGGAACAGGTCTCGGGTCAGTTCAGCCAATGAGCTTACACAAGAGTCACAAATGTGAGTCAACACGGTCGCAAGGTGACAGAGATAGGGAAAGTTCAGTTCAAATGCTTTCACATACCGACCTTCATTTTGTTTTTCTGTTACATTCTAAGGTGACCCTCTTTATTTTCTTCGTACATTCTTAATACGAGATTAATACGAGATACGAGAAGTAAAATTAATCAAAGAAAAAAAAATGTTTTGTCTTCATAATCTTTCAAAAATCATTAGAATTTGCTACATATCTTATTCTACAATTACATTTGGCAGACATATTTATCCAAAGTGAGTTGCTTGATATACATTTTATCAGTTCTTGCTTTCCTTGGGAATCGAACTCACCACCATATTTGGGAATCAAACCTATGACCTTCCCAGGGATTCAAACCCATGACCATCCCTGGGATTCAAACACAAGAACATCCCTGGGAATCAAACACAAGAACATCCCTGGGAATCAAACACAAGAACATCCCTGGGAATCAAACACAAGGACATCCCTGGGATTCAAACCCATGGCAATCCCTGGGAATCAAACACAAGAACTTCCTTGGGATTCAAACCCATGACAATCCATGGGAATCAAACACAAGAACATCCCTGGGAATCAAACACAAGAACATCCCTGGGATTCAAACACAAGAACATACCTGGGAATCAAACACAAGAACATCCCTGGGTTTCAAACCCATGACAATTCCTGGTAATCAAACACAAGAACTTCCTTGGGATTCAAACCCATGACAATCCCTGGGAATCAAACACAAGAAATTCCCTGGGATTCAAACCCATGACATTCCCTGGGATTGATGCCCATGACAATCCCTGGAAATCAAACACAAGAACATCCTTGGGATTCAAACCCATGACAATTCCTGGTAATCAAACACAAGAACTTCCTTGGGATTCAAACCCATGACAATTCCTGGTAATCAAACACAAGAACTTCCTTGGGATTCAAACCCATGACAATCCCTGGGAATCAAACAAGAAATTCCCTGGGATTCAAACCCATGACATTCCCTGGGATTGATGCCCATGACAATCCCTGGAAATCAAACACAAGAACATCCTTGGGATTCAAACCCATGACAATTCCTGGTAATCAAACACAAGAACTTCCTTGGGATTCAAACCCATGACAATTCCTGGTAATCAAACACAAGAACTTCCTTGGGATTCAAACCAATGACAATCCCTGGGAATCAAACACAAGAAATTCCCTGGGATTCAAACCCATGACATTCCCTGGGATTGATGCCCATGACAATCCCTGAGAATCAAACACAAGAACTTCCCTAGGATTCAAACCCATGACAATCCCTGGGAATCAAAAACAAGAACTTCGCTGGGATTCAAACTTGGCAATTGGCTGAAATAAAAGTTTTTTTTTATATTTTATTTCAATTAATGTTTATTTTACTTCAAGTAACTAAAATGTTTTATTTTTTATTTTTATTATTATGGTTTTAACAGTTTCAGCTTCAGATTCAGTTAACTATAATAACACTAACACTAAATGGAAGTAACAATGGATATTTTCTTTTGTATTGTGATCCACTTGAGTGTAACAAATTATCAGAAAAGAAAAAAAAAGCAGGAAAATAAAACACATGAATGAATTAATTCATAACACACATTTATAACTATAAAAGTCATAACTGTTGCACATCGCCTGATGTGTGTCTGAATGGCAATTTAAATCAAACTCCAATGAGGAAAAGAAATCTAGAGATTTCAAAATCATCACTGGAGAGTTCATTTTGAAATCTCCCTTTTTTAAACTGCTTTCTCCATTATTCCTCCTCTTCTTCTATGTGCATATGCCAAATCACCAGCAAACACATTTATGAATGAATTCCTGGGAAAATCCACCTCTGGCATTTGTAGAGGATTGGCAGCGCTGTAAACGCCCCACATTTACACATGAGGAGGAATCAATTAGAATCCTCCACTTCAGTTAAATTAAAGATAGACCAACAATAAAAGTGATTAATCACACACATTATTATCCTGCTGGTTATATAACGTGCACATGCGGGTGAGTATGTTTGCGTGTCTTTAGAAGAATCACGGATTTGTGGCTCTTCTGGGGGATGTTGGGTTTTATCGTTATGTATCCCCTGACTATTGAAGCATTGGAAGCCTGTGATTTCACTTCTGGCAAGTGTGATTTCTCTAACATATGTCTATATTTGCATATAGCCATTATAATATCCCCCCTGAGAGCTGGCAAATCTGTAAAATACCGTGCGCCGCTTAATGCAGTGTGGATGCATGTGATTTTCCGACTCTGATGCTGCCAGTCCAGTAACGACATTCAGAGACTTACAGTAATAGGCTAAATGAAGTGACACTGTGAAACGGCACTTAGAAAAATGAATAGCGGCGATTCGTCCCTGCTGTTCTGCAGGCTCAACATTATCTCTGACAGGTCGGAAAGAGGTGAGAGGCTCCAGTCTACACTCACTACATAACCATAAACCGTAATAGATAAAATTATTACTGATAGCACAGGGCTGGTGGATAAGGTCACTTCAGAGCTGCTTGTCCTGTCAATCACAGGAAGGCTGCAAAGATTAATAAATAGTGAATAATGCCTGTTATGGCATGTCTAAAGTCATTATTACAAGCTCATTGCCAGTGGATGTTGGTTTGTATATAGCCAAAACCAGTAGTGCCATACATCGTCAAGGAAAAACTACCTAAAATGACAAATAAAAACTAAGCACGTCAAGGAAGTAAAATATGTAATGTATGTACAGTGGGAAAAAAAATAAAATAAAATTTGATCCCCTGCTGATTTTGTACGTTTGCCCACTGACAAAGAAATTATCAGTCTATAATTTTAATGGTAGGTTTATTTGAACAGTGAGACACAGAATAACAACAACAACAAAAAAATCCAGAAAAACGCATTTCAAAAAAAGTTATAAATTGACTTGCATTTTCATGAGTGAAATAAGTATTTGACCCCTTCGCAAAACATGACTTAGAACTTGTTGGCAATCACAGAGGTCAGACGTGTAGTTAGCCACCAGGTTTGCACACATCTCACGAGGCATTTTGTCCCACTCTTTGCAGATCCTCTCCAAGTCATTAAGGTTTCGAGGCTGACGTTTGGCAACTCGAACCTTCAGCTCCCTCCACAGATTTTCTATGGGATTAAGGTCTGGAGACTGGCTGGGCCACTCCAGGACCTTAATGTGCTTCTTCTTGAGCCATTCCTTTGTTACCTTGGCCGTGTGTTTTGGGTCATTGTCATACTGGAATACCCATCCACGACCCATTTTCAATGCCCTGGCTGGCTTCAATGCCCTAGCCCTGACGGTACATGGCCCCGTCCATCGTCCCTTTGATGCGGTGCAGTTGTCCTGTCCCCTTAGCAGAAAAACACCCCCAAAGCATAATGTTTCCACCTCCATGTTTGATGGTGGGGATGGTGTTCTTGGGGTCATAGGCAGCATTCCTCCTCCTCCAAACACGGCGAGTTGAGTTGATGCCAAAAAGTTGGATTTTGGTCTCATCTGACCACAGCACTTTCACCCAGTTCTCTGAATCACTGGCAAACTTCAGACGGGCCTGTACATGTGCTTTCTTGAGCAGGGGGACCTTGCGGGGCGCTGCAGGATTTCAGTCCTTCACGGCATAGTGTGTTACCAATTGTTTTCTTGGTGACTATGGTCCCAGCTGCCTTGAAATCATTGACAAGATCCTCCTGTGTAGTTCTGGGCTGATTCCTCACCGTTTCTCATGATCACTGAAACTCCACGAGGTGAGATCTTGCATGAAGCCCCAGTCCGAGGGAGAATGACAATTATTTTGTGTTTCTTCCATTTGCGAATAATCACACCAACTGTCACCAAGCTGCTTGGCGATGGTCTTGTAGCCCATTCCAGCCTTGTGTGGGTCTACAATCTTGTCCCTGACATCCTTGGACAGCTCTTTGGTCTTGGCCATGGTGGAGATTTTGGAATCTGATTGATTGATTGCTTCTGTGGACAGGTGTCTTTTATACAGGTAACAAGCTGAGATTAGGAGCACTATCTTTAAGAGAGTGCTCCCAATCTCAGCTCCTTACCTGTATAAAAGACACCTGGGAGCCAGAAATCTTTCTGATTGATAGGGGATCAAATACTTATTTCACTCATTAAAATGCAAATCAATTTATAACTTTATTTTTTTTTTTTTTTATAACTTTATTATTTTTTTATTTATTTATTTATTTATTTTTTGCTATTCTGTCTCTCACTGTTCAAATAAACCTACCATTAAAATTATAGACTGATCATTTCTTTGTCTATGTCAGGGTTTTGGACTGTCTTGTGTGTGTTTTTGCTCCCCATGTGCTCCGTGACCCAGTTTCTGTCTCCAGTTCATTATGTGATTTGGTTCAGGTGCGTCTAGTCGTTAGTCCCGTAATTGTCTGTGTATTTAAGGTAGTGTCCATTCAGTTAGTGTTTGTTGGTTCTTAAATGTCATTCCTTGTGTTCAGTGTCTCCTACGCTCCCGGTGTTCCTAGTTGTTGGATTATTAAAGACTCTCTTTGTGTGAAATCTCCACGTCTCCTCGGTCCGTGCTCCCAGAGAAACGTACAAAATCAGCAGGGGATCAAATATATAAATATATATATATATATTTTTTTTTTTCCCCACACTGTATATGTATGTATTTATTTATTTATTGTTTGTTTGTTTGTGTAAAATTCTACGAATATTTTATCTGTACATTATTTTACTGTCATGAGATTCTATTATTTTTTGTAGTATTTTTATAATTTTTAATAAAATTGAGGGTTTTTTTATATTTTCTGTTTTCATTTTATTTCAAGTTAAAGTTTGTCATTTTGTGGTGTTTTGTCTCATATATATATATATATATATATATATATATATGTATATGTCTATATACTGCACAGTATTTATTTATTTCCAGTTTTAGTTTATTTTAGCAGATTGTCAAAATAAAAGAAAATAAGTGATGTTGCCTTGACAACTAGCTGAAATGAAGTAAATTTAAGGTTTACTTATTTAATTTTATTTTAGCTTAGTTCATTTTTATTTGTTATTTTTATAGTTTTTATCAATATTTTTATTTATTTTTTTCTGTTTTTAGTAGCTTTGTGTATTTTTGTCTTTTTATTATTATTATTTTAATGCCTATATACAGTAGTTTTAGGTTCAGTAAACTATAATAATCTTGGTCTGTATTTCTTACTGTAAAAACATTAACTGTGTTTTAATAAAACAAAACTGTAGATATGTATATAATTTTCAGAAGACCTCTAGAATATTAATTATATATGATAATTATATATATATATATATATATATATATATATATATATATATATATATATATATATATATATATATATAATATTTATGTTTTATTGTTTTAAACAAATGTCGCAAAGACCCCAAGAAAGTTTTCTTGCTTGTGCCGATGTATTCCAACAGGAATTTGTCCAGCAAATAGAGGGCCACATAGACAAACAGAGATAAACTAAAAGTCATAAAACTTTTGATTTCATGGTACCTTTAAACTAATTTATATGAATAAATAGAAAATCAAGTCCTGGGTTTTTTTTACTGAAAATCTCTCTGGTCAATTTGCTACAGTTGAGTTTTTCTTACATCTCCGTCATGTTTGCACTGTATTAAGATCAGTATCTGGTCTCGCGCACATTAAATCCTCATATCACACGCTTTTTTTTTATTCTCCCGTGAGCTCTGGGGCCTCTGCCGATTACAAGGTTGATGAAAAACAAAGTAATTTATGAATAAGCTAATATATTGAGATAGCCAACTTCCCTTTTAATGAAATTAAATCACATTAAACACCTTGGCTAAGGTGAAAAAAAAGCTTTCTGGTCTTCATTGAGACGTGAAAGCGAGGTTCGGTCACAGGATTAACGATCGGCGTTAAAAGAGAACAATTTTCACACTGTCATCTGTTCCAAAGTCACAGTGAAGAAGGACATTGTGTGAACGCACACAGACTGGAGAGGCCTTGAGCACCGCGGAGGTGGCACAACCATATTGTTTTCTGAGTTTTTTTTACCACCCACAACACAGAGCGAGCATTCATAGCCGACTGAACGGCCGTTGAACACCCTTCAAATAAAGAGCAAGTCAAATAAATCGCCCTCTGAATGGAGATAAAAGAAGCGGTGGGCAGTAACGCTCTGATTTATGTATTCTAGCGAGAGTCGCCCCACTGCTATGGCTACGAGAGCCGAGGTCACATGGGACGGGTGAGGGGTGTGACAAATGGATATTTAACCTCTCGTTGCCCGATATTTCCCAGCGGCCTCGGCAGATGTGGCGCGATGCTGCGTCAGCGCTTTATTGGAGGCTAATTTGGATCCGCGTAGCTAAACAGAGCGTTAGTGCTCCCATTGGAGTGTTTCCAACTGTTGTAATAAGTGTGATATTAATTTTAAAAAATGCAATAGCACAAATGTCTTGTTCAGAGTTACAGTTTCCAGCTGAACTCTTGAAACCTACTTTGCATTTGTTGTGTGCACTATCTAGGGATCTTGCTGGCTGTATTGTTCCTGCCATATGGAATCTGTTTCTGACCCCCTCAGTCACCCAGCTGCCACTAACCAGACAATAATTATTATCCCAATTACTCAGCTAAATGGCCCCTGGTCTGGGTAGATTATACAGGAAGATGACACTGCAGCGGGGGAGGGGCTAAACAGACCGTGAACAATAACGCTTCATCTGCTGTGTGTAGTAACATCTTCAGACCAAAATGTCATGAATGTATTGAATGAGATTTAATATCTCAGATACACTACTGATTAGAAGTTTTGGGTCAGTTAGATTTTTTAGTATTTTTGAAAGTCTCTTCTGCTCACCAAAGCTGCATTTATTTGATCAAAAAATCAACAGTAAAATTGTGAAATAATATTATAATTTAAAATAACTGTTTACTTTTTGAATATATAGTAAAATGTAGTTGATTGCTGTGATCAAAGCTGAATTTTCAGTTACTCCAGTCTTCAGTGTCACATGATCCTTCAGAAATCATTCTAATATGCTGATTTACTGCTCAACAAACATTTCTGATTATCATCAATGTTGAAAACAGTTGTGCTGCACAATAGTTTTATGGAAATTGTGATACATTTTCAGGATTCATAGATGAAATGAAAGTTCAAAAGAACAGCATTTATTTGAAAGAGAGATATTTTTTAACATTATAAATGTATTTACTTTCACTTTTGATCAATTTAATGCATCATTGATGAATAAAAGAGATAATTTCTTTAAACTGTATGTTTCATGTAGATATGTTACTTTGTCTCAGATGGTTTTCCTAAATGTTCTTTTTAAAAAATTCCTATAAAATTAATGTGGATATCATAACTCTAGGAAGAATTTGATGTAGTGCTGTCAAACGATTAATCACGATTAATCGCATCCAAAATAAAAGTTTTTGTTTACATAATATATGTATGTGTACTGTGTTTATTTATTATGTATATATAAATACACACACATAATTTTCCTTAAATATATACATGCATGTGTTTGTATTTATATATACATAAATATACACACTACACACTCGTATATTATGTAAACAAAACTTTTATTTTGGATGCGATTAATCGCGATTAATCGTTTCACAGCATGTTTGAGATCATTTTAAAATCTCAGACTGACTGCAAACTTTTGTATCTTGGCAAATTTGAGGACACTTTGAGACTTTGTTGAAATCTCGTTTGAAATTCAGGAGAGGAGACCGAGATTACAGGGATCTGAATGAGAAAAAGAAAGAAAAAAATAGAGAAAAAGCAAGTGTCTTCATTTAATCTCACTGGTGTCTAAGAACCCAAAAGGATATTAAATAGATCTTCGTTTGTGATTTTTCTTCCTGTTGGAAGGTGAATATAAGCCATTGACATGCGGAAAGGCTTTGAAATCTTGCTGATTTCTGTCTTTTGTATGGAATGGAAATGACAGAACTTTATCTGTACTACAGTACAATTAAATCAGCGGCGTTAAACGAACTCCAACTGAGTTAAACGTACTCCCACAGAGTTCAATTAAGTCACATTTTGAGTTAATTTAACAGCAGAGCTTTTTCTTTGTCGAGGAGGACTGCGCTCTCGGATCAGAGGAATGATGGAGGTTAAGCAGTCGAGCTCTATGGGGGACGCAGGAAGTAAAGCAGGTGGCTGGAGGAAAGACACGGCGAGCGGCAGGTGACGGTGTCGACTGTCAACACCTGCCTGATGCTACGAGTCTCTGGGAGGAACGGGACGTCTCTGGAATAACATACAGCTAGGGAAACATATCGAAAAACACGTGAGCTTTCCAGTAAACACAAGAAATGTTGTCAAAAAGCTCTTACATGTTTATAAAAATTCTGTTCCACTAAGAATAACATAAACTGCATCAAATATGATTGCAAAAATCACTCCTACTGCAAGTTGCACTTCAGTCAAACAGATAGTCCCGCCCCCAAACTTATGCCATTGGCTGAGCCAGATGAACAGATTGTGTCACTCAAACAAACAGAGATCAGTTTGTTAATGTTTATATGCACTAAATGTGTAAATAGTACATCATGTGACAGTCATGCACAGCCAATCACAACAATTTCATAATAATGACAGTTTTCTATCCAATTTAGGCCATGAATATTTAGATTGTTTCTCAAAAAAATAAAAAATAAAAACAAAGATATGTGAACAAATTGCGGGTTTGAGGCCTTGTGATCCATTTATTCCACTGCCGCAGAGTTTCAACTGCAGGACATTCTAAAATGCTCAATGTGAACAATGCTTAATGTAGCTTAATGTACTAAAATATTGATATTAAAATAAATAATATCAGTATACACCTTACTGATGGTGCATGGAAGTTTTTTGTTGTTGTTGATGATGCATGGATGCATTAAATTGCTAAAAAAACAGTAAAAACATTTATAATCTTACAAAATATTTCTATTTCAAATAAACGCTGTTCTTTTGAACTTTATATTCATTAAAGAATCCTGAAAAATAAAATGTACCATGGTTTCCACACAAATATTCATCAGCACAACTGTTTTCAACATTGATAATAATGAGAAATGTTTCTTGAGCAGCAAATCAGTATATTAGAATGATTTCTGAAGGATCATGTGACACTGAAGACTGGAGTAATGATGCTGAAAATTCAGCTTTGCTCACAGGAATAAATTACAGTTTACAAGATATTCAAAAATTAAACAGTTATTTTAATTTATAATAATATTTCACAATATTACTGTTTTAACTGTATTAAATAATTACAGCCTTTGTGAGCAGAAGAGACTTATTAAAAAAACAATAAAATAAATAAATAAAAATCTTACCAACCTCAAACTTTTGAACGGTAGTGCATGACTAAAAAATACAGAGAAATTGTAAATAGTTGAAAATATGGGTAGTGTATCAAATTTGACACAATTAACAGCCAAAAAAACAACAACAACAACAACAAAAAAACCTTCAGAATCAGCTTTTAAAGAGAGGGGCACAAAGCACAGAGGCCAGATGTTGGGTGACACGGGCATCTGTCCCACAAACCCTCAGCGAGCAGACGGCAGCATAACAAGAGCACAGCATCAAAGCCACGGAAATCTCAGACACACAAATCACACAGGATGGTCTCGGGCCAAGCAAGAGTCTAACAAGAGGCTGCTAGAGAATAGGCTGCACTGTGACAGCCGAGACGTCATTTAATCCCCATAATGCATCACTGCAGCACACACAAGGCCTGCACATCACCTTCTTTAACAGTGTGTTGTTTCTGCCTCCACTCTGCAGAGCATCTCGCTCCGGTTTCATACCCATAAACCCCTGCGGTGTGTGTCATCTGTGCCGCACATTAATGTGTCATGAAGCTCATGCTCCAGAGGCACTAGTTATCAGAAACACACTCACGCACACACACACACACGAGAAACCACAGGCGGAATCACACTCACAAACTGTGCCTTCCTCGAGATGAATAACATTATAACAGACACGCACACAAACCGCCACTGACATGATGATTATTAAAACTCTACCAAACTCCAAGATTACCTCTCTTATTTCTCCATTTCCTATTGCTTTCCTCCTAATGGGCGGGGAGCGCGGGAAATGTGAGGCGCACACCAATCTCCTTTCCCTGAAGATTCAGTCTTTCCACGTGCAGAATGTTCCTTCAGGCTGTTTTGCACAAATCCATTTTATAAAACTGCTGCTTTTTTGTCTTATTTTTTCCTATTGTGTAGTATTGCCGTAAGGCACAGTGAGGGAATGAGGGTGAGAAATATCACATCCGCCGCGTGATGAAAAAATATAAAATAATCTCTTTCGGCGGGCTGCATTCCAGGTAATGAAGTTTGCAAAACATGAAGGCGGCACAAAAAATATTGCAGTAAAGGAGGGTGAAACACAGACATCTACCTGCGTGGGTTAGACGCTTTCCCTTTTTCCAATGCTTTTGACAGCACAATAGAGAAGAAACGAGGGAATTGGAGAGAGACAAAAAGGCATTCGATTCTGCATTTCCCACATGAGCACCAAGACACAATCTCTTGCTATATCACACAGACATAATTTCAGGGCTCTTTCTCTCTGTCAGGGCTGCACTGTATCAAATATGGCTAGTAAGTAGGCCAGTTTCATTCTTTGTGTCTCACAAGTGAACCCTGTTTCTGTAAAAACAGGGTCTGATGTATTGTGTTAATATGAAGGAATTTTCAGTATTGATTTTTACATGTCTTTTACCTGTATTTTGATTTATGCGTTGTGTTGTGTTTTAGGGTTAAAGGAATGTCTGTAAACTTGACAAATAATATCCTGGTGGTTAAAAAATTGCATCCTTTTTCTACAGATTGTTTCCTTTGTGTAAAAAGGTTATGATATATTATATATTAAATTATATACTGTTAGTGCATCTGATGTAAACCTCAATAACAAAACTGTTGCTAAACATAAATCTTGCTAAACATTAAAAAATGTTAACACTTAAAATGGTCTTATACAGAGAGAAAATCTAACAATCAGAGAGTCACAATGATTGGAAAAAATAATAGCCAAAAACTATTATACTATATATTAGGGATGCACGATATTATCGGACTGATATAAGAATCGCCGATAATGGCTTTAAATGTAAATATCGGCATTGGCCCGATATAAAAAATTATGCCGATATGTCTTACCGATAAGAGGAATACATTAACTCACATGTGCTCAGGGTGTGCTAGTGATTAGATCACGTCAGCAGTGTGGCTCATTCTTGAAGATTCACTGTTTTGGATCGCTGCATTTTAACTGAGAATGCAGGTACAGAATGACACCTTCGGTGTGTGATAGAGTAAACAGTAATGGCACGTGCAGCGGCAGCCTCCCCTGGGTCCTAACGCCTGTTTGGTAAGGAGTTTTAATCTGCAGGGGGCGCTGTTGGCCTACTTCTAATTAAATTAAAAGTAAAATAGTCTACACAAGTAACATTTAGACTGTGTTTCTGATTAAACAAAGCAGTAATTGATGTCATAAAATAATGAGTATGTTTTGATTTAAGGTCAGAAGCTATAGCTTACATGAAAAAAAAAAAATCACAAACATGACACTTGTAAATTAAATAATTTTATATATACTGATTTATTCATTAATGTGTAATGTGTTTTATTTTTTTAAACGAATCATAAACTCAAAGATTTTTACAACTCTTTTGCTTTAGACCATCTACAAATGTCAAATATTATAAATAAAATAAAATGTTAGGGTTAACACTGCATCTTTCTGGGGGAAAAATGCAGCGATTTATATATGGTTTATTTATAGTTATTTTCAAAGCTTCAATGTACTGTCAAAAAACCTTCATTGTGGTTTATTTAATTCTAACAAATAAGTTCTTGTTATATATATTTATTTATTTAAAAAAATTACAAAAATCTAACCTTTCATTGGATAATGAGGATTTAAAATGGGGGGAAATATCATTATGAAATAAATGTTTTTCTCTAATACACATTGGTCACAATTAACGGCACCCTTGTATTCAATACCTCCATTTGCCAGTTTAACAGCTCTAAATTTTCTCCTATAATGCCTGATGAGGTTAGAGAACACTTGACAAGAGATCAGAGACCATTCCTTCATCCAGAATCACTCCAGACCCTTTAGATTCACAGCTCCATGTTGGTGCTTCTTCTCTTCAGTTCACCCCACTCATTTTCTACAGGGTTCAGGTCAGAGGACTGGAATGGCCATAGCAGAAGCTTGCTTTTGTGCTCAGTCACCCATTTTTGTGTTGATTTTGAGGTTTGTGTTTGAATTATTGTACGGTAGAAGATCCAAACATGGCCCATTATAAGATTTCTAACAGAGTCAGTCACTTATTGATTTTTTTTATCTGTTGGTATTTGATAATCCATGATGCCATGTGTCTAAACAAGATGTCCAGGACCTCCAGCAGAATTATAGGCCCACAACATCAAAAATACAGCAGTGTATTTTGTATATTTCGTTGTGCACATGGGGTGCTTTTTATCCCTGTGTTCACCAAACCCATCTTGAGTGTTTGCTGCTAAAAAGCTAATTTTTTAGTTTCATCTGACCATAGAAGCCAGTCCCATTTGAAGTTCCAGTTGTGGCTGATAACTGAATTTGGTGGAGTTTATTTTTGGATGAGCGAGGAGAATTTTTCTTGAAACCCTCCCAAACAACATGTGGTGATGTAGGTGCTGTTTGACAATTTTTTTTTAAGGTTTTCTGACCCCGAGACACAACTATTTCCTGCAATTCTCCAGCTGTTGTCCTTGGAGAGTCTTTAGCCACTCAAACTCTCCTCCTCACCGTGCATTAGGACAATATAGACACACGTCCTCTTCCAGGCAGTTTCTTACATTTAATGTTGATTATAAATTCTTAATTATTGCCCTGATGGTGGAAATGGGAATTTTCACTGCTCTAGCTCTTTTCTTAAAGCCACTTCACTAATTTGTGAAGCTCAATTATGTTTTGCTGCACATCAGAAATATATTCTTTGGTTTTTCTCATTGGATGATTAAGGGAATTTGGGCTTTGTTTTCCCTCCCATTTATATTTCTGTGAAACAGGAAGCCATGGCTGGATAATTTCATGTTCATAATCACCCTGGAGTGCTCAAAATTGTGAATATGAATGGGAATATACTTCAGAGATATTTTACTCATAAGAATTTCTAGGGGTGCCAATAATTGTGTCCAACGTGTATTAGAGAAAAAACATTTATTTCATAATGATATTTCCCCCCATTTTAAATTCTTATTATCCAATGAAAGGTTAGATTTTTGTGATTTTTTTACAATGCAGATTAATTTTCACAGCCTTCTTTGATCATATTTACCAAGGGTGCCAATAATTCTGACCACTACTGTGTGTGTATATATATATATATATATATATATATATATATATATATATATATATATGTATGTATGTATATATATGTATATATATATATATAGTAGTTATATAAAAAGTGTAAAAAAATTTTTTTAAAAAATTAATAAATATATTGAGGTTGAGTTTCAGTCATGTCTTTCATTAGTAGCACTTTTTGGCCTCATGAATTCTGCACTGTAAATTGAAATGTATTTAATCTTCTCTTCTTCCTGGAATTTGCTATTTTCATGCACAAATGAGTAAAAAGAACAGTTCCACTATTCTTTAAAGAATATGAAGTAGCAATAATAACAGTGACAGTTGCTAATGGAAGCGTGTCGTGGATATGAGAAGATTAGCCCGGCTGAGTTAAGTTCAGACTCCTCAAGCAAGACTTTCCGTCATTACAGAGGCAAACTCCGAATTTGTTTTTTTTTTTTTTTTGATTTTTTTTTTTTTAATTCTACACATTTGATTAGCATGTAGAGCAGAGATTGGAGCCTGGTGGGCCAATTTGAGTCAAATTTCCTCCCGTATGTCGGGACAAAGACACAGTTGGATGCATCAGGTGAAGTGAAATTCTAGCCTGTGCTTTCCCCTCAGTGTTCATTACTCTGCCATTGTTAATGCACCGCAAGTGTTCAGGAAACTTTTGTTGGAAACTGCATGTTCTGGAAGCTGGCATATAAAAAAACAGGATAATAGGGCTACTGGGAAGATTCAGAAATACTGGGATAAGAAACACTGACACTGATTCTGTGTCTTCAGGAGTGATGGTTCAGTGTGTATTTAGGTGGGATTGACGTGAGACACACACTAGGCACAAACAGGCACAGAAACACTGGGTTAGCCACATACTCGTGACTATAAAGAGTTCGGTTTACACTTGCTGAGAAATAAGTTCATTACTCCTCCTTCCCATGTTTCTCACTCTGACATTTTCTCTCACGTGCACAGGTTGGTTCTTCAGTGTGGTACAGTATGGCACTCGAGTTACAGCTGTTTCTACTACAAGTGAGAAAAGATGCAGAAGATAATTCTAGTGATAAGTCAACATAAAATAACTTTTGCAAGCCATTTTTCTTAAACATTGTGTACTATTTCCAAGAAACAAAATGGTAAATGAGAAAAAATGAAGGGCAGGACTGGACTTTATTCATCAGGAATTAATAAGTTTATGAAAAGTGAGGATTTCATGCATGACGGCTGGAGGGTTATTATTATTATTATTTTAGTCACTTTTATCAAAAATATACAGCAAGGCACCAAAACATTATGATAAAAATTTCAACTAAGCTTACCAGACATTAACATATACCTTATGGGGGAAAAATAAATAAATAAATAAATAAATAAAAATAAAAAATAAAAATAAAATAAAACAAAACATACATTAATACAATACAATACAATACAATACAATACAATAAATACATTAACTAGAATATTCTGTGAAGCAAAATTCCAAGCTATTCTAACCAATTTCTAGTAAATTAAAATTTGAACAGATTAATCACTCACAACATGACCAGGACAGTCAATTTCGATTGTATGTTGATTTTTATGGTCATATCCTGTAAAAGAAGATTTTAGTTTTGCATTTTATTTTTACCTGCTTTCTTATATTATTATTTCACTGTCAGTTTATTTTCTTGCAAATGAGTGCCTGGTAAAATTCTGTTATATAAATTACTGTTTGATGACAGCATGTTTTCCTGAAAGAAGATTCTTCTGTTCACCAAGGCTGCAATTATTTGATCAAAAATACAGCAAAATCAGTAAAATTGTGAAATATTATTGCATTTCAAAATAACTGTTTACTATGTGAATATATGGTAAAATGTAATTGACTGCTGTGATCAAAGCTGAATTTTCAGCATCATTACTCCAGTCTTCATTGTCACATGATCCTTCAGAAATCATTCTAATATGCTGATTTGCTGCTCAAGAAACATTTCTGATTATTATCAATGTTGAAAACCGTTGTGCTGCCCAATATTTTTGTGAAAATTAACATATACAAGTCTTAAAGATAAACCGAAAAAAATCTGAATCTATAGAATAGTCGGTCTCAAATTAAATGTCAGAGTACAAATGTACACGCACGCACACACACACACATAGGCAGTTGAATTTTTCAAACCCGACTCTCTCTCTTTGTCTCTTTCCTCTTTCAAGCCTTGTTCCCCAGCGTTCTGTGGCTTGTGAGCACAAAGGATGAAAAAAAAAATCCCAGTTGCTAAAGTGTTAACTAAAGACAATACCATTAAAGATCAATAAATGCTAAGCGGATTAGAGACAACACAAATCACACATTCCAAAACTATCGATGTCACAGCCACACAAGGCAAAGCGGAATTACATGGAATGCCATTATGCCCTGTAATTCATCACAATTGGAGGTCTTTAGATAATTGGAAGCATTGATTGGTCGGAGAGCTCGCATGCAAATAGCCGGTCTGTAGCGAGACGGGCGATGGAGTAAATCATGTGTTAAAATAATACACCACAGTGAGACGACAGTAAACATTGATCGATAATTATTTGTACTATCCCATCTGGGGCGGAGGGAAAGGGGCTTCTATTACAGTGTAGAAAATCAATGAAATTGGAATATGCCTGTGAAATAATGGTGGCCATCTCTCTCTGTTTTTATAACATTTATAAAGTTCTTGATTGTACATCCAGAAACAACATATTTTAAGTGTATTGTAAAATATTCATATTCACATATATATATATATATATATATATATATATATATATATATATATATATATATATATATATATATATATATATATATATATATAGACCGACTCGATTATTATGTAATTTGTGGTGCTTCATGGGAGTGGGCGGGGCCCAGTGCTCATTGCAACTTTGATTGGTGGATTTTCTCTGCAGCATCATGGGTATTGTAGTTTTTCACCAGAGAGTACTCTATTAAACATGATTATTTAAAACATACATTGAAATAATGTGAACTGATTGCTTCAACAAAAGCATATACCATTGATTATCAACCTCAGAGCTCACAGTAAGCCTGTCTTTGAAGGTTTGTAAGTTATTGTTAAAAATCAGTTTCCCTATGGAGAAAATGAATGGCAGTTTTACTTCCGTGGAACCCAACTGTTGCTGTTTGTAGGCAAATATATTTGCATATGACTGCCTCCACAGCAAAACCTCAATGAATAGTTATACAACAACACATCATCTAATTTAGTTAAGAATTACGTGAATCACGTAAATGATACCATATTTTCAATTCAAAAAGGCAAAATCTGAGGAAAAAAGTTGAGTAGTTTGCATCACTGGCTATTACTATCTTCATTTGACATTTCTATCGTAAAACAGTTCCTCATATTTTATCTTACCTTGCTCTCTTTCAATGTTAAACTGACGTTTTGTGCTGAAATTCATGCTCTGCTTCTGTGAACTTCAATTTGTTTGGGCATCTCACTCACTTTGACATTGACGAGTGCTGTTAGACCAGACCAGCCTAAAAATGTAACTTTTAAACCATTTTCCCATCATCCTAACAGCAAACAGAGTGCTGAGTAATGGAGTGCAGCAGATCACTGCAAGAATATCAAATACTGGAGGAACCATTTGTCCATTTCTGAATATGGGGGACAATTGTCACCCTTAATGTGTCTGGTGGTTACAGCCCTGATTTAATGATTAGGCTTGCTCTCATCTGAGAGAGACAGGGAGTAGGCCGTAACACAACCGCCTGTCTTTACAAAACTGACAGAAAATTACTTTCCTTTCAGAGAACGAGGAAAAAATTGACCTCCGCTCCTCTGATGTCTGTGGCAGATCTATAATACCTCGCCTTTGTCTGCTGTCTTCGCCTTGCCAAATACCTTTCTGCACATTTACGGGGTCACATATTTTGTGTGAGGGCATGAAATGAAATCCAAGCCAAACCGAGTTGATGTTTCCAAAGATAATCTAAACAGATTCAGACAAAGCTGTGGCGAGACGGACGGATGGAGGGACGGTTTAAAGAGAGGCAGAAGAGAAATAAAGCGAGTGAGACACTGTTGGATGAGGCGGGTCGCTGGCCTGTGAAAGCCTCCGCTAAAGCGTGAGAGGTTAGGGGGCATTTAGAGGGGTTTAAGCAAAGCTCTCCAGCTCTTGTTCAATCTAATGTCTTCTGGAGGACGGAGGGTTTGGTGACAGGAGGAAATACAGATATAAAGAGGGAGAAAGACAGTAATGGCTGTAAGTCGCACATGGAGGTTTTCTCACATGGTTGGATTTTCTGTCAGTGTGACACGTCTGAACCCACTGAACTCTGAACTGTGGACCGAGAGCATCTCGCTAAAGTCATGCCGTCATACACAGCACCAAAAATGTTGAATTAGTTGCATTCTTACATACTTGCCATTGCTCTCTGATTCATTTTGGCCTTGCATGCAAAATCAATTCAACAGGTTTTGCATTTTACTTTACAGCAGAAAAATGTGCTTGATTGTGAGAAGTAATGTGTGCACGTGTAGATCTATATTTGTGCTTGTGTTTGATTGAGTGAGAAATCAATGGTGCTGCATCCATTAAGAGGAGTGTGTCATGATGTCATCGCTGCATCTTACTTCACATACTAAACAGTCAGCAAGATTGGAATTAATGCGACCCAAATCATCAAAAATGCTAACGGGGTCCAAATGGTGTATTAATACTGGTAAAACACTGTTTAGGTAAATTATAACTTAAACACAATCCATCACAAAAAAAAAAAAAAAAAAAAAAAAAAAAAACTTATGATGCAAATTTATGATGTGGCAATTTGACTCAGTGCTGACTTTTGAAGCAGAAAGACGGAAATAGTACTTTCTTGTTAAACATAATGCATATCTTTGTTTTATTTATTTATTAACCTTAAAAGGTTTTTTTTTTTTGTTTTGTTTTTTTTACAGTGTACTGTCTTATATTGAAAAGTATGTACTAGTGAATTGTGTATCTTTAAAAACTATAAATACAGCATTGAATTTGGGATGCAGTCAGCGATGTCAAAATATAAGACCAAAGTTGCTTCTACACAATGGTAATGATGACATCATTCTAAAAACAATTCACCTTTAAATGCTGGATATTATTTATTTATTTATTTATTTTTTGCAAATGAAAAATGTAAACATTCAAAATACATCGATCAGATGGGTTTGACCTGATGCAGTTCGACAGACTAGGCTATTTATATCATTACAGATCATCCAATTACCCCATTATTAGCATCTCTAAGATACGTTTAATTATTTTTGAATATTGTTGAACTGTAAATAAATTAAGGATCCATCTTTGTATGTATGATCCGACCTTAAGATGTAAATGTACACACCTTATAAATGTATTTTATCTCACTGATATGTTAGAGCACACTCTTTACTCTTTTAAAGAAAAACTAGGGGAAAAAAATGTAGTAACCCCCAAACCAGCCTTTCTTTTATTCACCTAGAAATCAAATTAACAGTGCTTTCAATTCACAAAACCCAAAGTGTCTATGAAAAACAGACTTAGAAACAAGCATTACTAATATCTACCTGTCAGACACATTTAAGTTTAGCCTTGAGGAAATGGAAAAAACACACAGGAAGAAGTTGAGACGGTTCTGCAGGAAACAGAGAAAAACGTTTAAAGCTATCTGCTGGGCTGATGGTGAAAATTGTTGTCATATTGAGACCCAAACTAAGATTGTTAGAATGTTTCAGGAAAGGAGAGGCGAGACAGACAAAATGTGCATGTCTGTTAGCATTATGTTTTACCAAAAAAAATAAAAATAAATAAATGCTTTGAAATGCTTTAAAGGTATTTATTATTATGATTATGATTATTATTATTAATTGATTCAAATAAATTGAATGAACTGGATTCAAAATATTTAATGCAAAAAGTCCACAATCAATACGTTTCCACACTGTTTTAAGTACATATTTAATATTTAATTTTCATATTTCAATAATTAATATTTAAGATAATAAGATCATCTATTTCCATTTATACCCACTAACAATATATAATATTAAACTACAATATATAATATAAAACATTAACTTAAATATAAAATTGCTAGTGAATTGCTAGTGAAAAAAGCATGCAAAATACTGAAATTTAAATAATTCATATTTAAGATAAGATCATGCATTTTCATTTATACCCACAAATATACACAAAACATATAATATAAAATATTAACTTCTTATATTTACTTTTTAAACAATTTTTACTCTGAAATTGCAAGTAAAATATTTAATTAAACGACATTTTTAAATGAGAAAGGTTGAAGCACTATTTTCTTATAAAACATACTCAAATAACCTGTATTAATAATGTTTAATTAAACTTACTGCAATGCCATTTTTGCTACTTAAGTGAAAGTCAGAGACACTTCATTTTAATAGCCAAATTAAAAGCACATTAAAATCATTATTAATCACACAGCAGGGTAACTGTGTGTGTGTGTGTGTGTGTGTGTGTGTGTGTCTGACACACAGGTGGGCTTCACCTTACCTACAGTGCTAACACCATAAAACCACTGACAGCCATCAGGTCTGGAGAAAATAAAGGCCTTTTCTGGCTCAGCGGGCTAAATTTCAGATTATTAAAGATACATCCCTAAACTGTTGGTTTGATTTAGCAAAAGCAGGCTGATATAAAGCAGAGCGTCCTGATCCCTGAACCTGTGATTGCGGTGCGACCTTCAGACTGTGTTAGTGTGTGATTAGACTCAACGAGCTGAAATGAGCTCTAATACGCCTCTAATTGTCAGCATGTCCAGAGAGCTTTGCTAGCAGTTTGATAGTTAACATAAGTCATGAGGAATGCTTCTGAGATCTGCTTTAATGTCTCTACACGTCCACTTGGAAAACTCTCTGATGTGTTACATGACTTCAGCATAATGCAATTTGTCAGTTTCTAAAATTTAAACAAAGTATTCTGTTGGTAATCAAACCTAATTATTAAAAAAAATAAAAATAAAATTTATATATATATATATATATATATATATATATATATATATATATATATATATATATATATATATATATATATATATACACTATAGAAACAATAGTTTTTACTAAAATACATAAATCCATTCAAAACATAAATAAATTCATAAACATAAATCCAAAAGTAGCGACAGATCTTATCTTCTGTATTGTAATGTACATCCAAGTCTTTCTACTTCATTTCCAATTGAAAATAACTGTTTTCTGTGTGAATATCTGTTAAACTGTAATTGACTGTTGTGATCAAATCTGAAAGTTCAGCGTCATTACTCCAGTCTTCAATGTCACATGATCCTTCAGAAATCATTCTAATATACTGATTTGCTGCTCAATAAACATTTCTGATTATTATCAATGTTAAAAATAGTTGTGCTGTGGAAAAGTTTTGTGAAAACTGATGTTTTTTTTTTTTTTGTAAAATTCATTAAACTTATTCTAATGTCATTTCTGTCTAAATCAGAAAGATGTAAGAAACCTAATAGGCAAAAAAAAAAAAAAAAAAGGAAAAAAAAAAGCACAATAAAACCATTATTTATTTATTTTTTTGTATGTATGTGCTCAGCTCAACTCTCCAGTGCTACATGCAACATTTTTACTGTAGCAAGTACAGTATTTTAATGAAAACAATGGTTACTGTGTTAAAAACCAAGCTTGTTCTGTTTTCTTTGCAGGTTTATGTGCAAAACGCTCTCCAGCTAAAATCTGCAGTCAGGAACTCGAGCTGAGACTGGAAGCCAAATCTCAGGAAGGTTATTAAAGTGCTTTAACTGTGGGCAGGCTTTAAGACGGCCTTCAACCTGAGGACAGGTTAGATGGAACTGTCAGAATCCCATGATGGAACTTCAAAGGCGTGTGTGCAGAACGAGAGAGAGACAGGCTTAACCTTATCTCCATCTCAACACAGCTCTATGCTGCAGTAATCAAGCCTGCAGGACCCCGGAGCCCCGGTGGAAAGCTGGATAAACTGTTATTGTATCCGGTCAGACCTGGCCAGACGAAACGCACAAGAAACCACACTGAACCCAGATCAATAGACATGTCAACAGTTAATCTCATTCTCCTCATCTCCCCCGGCCGCTCCTCGCAAACACACACACACACACAGCATACCTGTGTACATACACACCGACACACGCAAACACATGTTCACATCCAGTTTTAGACATTCTGTGATGTAAAACCAACTTTTCATTTCTTAAGATGGAGGTGGCCAAAGAATGACATTACTCCAAACAAAACTGAAATAACTGAAAATATCTCAGCTTTTTAAATTTCAACAAAGAGCAAAAAGGAAAACCAAAAATCAAACAGAAATTTTCAATAAAGTTTTGCACAGAGTCTGATTCTCAGCATTATTTGAGGTGGAATGAGAAATGCTTATTTCATGATGTATAAAACTGTAAAAATTGCATTATTTGCCCTCAGAGGAAAAAAATTTCTAAAAAAGATTTCAAATTCCTGATTGGCCTTTTAATGTTAGATTCGTTATAAAACCCAAAACTGAGTAGTGAACCAAAATAAATAAATAAATAAATAAAATAAAATAAAATAAAACATTTAAATAAATAAATAAATAAAAACCATTTTGAACTGTCAAAATAAATTTTAACAAAGAGCAAAAAGGAAAACACACAGCACTGGTATGAAACTCAAACTGATGTTCCAAATATTAAAGTGTTTATTTGGACTTTATTGCTTTGTTCCAAATATCTTTTGTCCATGTTAGACAATTTTAGAATTTTGCCATTCAAAAAGACGATAATACTAAAATAAATAAATAAATAAATAAATAAAATACATCAGCACAAAGAACAAAGGAAAACACAGAGCGCTGGTGAAACTCAAACTCAAACTAATGTTACTAAGATTAGTGTTGTTGTTTTTTTTTTTGTTTTTTTTTGTTTTGTTTTTGTTTTTTTGGACTTTATTGCTTCGTTACAAATCCCTTTTGTCCATATGAGACAGTTTTAGAATACTGCCATTTATAGAGATTATAGTATGACATTAAATCTAGTTTTTGTTTGTTTGTTTGTCTTTTAAGATTTGTTATAAAAAATAAATAAATAAAATAATAAAAAATTAAAAATGCCTGAAAATACATCAGCTCTTTAATTTCACAAAAAGCAAAAAGGAAAATGCAGAGTGCTGGTATGAACCTCAAACTGATGTTCCAAATATTAAAGTGTTTATTTGGACTTCATTGCTTCATTACAAGCCTCTTTTCTCCACATTAGACAATTTTAGAATATTGCCATTTAAATATGTGGTGATATTAGCACCTATTTTAAATACAGATGCAGCTACTGCACTTGAAACAATAGTTTATAAAGGGTAAAAAAAAAAATAAAAAAATAAGTAAAAAAAAAAAAAACTAGCAGAAATGTTCAATAGATTTTTGCGCAGAGTCTGATTCTCAGTGTTATTTGAGGTGGAATGAGAAATGCTTATTTCATGATTTATTCTTCTGTTGCATTATTTGCCTTCAGAGAAAAACTGATTTAGCATTTTCTAACAAAGATTTCAAATTCCTTCTCTTAGCCATTAAATTACTAAAAGTATTTTTTTTTCTTGTTGTAAAATTCAAAGCCAAGCAGTAAACAAATTTCAATAATTTTTTTCTCTTTTTTTTCCTTGACATCCTTTTAGTTCATCTTTTTAAATGTTTTTCCACAGGCGAGTAGATCAAATTGCCAGTTATTTTTTTCCACGCTTGTCTTTGTGAATTAATTCAAATAAAATGAGAATCCCTGATGTTTGAAGAATTTTTTATTATAAACAGAGGCTAATCTTTGACTTCAGAGTTCTGGTAAATGAAAAGATCATATCTGCTCTCTCATAGCTATTAAAATGAAAATGACATTGAATACAAACTGGCTTGTCTGCAGTGTTAAACATAACTGCTTGTCGCATGAGCAGAGCGTTTAAAAAAAAAAAAAAAAAAAAAATCAACTCGAAAGACTTTGAAAGACTACAATTAAATGCAAATGTTCCCTGCCAGCAAACAGGGTTTCGACAAGACTTTAGACTTTGAAAATAGACTTTCTTTTATGAAAAAAGACTGATGATTTCAGCCAACAGAACTGAAATAAATAAATAAATAAATAATAATAATAAAATCTGCTGAGTTAGATGAAGCATTTGTGTGAAATAGTTTTGCCAGTTTTGCCATTAGGGAAAGCAGGCTTTGAAAACTTCAGTTTGAAACTAGAGCTCTCAGTGCATTCATGTACAGTATCACAGTCATCTGATAGTTCTCAATAAAATAAATAAATCATAATCATCTGCTTATATGCATGAATATGTGTCATCTGAGAGCAGGATAAAGAGAAGAAAAACAAACATCTATGCAAACTGATCACAGTCTCAGATGTAAATAAAAGTCCAGGGGCATTTCTTCTATTCCTCACAAATAAGCTGAGCAATGATATTTGTCATAGAAAATATATTTTTCTAAGAAAAAAAAAGAATAATAATATGAGCATAACACTATATTATTATTATTATTATTATTATTATTATTATTATTATTCAGATATATTTCTATATTGCGTTTTAAACAACCTTGGTGGACCAAACGTGATGTTCTAAATAAATAAATAAATAAATAAATAGAAGATTAAAATAAAAAGTATAATAATAATAATAATAATAATAATAATAATAATAATAATAATAATAATAATAATAATAATAATAATAATCATCATCATCATCATCAGTAGTAGTAGTAGTAGTAGTAGTAGTAGTAGTAGTAGTAGTAGTATAGTTCAGATTTATTTCTATATTATATTTTAAACAACCTTGGTGGACAAAAATAATATATAACACTTATTTATAATAGCAATTAATTTAAAAAGTAAATTAATACTACTACTACTACTACTACTAATTATTATTATTATTATTATTATTATTATTATTATTATTATTATTATTAGTAGTAGTAGTAGTAGTAGTAGTAGTAGTAGTAGTAGTAGAAGTAGTATTAGTATTAATAATATTATTATATTATATAATTATTATTATATTTGTCATTGACCCAAAAGCTTCTTAACACCACAAGACAGATTTGTAGTCTGTGAGGAAAATGTAAAAACCTGTGTCTGTGTGTGTGTGTGTGTGTGTGTGTGTGTGTGTAGGGCCAGTCTCTCTCTTTTCCCTCTGGCCAGTACAACTGAATAAACGTGTCCGTTTTCATAAGCTCAGGTCTGATTTATTGAGCGAGGCCAATGACATGACCAACTTTCATTTATTAGCTCTGTGACTCCCGATCTATACACACCTAAAGGTATGTCTCTCTCTCTCCCTCTCTCTCTCTCTCTCTCTCTCTCTCTAACACACACACACACACACACACACAGGACAGCTGTTCTGACTATGAGACACGCTGTAGTATCTCTCAGGAGTGTGTTACTCATTTAATATTGTCTCAGCAAAAAGACAAACAGGCGGTTTAGTTTAGGTGGAGCGGTGAAATCTGGGTGGGAAAAACTCCAGGCTATGAGATCTCGACCGTCACAGAGTGAAAGATGAGCTGAGAGAGAGGAATGATGGGTAAAAAGTGTTTGAACTGGGCTGTGAAGTCCAATAGCAGAATTATCATTAGAATTAGCATATAACATTGCAGTGGCATCTACCATAATTAAAGAAACAGCTCATCTAGCAATGGAAAATCTATCGTGTATGATAGCTTGGCGTGAGGAAAGGTGTCACTAGACCTTTTTTATCACTGAGCCCCAGTGAAATATTAATGGTAAACCTTATTCTGACTAGGTGCGCGCCAATCCGATATTCAGTATCGGTATCGCTCCGATACTGGCATTTTCTGCTGGATCGGGGTATAGGTAAGAGGAGCCTGATCCAAATCTGATATTCTGCGTATACTATTTTGTTATTGTTAAGCCCCACGAAAGCCACAAAAACAATATAAAGCACAATAAAGTTTTTGTGCACTATATTTCAAGTGTTCTGAAGCCGTTACATAGTTTAATGTGAGGTACAGATAAATATTTAAGTCAAGTTCGTGTAAACTCTTCTCTCCGCTGCGGCTGTTTGTCATCCTCCATTCAGCTTCAAACTTCGTGTCGCGTACGGTTACTACAGTCAAGACGATGAAACTCTCTGCAAGATTATTAAATGTTCCTAATATTACACTTGATCTGTAAATAAAGATAAATGATTTTGCATAAAAGGACTTTATCTTGCTGGAGTTTCATGCTGTTTCTAAATCGTTTTACTTTCTTCCGGGTGTCTGTTAGATCACAACACTGGAGTAGAGAGCACTATGAATTGTTCTTCACGAGCACAGTACCTGAAATTTAAAACTGTGAAAAGAAAAGGCTCAATATACTAACACACAGATTTAATACACTGCGCATTATTATCTCTTCACTTTGTGCTTTGAACTTCTTCATGCAGAGCACTGTGACTCTGTGTTGCTTCAAGCGTGTCATTCTGTGCACGGGATGCGCATAAGCGCTTTGTGCCGCTCTGTATTGGAGCCTTTCGTATTATAATACTTTTGCGCAATGAAAGATTATTAATAGCCTTTCTTGTTCGTCTTATCTATCATATGTTGCTGCCTCATTACTGTGCTATACATTTAAATGAAATGTATTTTAATTTATAATATATTTATATATGAATATATTACTTGTTTTTCATAAATGTATTTTACAACAATACAGACAGCAATGTGTAACATTTTACCAGATTTAGTCCTACACTTATTCACTTTTATTTGTTCTCCACTAAATAATGTTTTTTTTTCCACTAAAAGTTTAGATTTTATAAAATTAGATTTTATAAAACTCATGATTTTTCTAGAATAACTTTTCCTTCAGAACTGTCCACTAACCTAGTTTATAATAGCATTTTTGTCATAGATTATGATTATATATATATTTTTTAGTTTGTTATTTTTCTTTATAATGAAGTTGTCTATATTTAGTAGATTGTGTGTAAAACACAAAAGAGTGAGGATCAAGTCAACACACATTGAAGTATAGAAATTCTACACTGAAAAAAACTGCATTGGTATCGGATCGATATCGGTATCGGCAGATACTCAGAATCTTTGGTATCGGATTGTGATCCGTTCTGAAAAAGTGGTTTCGAGCCAGCCCTAATTCTGACGCTGGACTGTTCACAGACCTTATAACCTTTTACCCTGATAATGTTTCAACAATCAGTCATTTGTGCTTTTCATCTCTCAGCTGTTTAGAATCAGATCTAGCGTTACTAGATTCACTCTTCTGATCGAGTCAGTCAAACAGGTCTGAAATTGTTCACGAATCAGTTTGAGATTCATTCGGACAGTACACTCATGAACTGAATCATCTGCAGCAGTTTCTCACACCAAAATATTACAGAAAATAGAAAATATTTACCTGACCACAGGATAATATTTGTTTTATGAAATTTATTTTATTTTTATGTAATTTATTTTATATATACAATATTTATTTTAAAATAAAATTTATATAAACTCAGAATTGCAAGATATAAACATACAAATTAATAAGAATTGCGTGATATGAAATTGCATTAGCGAGATGTAAACTCAGAATTGCAATTCTGTCTATTTCTCACAATTGTAAGTTCATATCTCACTCTTCTTATTTTCTTCTCAGAATTGCGAGTTTCTCTCACAATTCTGACGTCTGACTTTTTTTTCTGCGTTTATATCTAGCAAATCTATATCCATATCTAACAATAAAATTGTATATAAAAATATAATTGTGAGAAACTCAGAAGTCTGAATTGTGAAATAAAAAAAAATTGCAATTACCATTAATTTATTAATTTATTTATGTTTTAATCCCATAGCAGAAACAAGCTTCCATAACCTACAATCTGTTGTATGAATATCTTCTATTCAGTGATGATCAGCTCTTTTTTGCACATGCAGCTTGTAAATGACTCAGAACTGCAGGTAAAGACAATTCATATCCATATATTCATTACAGCATTAAACAAGAATATCAACATTTTCAGCAGTACTGCTGAAAGGCTAGAAACGGCCCTGGAAATTGTTATTCACTGAAAATCTTCACCATGCTTCACCAAATCTGCTTGAAGTGTGTCTATTCCTATTTGATGTTGTTGTATGGAAAGAAGCAGCACAACTATTCAGCTGAACATTTGTATGCTTCACAGAAGAGAGAAAGCCATATAGGTTTGGAATGGCAAGAAGGTGAGACATAATTGTAATTTTTAATTTTCTCATATTTGTGTTATACAAGTTAAAGGAGAGAGAAGTGAGAATTAATTTTTGACACATTTGCAAGGATCTGCAGAAGGAAAGGGAGACAGGTCACAAAACAGCTTGGCAGAACTCAAGCTGTGCCTGCTCTGATTGGCAGAGGTCTGGCTCCGGCTCCTGGGTGCCCGGGCACTGCTGGAGAACAGGTTCAAAGAACCAGATGTCATATGGGGGGGAAAAATCAGCCTAATTTATGCACGGAGACAAACACACCACGCTTCCTCTGTCTCCTCTGTTTTTCGAAATGATCATTCTGCATCTTCTCACGTCCTCACACCTCTATGGTCCTGCTGCAGCATTCAGGTAACATGCTGGAGGTGTCTGAGGCACGTTTTCCTGCGCCAGGCTCTTCATTGTTCCCATCACGCTCCGTTGATCACATTATGTCTCCGCCGGCACGTAGCGCTAAATCGGGTGACTGGGCTCCTGCCATAAAGACGGAGTGCGGAGCAGAGCACCCTCGCCTCCCGCGGGACCGAACCCTCGCGTGTTACGCCTAACGAGGAAATCCAAACATAACCAACCTCATTAATTTCTCCTATCAAAAGTTCCTCGCCTACCGAATGCAGGTGCTCCGAAGTCTTCCGCTCCTCGCCGAAGATCAAAACCGGCTCGGCTGATTGATAGGGAACACTAGAGGAACGTCAGTGACTACATAAGAACAGAGGAGACATTGGCACGGTGATGAAAGCCACTGGGAAAGAAGTACGAGAGGCCGTGATGCTATCAACAGTGCCAGATCAACAGATGCATGCTGGGAGTCAGGTACTCATGAATAGACACTTGGCTTGACAAAGAAGAAACAGCGTATTGGAATACTGAGGTGGATGATAAATATGCATGATGGCACTTTATAAGATCTCTAGATAAAGTGGCTGGGTGGCCGTTTGATGAAAGCACATCCTGAGAAGAACAAAGTCTTTTCAGGTTAAGGCTGGAAAATATTTTGTGCAGATGAGATACAAGGGAATTTCATTCAAGAATTGAATTCCAGTCCAAAACAAAACAAAAAAGCAAAGCTAAGCAAGTGAAAAAGCTAATCGAAGTGAAACGAAAAGACATTAAGCAAAATAAAAGCTATTCAGGTTAATGTTGGAAAATATGTTGTGCAGATGAGCTACAAAAGAAGCTGAATTTCAGTCCAAAACAGCAAAGTAAAGTAAAGCAAAGCAAAGTGAAAAACGTGAATCAAAATTAAACAAAATGAAAGGAAACAAACAAACATATAAATAAATAAAACAAAAAGCCTTTCAGGTTAATGTTGGAAAATATGTTGCACAGATGAGCTACAAAAGAAGTTCCAAATCCAAAACAAAAAAGTAAAGCAAAGCAAAGCAAAGCAAAGCGAAAAACTGAAATGAAACAAAACAAAAGGCAACAAAACAAAACTAAAAGAAACTAAATAAAAAAAAATATTTTCAGGTTAATGTTGGAAAATATTTTGTGCAGATGAGCTACAAGAAAAGTTCATTCAAGTAATGTATTCCAGTATAAAACAAAATAATGAAAGCAAAGTAAAGCAATGCAAAGTGAAAAAGTTAATCGAAGTCAAACAAAATGAAAGAAAACAAAATAAAAGCCTTTCAGGTTAATGGTGGAAAATGCATAGTGCAGATGAGCTACAAAAGAAGCTGAATTCCAGCCCAAAGCGAAAGTAAAGCAAAACAAAAAACAAAACAAAATGAAGTGAAATGCAAGGAAATGTTTAAAACAGTTGTTTTACTGATAATTTATTTAAACGCGCACACACACACACACACACACACACACACACAAAACTTTTGTCTGCAAAATCAGTCATATGGTACAACCAAATAAAATGAAACCAGAAAATATATCATAGTGACCCTCATGATTGTGTGTCAAGGTCAATAAGTCCTAAAATATTAGATTTGACCTTTTTATGACAAGGCAAGATCAGTTTAGGTTGTGAAATGTCATGTAGTGCAATTAATCAAAAACATAATATTTATGAATTAATAATTCATGACAACTTTTTAATACTTTTTTTACTATGAAAATATATTTTAAAAGATTTTAATAATGATTAAGATGTACACATATAAAGTGGCTGGGTGACTGTTTGATGAAAGCATATCCTGAAAAGAACTAAGGCTTCCCATGTTAATGTTGGACAATAAATTGTGCAAATGAGCTACAAAAGCAGTTTATTCAGAAAGCAGACTTATGGCATGGCCAATCCTCCTTAAGCAACCTGAGACTCAAACCCGCAACCTTACGGTTTACCAGCCTCATTAACCGCAACTTCACACTTTAACCCACATAAAAGGTGGCTGGGAAAGCAATGTCGACAACCTCAAATTACATGATGGGAACTACTTAAGTAGGTCTCTGGGTTGTAGACGAGTTCAATGAATCAATGAGTTCCTTGTTTTTGATAACATGGCATTCCCTCTTTTTGCAATTGTCCGACAAGGAACTTTTGTTTTGCTCTGACACATCTGAACTGATTACGATGTAAACTGACATCTGTGACACCAATGACATACAGCAGAGGCTATAACCATACTCAAACAAACAACGTGCCCACTATTGGCATGTTTAATGTGCGTCAAACCACTTCTGAGGTCGTTTTCAATGCCATATCCTCACACAACAGAAGCTTTGCTTGAGGTCGCGAACACTTGAGGCCATAAATCCCCTCCTTCTGAATAACCGCTATTCTTACAGCACTCAGACAGAGCAGCTTTTGTGTTCTCATAACAGCAGTGGCCGTCGGGTATCAAAGTCCCTCCCTGACCCTGATACGTCCCCCTCATCAGCCCCTCAGACACAAAGCGAACCCTTCAGATTCACCGCTGCGCATGCTGATGATGTCACAGTCGGAGGATCTCTGGTGGAAGCTGATTGGCCGAGGTCCCAGCAGCCATACTGTCGAGAGACACAGTCTTTGAGGGTTTCCGCTCGTTGCCTGAAGAATAGACAAGGAACTATAAATAGCTCAGTGAAAGGGAATGGAGGACGGAGAGATGAAAGATTGTGTCTACGCGGGAGGAATTGCAACGTGTGAGGTCATTGTTGGCAAACCTGTCACACAGGAAGTGGAAAGGGCCTCTCTGTCTTAGGATGGCCTTGTTGAGAGAACTAAAGATGATTCGTTCTGCTCTGTTTTTCACAGGGGTTAACAATTTATTGAAACCAGAAGCGTAGGCTGAATTTTCTCTTGGAAGAAGCAAAAACAGAAAAAATAAGGGTGGTCCAACAGGATATGGATAGATCACATGAAAATTTGCTGTTAATTTACTCACCCTCAGGCCATCCAGGATGTGGATGACTGTTTTTTTTCATCAGTAAAGAAACAGTAAAGAAAGATTTTTAGCTGAAACCGTGGTCCTTGGTGATGCATAAAATGCAAGTCGATGGCTACCGGTACTTTGAGAGTCAAAAATGCATTTTAGGCAAGATGATATTAATATCTGTGGCTCCTGTCGATATATTGAGATCTTATAAAGCGAAACGACTGATTTGTGCAAGAAACTGAACATTATTTACAACATGACCTGTAATCCAGAGCCTCAGGCAAACGGTCCGGAGTGATGTCCAGTTCACAAACGAATCACTCTTTTGAACAGGTTCTTTTTAGTGAACTAATTGAGCCAGTTCACCAAATCAAACTGAATCAGCTTGAGCAGCACAGATCTACAAGTTAATCAAAACTCACTTTCAGACGCCTGACAATTCACTCCGACTCGAAATGAACAGAAATACTGTGATGAAAGACCTCATAAGTCCACAATATATCATCAATATATCAATTTCGTGTTGGCTGTACATGCTTTTTTGACACTCAAAGTCACGGTAGCCATTGACTTGCATTTTATGAATCACCAAGGACCACAGTTTCAGCTAAAAATCTTCTTTATTCTTCTACTGAAGAAAAAAAGTCACCTACACCCTTAGATGACCTGAGGGCGAGTAAATTAACAGCAAATTTTCATTTTTGGTAGAACTGTCCATTTAACTAACAGCATTAACAAACTATGGCAGTATCACTGATGGCCTCAGTACTTTGGTACTGCAAGGTACTTCAAAGAATAGAATAGAATAGAATAGAATAGAATAGAATAGAATAGAAGAGGCTGGTTGCATTAACAATTAGTGGAGTCAGTTAATCATGGTCATGCAAGGTAGTTTTCAAAATTGTGTTTTTGGTCTTATATCATTCCACTGACAATAAATGGTTACCATATTCATATACCATGGTATTTACATGGTGCTCTAGACTATTTCAATGAATCCAGAAAATATATAATACTATAATCCACAATAATATTATGCTTTTTCTATGTAAGCACTTAGATTTTGGCGCTCCAGAAGAACATTCCAGATGTTATCAGGTTTCTGTTGCTGACTACACCAGCACTGCCATAAATATATTGTATCTCTACATGTCTGAGCACAGTGATCAAAACTGACAGAGGATGAAAAGCTGAAGTTTAACTCCAGCCAAGATTACGCTACAGCTTATCTCTCTCTTATCTATGCATCAGCTCACACTGCCAGAAAAATAGAGCGAGAAAGATAGATAGAGAAACAAAACACGCTGAGGTAAAGTGTTTGCTTTACTAAAATCAACAAAATAGAGAAACTGAGAAAAGCCCCGGTCCTGCTCATCTATGACTGATCAATTCCAAACATCTGTTTCATCCCACACTGCAAGAAAAAAAACAAAAAAACAGCAATACAAGAAAAATGAAAGACTTATGACAGTTGGGACAAGAAGAGGAGAAAGGAGAGAATGTCATGTGATTCAGATACCAAATACACAACAAAAATGTGTTCACCTTTGCACACACACACACACACACACACACACACACAACAAAGGTCAGGATTTGACCCAATGCAAACATATTTTTACAGGAAAATATTATTTTACAAGTTTTGCAAGAAAATACTATTTTGGTCTTTTTATTTTAACATTTTATGTGTTACTTGCCATTTTTAGTGAAATTTACTAGCAATTTCAGAGTAAAAATTTGTTCAATTCAATTTGTCTTCAGTGTACTGATGTATTTCAAATCTGTTATCATGCTATCATGGTATTATCATGATACATGCTCAAAACAGCAAGTAAATACCATGGCAGTTTTTGCTGGCTGATCCCTACAGAGGGATTAAAGCTAGTTTATTTTTATTAATTTTTTAAATGACCACAAAAAAAGACATTACGTTTAATCGATATTTTATCATTTTTGCTTTATGATTACTTTATGATTTCAGTCTTTTACTTGTAACTTTTTTTTTCGTGCAAGATTACAAAACTGTGCTTTTGTGCACAAATGTAACAGAACAAAAAAAATATGTAGACATTTTATCATTTAAAAAAAAAAAGTATCGACATATACATTTAGATAAATTGTTCAAATGTTTGGGGTCAGTGTGATTTTTGAACAACTCTTTTGCTCACCAAGACTGCATTTAATTCATAAAAATACAGTAAAAATGGTAATATTGTGAAATATTATTCCAATTTAAAGTAACTGCTTTCTATGTTAATCTCTGTTAAACTGTAATTGATTGCTGTGATGCAGCGCTGAATTTTCAGCATCATTACTCCAGTCTTCAGTCACATGATTCTTCAGAAATCATTCTAATACGCTGATTTGCTGCTCTAGACACATTTCTGATTATTAGCAATGTTGAAACTGTTGTGCTGCACAATATTGTTGTGGAAACTGTGATGCATTTCATTTTTCAGGATTCACAGATGAATAGAACATTCAAAAAACAGCATTTATTTGGATATAAATCTTTTGAAAGTTATGAATGTCTTTACTGGCGCTTTTAATCAAAGTAATGAGTCCTTGTTCTTTTTTTCTTGTCATCAGTACATGTAAAATAATTAATAATTATGATGCTTATTTTTGGTTTCGTCTTTATCACTGACAAAATCTAAAAATGTGATTAAGTCAATGAAGCTTTTCATCAGTTTAGTAGACAAAATTCACACACACACACACACACACAGAGAGAGAGAGAGAGAGAGAGAGAGAGAGAGAGACACTCCTCCTCAGCAACAAACTCTGTCTTCCCACTAACAAACTCTGAAACACCACTCAAACTCTTTCTGCTCTCTCCTCTTCGTTCAGCTCTGCTCCAGGATGACCCACACCTGGAGACCACATGGATTAACTCTCTCTCCCTCCATCCTTCTCTTTCTTACCCTCTCAAACAACATCTGTTCAGCGAGAAGCGTCTGTCTGTTTAGAGTCAGCATCAGCCTGTGCTCATATTAGCCTGGGTTTCTGAAGCACGGCCTTGTTTCCTCTTATCAGTCACGTTTATGTCTCTGTCTGCAACAGTTCAGGCCGCTCACCTGGCCAGGGCCAGTAAACATGACAAGGGGACGCATGCGATTGATTGACAGATGTTGTGATAAGGCCGGTCACAGGTTGTGTTGTGTGTAAATAACAGCAAGGCTGAGATCTGTGTTTGACAGAGAGGCCAGGTCAACACCAGCTGCCCTTGTGAGGCAAACCTGGAGTGATATAAAGCCAAAAACACACCGCACTGGTCAAACCTACCGGCATCCACCGTATCTGCTGGGTCTACATTATATCAAAATGGGAGAAATAAAGAAATCCCCCTATTCCATTGTGGTAATATACTGTTTATTTATTTATTTATTTATTTCATGATGTTAATGAATATGGTAACAAAACAGTGGCATGGTATATCAAAATGTCATATGATAGGTATCGTTGTCAGTATTACTACCATTTAGCGACATATAATATCAATATTTATATCTCATATATGTGTTATGTGTGTTTTCATATTAATTTTAACAGTAATATGGTTTTCGTGATCTCTAATATTGTATTCCTAAATTTATATTTGGAATGTCATAATGTAAATTACATAAAATATGGGAAATTATAGTACCATTATTGTATCATGGTATTATCATGGTAAATTACCAAGGTAATTTTGTACTGCACCTTCCAAACAACATTGTGGTGGTACAATGACAATATCACAAGGTAATACTATGGTAATTTGAAATGGTAGTCCATGGTACTTTGTGTAAAGTAAAATAAAAAATAAAATAAATGTTTTAATAATTAAATAAATACTTAAATATTAAATGAAATACTTAAATACATAAAAGAAATATTTTAAAAATATTTCAAAATAATTATTTTAATGTAATATATATATATATATATATATATATATATATATATATATATATATATATATATATATATATATATATATACATACACACACACATATACATATATACATACACACACACATATACATATATATATATATTTTTTAATCAAGTAAAGAAATACATTATTTATTTATTTATTTATTTATTTATTTATTGGATAAATAGATATAAATACAAATAATTATTTTAAAATATAATAAAAACAAATATAAAACTATTATGTAATTTGTTTAAGAAATAAATATGTAAGTATGCAAGTAAATGAACAAACAAACTATGCCATAGTACAATAAGGGCAAGACCAAGGTACTGTATTTACTGTGGTACTAAAATTCATATAGTATAGTATTTACACGGTACTCCAAGGTACAGTATTTTTCAAGATCTATCACTGCAGATGACTATAAAACATGGTCAAACCAGAGTAAAACCAGGGTATAAGTGTGAAAGTACCCTGGCATTCAAGAAAAATAGCATCATTTACAAACCAAAGTACCTGCAGTTCATCCTGTAAGGCACATGTAGCCTATCACTATTCACAATCTCAGTCCCTTAAAGTATTGTAGCGTCACAGTAAAGGTCAACTCTATGTGACACATTATCATCAGTTTATAATTGCTGCATATAATGCAATTATAATGTCATTTTAATATATCAGGAGAATTATTGAGATCATCACCCTTCATTTCAGACCAATATCATCAACTTCTTTGTGTCTTGATCTTCTAAGACTGTGCGGCGCTAATGAACCAGCTTCCGCAGCCTGATCGTTTGACAACAGGTTTAATTGTATTAACCCACCGTGAGGAAAACACTGGGAATGCGTATCACTCTCGAACATAGAGATAAGACAGGACAGGAACGATACACCTTCAGGCTAATTAGCCCTGATTCATCAGCTCACGGTGACGAAAAGGGATAATTGATTTCCGAATTAATAATAGAGCCGCAGATGAGACACTTGCCTCGGTTTCTTTAGCAGGCGCCGCTGTGTCTGTCTCGCTCTTTCTCTTTCCCTCTCATGATAGGTATGATAGCATCACTCGCATAATAATGACCAGAGAGACTCGCAGAGATGAACATGCACCTGAAACCAGCCTAGAGTTACACACAAACTATATCTCTGCTTCCAAAGACAACGAGGTAACTCCTGAATGAATGAGTCTATTAAATAAGTGTATAAAAGTTAACATTCATAATTTTAACAACATCAGAACTTTTATGTGATGCACTTATGAGTTTCCATTGACTTTGGAATTGACTGGATAATGAAAAATGGGCACTCATACTGAAATGCAGCAGTCATGCCAGAAGAGCAGCTGTTATTATATTTTATAAGCTGTTCTAATTATAAGTTATTAGATTTTGTAGAGAAATTACAAATATATTGGAGTAATGTGCAGCAATAGACCAGGAATGTGCATTAAAGGAATAGTTAATTTAAAAATGACAGTTCTGTAATTATTTACTTAAAGATGCACTAAGCAATATTTGAAAAAGGCTTTTGACCACAGCGTCGGGCTGAGTCCCAAAACACTTGTAGCCAATCAGCAGTAAGGGGGCGTGTCTTGTAATGAGAGAGAGAAGAGAGCGCTCAATTTGAGTGCACAGACGAATATTAGCAGATCAACTATAGATAGAGAAAGATCAAATAATCAGAGGAACAAAACTCATGCCATTCTAAAGCCACAAACTATTATTTTTTCTGTTAAATATATAGAAATATTTTGAAAGACATGCATTCTATATTTCAAATGGCAGTTCATACTGAAATCTGTGATGCTCTAATAAATAAATGAACGAATGAATGAAAATATTATATTTTTATTTTATATTTTACATTTTATTTATATTCTATTTTATATTTGTATTATTTTAGTATTATTATTAATACTAAATACTGTTCAACATACATTGTATTAATATTATATCAATATATTAATTACATTCATTTATTATAATAATACTATAAACTTAAAATATGAATAAATACAATTCCATATTCATCTTTGATAATCATATTTTATTTATTTTTCAAATTATTATGTATTAGTTCATAGTGGCAGTTCATGATCCCATGTATTAATAAATTAGAAAAATGTAATTATTCTACATACATTATATATATATTATATTGCATACATTTATTGTATTAATACTATAAACTTAACAATATTATAAATAAATATTATTTGTATTTATTTTTTCATATTATAAACTTGAACCTTTCATCTAAAATAAAAATCATAGACTTCCTGTATATATTTTATTATATTTGTATTATTTTATACTAACTCTTGTTGTAGATTTTTTCAAAATATTTAGTTAATATATGCAAATGGTTAAACTGTGATTGCATGCTGACTTTAAACCAAACTTTTCCCTTCAAGTGAGGTTCACGAGGGAAGACGTTTAGGAAAGTAAATCTAGGCGGTTTCTCCATCAGAGCGCACACAGCCTCCTCCAGGCGCTGCAAACATTCGCCTACGCCAAACTGCCTGTCAGACTAACATCAAAATACCCAAAATCTCCACCACACCTCCACCTTTCCCGCCGCGACGGGCCAGACTCGCTCTGGAGGAGCTCAGCGTTTGATCAAAGAGCCGAGTCTCAGGTGAAACTCCTATTTACCCGCGGAGAGAGAGAGAGAGAGAGAGCGAGAAATATAAAAATCAGCATGTGATTGCTCTTTACTGATCGCTCGCTCACTCGCTCCTCCTTCTCTGACCTGGTTTCAAACGGCCCAAGGGAGACGGGATCCCATTCCCAAATATCCTGCCACGAATTCCCTACCAAACCTGGTAGCAATAAAACGCAATAGAAAAGGGGAGAAAATCATGTTTGATTTATAATTGCAATTGAAACAACATTGAAACAAATTCTTCTCGTTTTCTCTTATTCTTTGATATTGAGGTCATCACTCTTGCGTATGAGACGTTATAGGCGTATCACGGCTTGTTTGTGTCGAATCAAAGCGGTGCGCTCTTTTGTCTGAGCGCTCAGACCAGATCTCAGACGCACAGATCGAATGACGAAAGTGCTCCTTCTTGCAGATGGAGAGACGTCTTCTTTATGATGTGGCCTAATGTATATGACTGCGCGCCATTATAAAGCTATTAAAAAAGCTTAGCTTCATGCGGCTTCCTCCATTCATCAAAAAAGCAATATTGTTAGAGCGATGTGTTTTGTTCCCAAAGGAATCTCATTGTGAGAGATCTCATTTGTCAGGATTCCCGTTACAGGTCGAGATGCATTTCAAGCAGGTGCTGGAGCCGGTTTCACTCCAGGTGCCAGGAGAAAACGCCCAGCTCTTCTTTCAACATCGCGTCAATGGATTTTCGGCATTTCTTAAAGTCAGTGTGACCCTGTTTACTTTCCTAATGCACATGCCTGCTCTTTGATTCATTGGTGCATGTTATTCTGAAAGGAAATATGAGTGTATTCGCAGTCTTTCAGCAACTTGTGATAGCTTGTTGTGTTTGTTTTTGGCTGGAGTCATCAAACTATGATTTTTCTCAATGAACACAGACTTTTCACAATCAATTCCTGTATTTTTATGCTAAAGGGATATTTGATCCACAACACAAAAATGAGTCATTGGAAATACTGGTTAACCTAAGATTGATTGATTGATTGATTGATTGATTGATTGATTGAGTGATTGATTGGATTTTTATCAATTTTTATAATTTGTATTTATTTATTTAATTTCAAAATAAATTTATTAAATTTGGGGTCTATTCAGCTGCTATTAACTATAAAATTATTATTTAATAATTATAAATTATGTATTTAAAATAATAATAATAATAATAATAATAATAATATCACTGATTATTATTATTATTATTTTGTTGTTGTCATTGTTTTTGTTTATTGAGAAATGTATAATTTATAAAAATGATAAATCATGATTTATTAATTAATCAATATTTATTATTATTATTATTATTATTTTGTTGTCATTGTTTTTGTTTATTGAGAAATGTATAATTTATAAAAAATGATAAATCATGATTTATTAATTAATCAATATTTATTATTATTATTATTATTATTATTATTATTATTATTATTATTATTATAAATAAATAAATAAATAAATAAATAAATAAATAAATAAATCTAATCTGTGCTTTTTGGTGAATTATTTTAAATTTAATTTATGGTCAATTTGACATGCAACATAAAAATTGCACCCAGATTTCAAATATAATCAGCTGATTTATTAAAACATGTCACGATAGCCCTCTCATTCAGTCATTTATTAACTAAATACATGATGCTACTGTAAAAGGTTTCCGAACGCTGCTTCATGTTGCCTTCAAAATCATCAGTGTGACGGTTGTGTGTGCAGCAGGTTCTGATGAAAAAGTTTAAAGCTGGAAACCCTTCAGAGAGCGAGCGATCGCCAGGGAGCTCTTATCACAGAGAGGAGCGCAGAGCTTTCCTGGCCTGTAATGAGCCTCCCTCACACTGCACATCTGCCAGCACAGCCAATCCCACGAGATCATGCAGTGACTGACAGCTCCTCAGGGTTCCTCCCGCTTCAGCGCTGTCTCAATACAGAGATGCTGAGAGATGAAAGAGATATAAGCGAGGTAGGAGACGAGGCAGGCGAGATGCAAAACAGAGGCATGCAGAGAGCATTCTGGGAGAATTTAGATAGCTTTCTACTGACATCGATTAATATTTAAAATCTGTCATTTAAAATCCACCTGATTCACTGCCATCAGATACACTTGATGTTTGTAAATGTAACCTTTCTACCCCAACAATATGATCCACAAATAACTTGTTGCCACACCTAGCTACTGGAGTAAAATTAATAGGCAAAAATAATTCATACCAGCCATGAAATGCATTTTGCTGTATTATTTTACTATTATTATTATTATTATTATTATTAATTTATTGAGAAATACATGTGTATTAAATTATTATTAGTAATATTAATAATAATAGAACAAAAAGTACACATTGCTCAATAAACAACTATTATTATTATTATTATTATTATTATTATTATTATTATTATTATTATTACCAACGTCAACAACAACAATAAAAACTAGACATTTTTTAAGCTATGTATTTCTTAATTAAAAAAACAACAATTATATTATTATTATTATTATTATTATTATTATTATTATTATTATTATACACAGAACAAAAAGTAATAGTGTATGTATTGTGTATGTATGTAATAGTGTATGTATAATGTGTATGTACTAGTGTAGTGTATTATAGTCCTGTGTTTCCCAACCAAAATTATCAAAAACTTCCTTATCTCTTATATTTCGTTATTATTATTTTAAATCAGTGCTATTGGTCATGGTTATGTCTGTTTGTGGGTTTTACAAATATTTAACCAATGAAAAGCATTCAAAAGAGCTTGTGACTAAACCTCGTAACGCCATTGGATCCTCAAATTGTCAGTCAAACCTCATAACTCCACCCCGCCTCCATTCAGAATAAAATGCCGTGACGTGCAGTTTAAAGACAGACAATGCAAGGGTAAATAAAGAACTGATGTTTGAGTAAGAGCAGCGTTTCCTTTACTCAAGAAACATTGTCTGTAAAAGCTAATGTTTTTGTGTGTTTAAAGAGCAGAGAGGAGTCTTAGCATTTGCAGTCTAGTTGTAGCCAATACACTTTTGTACATTTTAAATATCCTACATAGCGGTTCGTTATTTATATCGTGAGATTTTGGGCAAATGTATTAAACAACAAGAGAAACTGTGCGCCCATATAGCTACAATAAACTAGCAAACTGATGAAAATGTGATACTATTAATTTACTGCCTCAGATGCAGCCGTTCTAGTTGTGGACAAAACACAGATCTCTGTTATTCGGTCATCAAAAACCTTGTTAACTCCATTTGAGTATGATTTTCAGTAATTAAGTGTCTGATCATATATAAAGCCAAAATACCAACTCTGATGACGCAATGTTTAATTATTGAAAAAACAAACAAACCTTTTCCCCATTCTTTTTATATATATATATATATATATATATATATATATATATATATATATATTATGCTTAGTGGTGTGCCGTGGGATTTTTTACATATCAAAACTGTGCCACAGCAGAAAACAGGTTGGGAAACACTGTTATAGTGTATGTATGTATATATACACATATACACATATATACACTATCAGCTGAAGTGAGTTCAGAATGAGACGGGTGACTGAGAATGGATAGTGATGGAGAGGACGACTGAACATCACTCCATCTATCTGCCTGAGGCCCAGTGAGAGGCCGACTCCACCGGGCACCGAGAGCGCTCCTCTGCCCCGTCTGCCAGCCAACACCCACAGGACTGACTTTGATGAAGGGCACAGCTTCTCCTAACCTCTTAATTGATGTACAAATAGAGTTATTATCAGGGTTTGAATAAGCTGAAACGATCCGGAACAGCTTCAAAACTATTGTTTGTCATTCCAATCCATCCATACAGGCTCCAGTCCGGTTTTTAGAATCACTCCAGAATCACTACTAGATTTTAGGTTGACTCACATCAAAAACCCAATTTAACCCCTGGTTATTACAGAGATCTCATTTCTCAGATCAATAATATGAGAAACGGGTGTGAATATCTCACCGAAAACCCTTTTAACTGTGTTTATTCCGAATGCAGCACTAGCTCTTTCATCTCTTTGTAACCAGCGCTGCTTCTTCGCTCTTCCTCCTCCTCTTCCTCAGCCTCTCTCTCTCCGGTCTCTTTGAATAAGCTGATTAAATGAGTGTGATTTGGTGAGTGGAGGTCTGGGTAGCGGCGGTGCCGGAGCTCGGGCCCCTCCGCATGAATATTAAGTATGTGTGTGGGATTTGTGTCTGGGGTCTGAAATTGGAAATCACAAGTTTGACTAATCAGCTTTGAGCTTCTTTCAGTCTGCCTGTGCACTCGGCGGAAAGAAGGAGTAGACTGAGAGAGAGAGAGAAACAGAGCAGACTGTGATGAAGTCTGTCGTTTTATAAGCAGAAAATGCAGAAGTTGGGTGCTGTGAAAAGCAGCAAACCTCTGGAGAGAGGTCTCTGAGACAGAACCACTGTGATTGGTCAGTTCAGAACAGTAGAATATTTCCCATGCTACACTGCACGATAAAACTGACCGGGATGATCCGGGGGGAAAAAAGCCCAGTCACGGTCTTAAAAAATTTAAGTGATCACAGTTTTGGTGGAAAAATAGCTTGACTAACATTATATGAGGGTCTCAGGGAAATAAATATATAAATAATTTATATTACATGGTAACCCTTGAGATATTATTTGTTAAAAATGCATGCATAATGCAAAAATAAATGATAAAATAAAATAAATAGCATGACTGTTTTGGCACTTGATTTACAACATAAGCGTACCATAAAATATATATAATTAATATGTACAGCGAATGTATTATGTATACTATTATGTATTGAATATTATGTATACTGTAATAAGCATGCTGAATATATAATATAAATATTTTATTGATTGTTAAATTAATATTGGGTCTTAAAATAATTGTTCATAAAACCTGCATCCATAATTATAATAATACTAGTAAAAGTTTATATAGTGTAAATTGATAAATTTAAGTGATCACTGTTTTGGTGAAATAATAATAATAAAAAAATAAAAATAGCTTGACTAACATTACATTAGGTTCTCAAAAGAGAAAAAAAGGTAAGAAAACAAATGAACAGACAGTAACCTTTAAATTATTGTTCGCCAAAAATGCATGTATAATTTTTTTATAATCTAAGGAAAAATATTTTAGGTGGAAAACAATCTAATATGTAAGGTAAAGCAATAAGTATGCTGAAAATATAAAATATTAATATTAATTATTATATTAATATTGGTTTAATATTAATTGCTAATAAAAAAATCAAATATTATGATGATTAGGAAAAAATAAAATAGTTTAGTGTAAAGTGATCAATTTAAGTTATCACTGTTTGGTAAATAAATACACAGTAACCTTTAAATTATTATTTGCAAAAAAATGCATGCATAATTTAATATGTTCATAAAAACTGCATGCATAATTATGATAATTAAAAATAAATAAAATTGAAATAGTGTAAAGCCCGTCACACTGCTATCACCGCTGGGGAATGATGTCAGCTGCCCATATGATTCAACTATCAACGTTTTATTGAGTCCAATTATGATGACGGACCTCTATGAATACAAAAATGCAGGAAAGTGTAGGAAATTAATCTCACATCTGACCCAAAGTATAAGGGCTGGTTATTACTGCCAAAGCCTGGGAGACACATTAGCTTTAATGTCAAGAGCATTTTTGCATCCCATCACCATGTCAGCAATGGAGAAAATGCTTTGAACGCTCTGGAATGTTCTAATAGAGCTTTCCAGGCACATTCGAAATCATCTGAAGTTCGATATTTGCCCACACACAGAGACAAACCCACACACACACAAGATTGAATCAGTCTGGAGAAAGACAAAGCGTCGCTTGCGCTAACAAAGAGCCACAACTCATGAATATCATAACGGGGAGCCTTCGTCCTCATCTTCACACTCGCTGTGTCTAAAGCTTTACAGGTAGCATCTCAAACAGCGCTCGGCTCATCATGCATTTATTCATTGTCTGCCGGGGACAGATTATGAGTGAAATTGAAAAATGCGAGAGGAATAAAAGAGCAACAGTGTGTGTGTTTTTCAGTCAAAGACCACCTGTACTGCCATCAGCCCTGAGCGAGAGGCTCTTTATTGTTACCTGTGCTCAAACACAAAAGAAACACCGCGGCCCAACAGCGTCTCTCTCCCCGTAAACACATTTTACTGTAGCGGGTCACTCACATCTCAGACAAGATTTCTACCAAACTCCACAATGCATCTAACATCTGGAGAGTTACATATTTCTGAGTGAAACAGAATATTCAATGGGACATAAAACTGGACAGGATTTGTTATATATATCTTACATTTTTTTCTGCTGACAACTGAATTAATGGGACTCCATACTATATTATTATAAAAATAATATAATTATTTTTCATAAAATAATAGTTAACAATAGTTAACAATAAGCAATGCTTTTTTACAGCATTTAATTATCTCAAAGTTAATTCATACATGGTCTGCATATTTCAATGTCTATAAATTGACTACTTCTATATACTTATAATTAATGTGGTATGAATGAAATAACAAAAAATATCAACAAAAACAGTACACTACCATTCAAAAGTTTGAGGTTGGTTAGATTTCTTTTTGTGTTTTATGTTCTTTTCTGCTCACCAAGACTGCATTTATTTGTTGAAAAATACAGTAAAAACAACATTATTGTGAAATATTATTACAATTTAAAATAGCTGTTTTCTATATGTAAATATGTTAAAATGTAATTTATTCCTGTGATCAAAGCTGAATTTTCAGCATCATTACTCCAGTCTTCAGTGAATATAAACATATTTTAAAAAAAAAAAAAAAAAAAAAAAAACTTACTAACCCAAACTTTTGTATTTATTAATTAACATTAACCTATAAATGCTGTAAAAAGTCAGTTTATTAATTAATTTATTAACTGATTCGAGCATTGACTGATGTTATAAAATGAAACCTTACTGTAAAGTATTACAACTATTTTAATATATAATACAATTAGTTAATTGGTTGTTTCAAAGGGGAGAATATTTAATTCTGATTGGATTTATGAAAATGAAAAACAAGCACTTTTTACTTTCTTTAATGAATTAATAAATTAATTAATTTATTTATTTTTTTATTTTTTGTACTGGGGCCCGTTCTTCATACGTCGCTAACTCAGTTAGCTGGATTTGATTGTTGATGATTTCACTTGATCTTGGATCATTTGGTTCTTCGATGTTTATCCTGGACTTGCTGTCATAGCAACAGGTCTGTAAGCTTAAACCTGCTCGGGAGCAGGCTTATTCCATGTAAACAGGATTAGATTGCATCTTCTTAAGCAGAACTGATACTTTAAATCTGTCCCAGCCACCGCTACTTTATTAGAAGAGTACTCTACTGGTCCAGGGACAATAATTTAAAATGTTGTGTAGTCTATAATATCATTGACACAGCCAGTTTTATTCATTGAAATATGTATTAGTGATGAAATAATTACTCTATAATTACATTGGAGTCTTACACACATGCTATACAGTTAATCTGAGCCGTGCATTAATTTGAGTGATGACAGATATTATGGGAGTGGCTTGATGGAGCGCAGGAGATGCAGATAATGTAATCTTGACCCTTAAGAAGCTTTAATTAATGCTGTCACATAGGAAATCTGCTTCAAAGATAAAATTAAATGAATTGTTAATTACAACATTGAAATAAAACTGTAAAGCCTGTACAAATACTAGAAATCATCAATATAAATAATTGGGAATCATGTAAAAATATACAAATAAATTAAAAACAGTGCACATTTCATTTATCTATTATAGCATTTATGTAGTTTTGTTCGCTTGGCTGTTTCCTTTTAAAGGTCCAGAAATTTGTAAATTTTTTTCATCTTTTTTTTTTTCTTTTTTTTTTTTATATAATGTCATTATGTTGTTGTCTTGCCGCCAGCCAATCGCTGCATTGCTGATCGTGTTTCGACTATTGATACATATGCCCTTTTCGGGGAACACGAGAATGCGTAGTAATCTTAGACAACTTAATCCAGGTATTTTAATCAATTACGCAAATTAGTTTGAAGAACCACAATTGCCAGAGATCAGTTATCAGGATTAGAAGATCTGGAATCTTTCAAATCATCTCAGATGTAATAAGCAACGTACGAAGAATGGGCCCCTGATCAGTAATCATGCACAATACGTTCCAAAACAAACCCTCCACAAGCACAATTTCTCAAAGCTACTTTTTCTGGGTGTACATTCACACAACATAAAGAAAGGGTCAAAGTACGCACATCTAAAAATGTCTTGGCCAGGTGCAAGATCAAAGATTAAATCAAATAATAGATCTGCACAGTGTTATTCTCCCTTTATTCAAAAACGTTAAAAGTGGCACCGTTTCAGTCAAAGAACTTCATCAAACAAACACACATTCACATAACAACAATGTAGTAAAAACAGATAATTTTTTCCTTTGCATCTTTTGAGTACAGACGACAACGTTGTCAAAACAATCCCCTTTCACACAGATCCACAAAAATGACTAAAAACGCCGCATTATCCATGCCAGGCCAGTAGATGGCGGTGTCCGTTTGTAAAGAAACACTATATAAACACGTAATACGCATGCGCATGATGTCACTGTTTTCACAAATTTGCATTTTTTGTAGTTTACACAGAGACAATAGTGCAACTTTTTCAAAAACTTGCACCTTGAAATCCGTTTTCAAACGTTTGCATTTTCAAAACGCCGTTGTTGTGTAAATGAATGGCCGAAACACATAAAAAGTTTCTATTTTTAATCGAAAACAGTGTTGTGTAAACACCCACTTAATTTCGAAAACTGTCAGAATGTGATTCAATGCATTCTCAACACTACCACAAGGCGCGCTAGAGCGTCATCAGCGTAAACAGCGTAAACAGCGTTAGCTACTTCCAGTGACAGAGCAACAGTTTAAAGACAATCGTGAACACAACTGAGAATCAGCAACCAAAAACTTCCTTCACGTCTCAATGCTCAACCATCAGCTGACGTCTCTGACTGGCTGTAAAAGCGGTTGGATTAATTGGCACTGTGAGCAACAGTAAAACACGGCTATTAAGCAGAAAACAAAGCAGAAATTAGTATGTGGAGGGTTTATAATGACAGACGGCCCCCCGTGGCTCTTAATGCTCCATCATAATATTGCACATAGGCCTGTTCTCTTGTCTGTTCTGCTTTTTATCCGGGACAGACAGTGCTTCAGTAATGATTAGGCCTGTATGTGTATGAACATGAGTCATAATCATCTATTCTGAGATATGTCACGTTTATGAGAGCAACGACTATCTTTGAGGTTGATGGGAGGAAAATATTTTCCAATTTTACTGCCCGAGGATTTGCAAGAGGTTCGGGCCAGTCAAGAGAGCAATTTGGTTAGCTTGATTTCATTAGAGCGCTGTGTTATTAGCTCTCCCGTCCCATAAACAAATCACCAGAGAGTGAAATCATAACATTTCTGCTAGAAAACAAGCTTTTTTTCTTTCATTTCCAAATTTAGTGCTTAGACCTACTTGTAGACCTCTGGCATCGACAGCAGATAACATCACTTGGCCATTTTAGGTTGATTTTTTTTGTTAACCCACTAACATGACTTTGTACTTGATTGGTCATCGTTTAAACAATTAAGCCACCAATCACATGGAGTTTACTAGGCATTTCAGTGGAGCCTCCGGCTGAACTCGTCGTCTCGACTCAATTCCCCGATGGAGCTGTCTTTTTTGCAGACCAGGGTCAGAAATTAACTTTTCTATTAATGGGCAATTATTTTTTTTTACCTTCCTAAGGGCAGTTTTTATAATTACCTCATCAGCCATTAAATGCATGGATGTTTTGCCAATTATTATTAAATATATTTGGAATCAGGTCTGTAGCGATACAGAATTAATATCTAACATTGATAGATCTATAAACTGCCCCAATAGTATAAAACTGTCCTGATATTTTAATAACAATTACAAAGTAATAAAATAAAGCATATTTATTTATCTGCTGGACCTTTTGAGCAACTGCTTCACCACCATCCTCACTTATATTCTGATACATTTAGCATCTGACTCATATTGGGGATCTGAACCTTTCGATATGTTAATTTCAAAACATTTTCATCATAATCAATATTTGAATAATATCAGTCTTTAATGCAAGATATTTAAAGTGCAACTGAAGTATACTTGCAATAGTTCCACTTTTGTACATTCAAATATACTTCAGTATATCTTTAGTTGGACTTCTGCACTATTTCAGCACAATTAAAAAGTATTAAGCACAAATTTAGTTGTTCCAATTTATCAGACTTGAAGTATACCAGTTTAGTAAACCAAAAGTAAATTGCAGGGTATTTTTTATTAAGCACATAAATATGTAAAGGTATTTGTAATATACTTAGCACAAAATAAATGCATTTCAAATACATTTTAGTATATATAGAAAGCCAATAGCAGCACCCTAACAAACTTCAAGCTTTTACAGCTGCTTCAAACTTTCAGGCTAGGCTTTCTCAAGCCAACCTAAAGTTTGTCTTGACGAACCTTTTTATCTTGTTACAGCTGAGGGGCATTTTTATCCATGTTGGTGGCATTTTTGCCCCAAGCCCCTGTTAATTTCCGACTCTGTTAAACTTAGCGCTGGTCTAGACATTGGAAAGCTCAGTCTGTCTGAGCACATCGGTACATGATTGCAGTGTTTTTGTAGGAATCAACAGCAGCATCTCAAATGAGCTCTTCTGAGGAGAGTTTGCCAACCGCCAAGAGACAACAAATATATGAACTCTCCAAAAGAAGCATAATAACACCGAATCCCAGTACTACGAATATATCCATAGAGACTTATCCCTTGAAACACAAACTCTTCCTCATCCCGAAGCCAAAGCCGTTGGCAAACAAATGGAACCATTACGCTCTTGACAAAAGCCGTTCTGCCTAGTAGTCGCAATCATTTGTAAGTGGCGATAAATCCGTCTCTTTCCTCCCAAATTCCACCGGTGCTTTAATCAACTGAGAAACATGTTATTTCTCACTCCTCTGATTCTACAAGCTCGCACCCTTTGAATTACAATGGGTGTTCTGCGTGATCCGATTTACAGCCGTGGGTTTGTCTGGAATAAGGGATTTGATTGACAATGGCGTGAAACAATGAGAGAAAGCTGAGATACGCTTCAAAATAGCAAACTAATTCCATTCGCTCAGAAGAAGAGCTCAAGCTGCTTGGCACAGCGGTGGGCAAGGTAAATTTAATTATGCCCCGGAAAACAGCCAGGGGGTTTCAGACTTCAACGAATAAACTCGTCCAAAACAACTAGACTGAACTATAAGATTGACCCAGATCACTTAACCCTGAATATATGATCAAAAATTAATGCACTAAGGGGTTCAAACGACTAATGTAGGAATAAGATAAGACTTTTGATGTACATAAGAACATAATATCAATACCATAAGTATAGACCAAATAAAATTCAGTATAACTACTACTGACTATAACATGCTTATCCAAGAAATTTGAATTTGATGGCAATTTTTGAAGATTACTTGAATACATTTTTGAAATTTATTTGCGAATGAGTTCCTAAGCAAAAGTTCAAAGTCGTCATGATCTTTTTTCATTAAGAGAGAAACGTTCAATCAGGTCTGTCCAAATTTCTGTAGTTTATATATAATTGATAATTCATGCTGTACAACATGAATTTTTGAATATTATTGGGGTACATTTTACAAGAAAATACATTTTTACTTCAAAATTTCATGTTCATGTAATAAAGTTCATATATTAATTATTTACCAATCTATTATTATAGATTATTGTATACATATTATAGTAGTATATAATAATATACTGCATATATGTCACACTTATTTTTAGTTTTTTTAATATATGGATAACAAGGAAAAAGGTATATAATAAAAATAAATAAATAAATAAATAAATACATAAATAATAAAGATTACATTTTTAACAAAATGATGTAATCAATTTACCAATTTACAAATATCTTTCATGTTGTCTATAGAATGATCTATAGAATTGAAAATCGACAACAAAAATCTTGATGTGTCATGGAACTCAGCATTATTATCGACTCTTACAAAAAAAAAAAAAAAGATCTGGAATGATACAATTCTCTCTCTCTTCTTCAAAAGTCTTTGTGGTTAGTTTGAATCCTTTTATGCATTCTAGGGTTGAATTAGTTTAAATGAAGAAATCGGAAACTCTACTCCAGGTAATTTCCTTGGGTTCTCGTGAAAGGCTAAATCAATCAGCGCAGTTTGGTTCTTTTCCCTTTGAAACCCGAAGCAACCACTTATGGCCATTTGTTTATGGTAGACCTCCAGCGTCATCCAAATTAGATTATGCAGATACAAAAACATCCATTTCTAACTCATCCATCTGCAGGGCAGATGCAGCTTGTGTAACCGAGTCTATTACTAATGGAAAGAAATAGCGAGTGGGCCTCACCTGTCTGTTTGCACCTTGTCAAAAGACCTCGATGGAGCCAGCAGTGTGAGCGTGTGTGTGTGTGTGTGTGTGTGTGTGTGTGTGTGTGTGTGTGTGTATGTGTGTTTGGACTGACAGAGAGAACAGAGAGTTGGCATACATTTCTATATTTCGCATGAGAACTAGCTAAATTCTAGCCAAGCTCTGTCCAACTTCAGCCAGTTTGTGAAGAGCTACGTCTCACTCGGTTTGTCCCTCCCCAGCCCAGAGCTGCCAGATCAGGAAGGAAGGGCCCGGGGTCACCTTCACAAATCCACACCTGCCAAGAATGGAGGGGCCCAGCGGAGGGGGCCGGACAGCAAGGATGCCAGCGGGACAATGAGGGCCAAATCAGACAGGGTAACATGCCAGAGGGGAGTAAAACACGAGAGAGTGAGAGACTGAGAGAAACCATACAATAGAGACAAATGACAAAAGGATAAAGATTCCTTTAGTGCATTTGAAATAATCCAAATAAACCAAAATAGTTCTCTATAATAAAATTTATAAAAATGTACATTTTCATAATGATTTATATAATACTGTTTATATAATTAATATGAATATTATATTAATGTACTAAATACTTTTTTATATTATAAATATTAATAATATAACAAATAATTAATTGGATATATGCAAATTATTATATGCTAATAATAATAATAATAATAATAATAATAATAATAATAAAATGCCACATGAAAGAAAAAAACACACACAAATTCAAAACACTGGTTCAGTGATTTGTTTTAATAAATCATAATGTTTATATCACACATTTTTGATAAATTGTATTAAGACAAATCATTGAAACAATGTTTTGAATCAGTGTTTGAACAAAGATTTAGCACATTTTACAAGATGGGAGACGACAGACGGCATGCTGTTTTGAAACTTTATCAAAACTATACTGGTGTTTTTAAAATTATACCTCAATATTTTTTTTTATTATTATTTGTGCACATCTGCAAGTTCAATTAAAAACAAAAAAAATATAACAAATTTTAATAATCCTAACTATTTCTCTATAATAAAATTGTATATAATATTATAAATATCCATTCATATTTTTTTAGTTTTTTTATAATAAAAAAATATATTTTAATATAATTTATATATTTAACATATTTATATTTTAATTTAATTTAAAATACTATTAAATATATTTTAATAGTAAATAACATACAATAAAATGCCACAGGGAGTGCTATAAATATATATGATTCATTAAAATAACTAATTGAATCAGTGATTTGAATCAATTCAGTTCCAAATAACTTATTTGAAGAACTAAGATACAAATCAAACTTTCCAGCTTTTTCATATTAATTAGTGATGGTACTAAAATATTGTCATTTGTATATGTTTTTTTTTTCTTTACACTGTATGCCATACATATTCTATACTGTATATCCCGCTTGAAACTATGAAACATGAGTTTGCAAAAACATTAAGAACAGCACACACAGATTCCCTAACAGACAAGAAACCAAGAAAAACAAGTCTACAAATGTGAAACAGGGAGAAAGCAGCTCTGACAATATCAAACAAACAAGAATAAGATCCACAGAGAGCGGCCGGTGGATGAGCAGAGAAAGAAAGGGAATAGATAAGACAGCAGGAGAGAGAGAGAGAGAGAGAGAGAGAGAGAGAGGGAATACTGGAGGAAATCTCAGATCCTCCATCACACTCCTGCTCTCCCAATCACATTTATTACCGCCGCTATTTCTGGGGAGGTATTCGGGACGGGAGAATGAGAGCCGGATGTTATGCTAGCTGAGGGATCCGTGATTACGTTAGCCAATTGGGTTATCCATCATATGAAAACTGTCGAGACGATCTCAAACATACAGTAGACGACAGAAAATAGAAAGAAGCACCGGTGACCCAGAAAAGGCCATTACGGAGAGATATCTAATATCTAAGCACAGTCTCTCTCTCTCTCTCAGACATATGAGTGTGCATTCCTCATGGAGTCAGGCAGGGTTAAAGATGTGATCTTTTTGCCATCAGGAATCGAATAAAGCACTAGGCATTCCTCTCTTGATCCTATTTGCTTTTATAACGTCCCGAGGCAAGAAGAAAAGAACTCGTCTTAGTTTCTTGGGCACAGTTAATTGCGTTTTAGCCATTATTTGTACCACAAGTTATGCAATTTTATTGGCTGCTTTATTAAAAATGCTCTTATAGTCTAAAATAGACATTCGTCATTATAGTTCACTTCCTTAGAACTAAAAAAACTGTTTTTATTTTTGTTTTTCAAGCAGAGTGAACAAGTTAAATTTAAGACTTTTTAAGACCTTTTTAATACCACCTTAAATGAAATTTAAGACCTAAACCCGTAATGGAAACACACATTATATTACATACATATATAAAAATCTTGAATCTTGATATATGTAATATTTGATGTGTTGAGGGATCCGTATATTCCATACAAAATATCCCCACAAATGTACTGCATCACTGAGATTTTTGGTGGTGTAAACAATTTATTCTGAAGCATTATTTTCATCAGTGTTCTATCAGCTTTTACATACTTAAATCTGCATATTTTATTTTACCTTTACAAAGGCCTTTTTTGACCTTTTTAAATGTATGCATCTTTCATGTCAAATTATTACAATTAATCAATAAATTCAATATACACTATAGGGCCGTTGCCAGTCAGATTAAATAATTTACCCTGAACAATTACAACTGCAATAAATTATGTTATGAGATTAATATTTTAAATACATTTTTGGATATACAAATAAGAAATGTTGGTGGGGGAAATGCATATTTTTAAGCATAATGAACCACCAGTAGGTGACGGTAAGTCACTTAATGAGTGAGTCATTGAGTCAACCGATTCGTTCAAAACGCGCAATCATTCAGTAACAAAACACCGTTGCTTGGAGAATGTGCTGATCTTTGTTTGGAACTATTTTCGTTGGTGAAATAGAACAAAACAGTAAATATTGTGTCTAAAATGTAAGTAACATAATAACTACTTGACTACTTGTTTATTGAACTAAAATCAGTGTGACATTTGCAATCGTGAAATATTCAGCAAAATAGCCCCCTTGTCATGGTATGTCATTTAACTACATCATTTTATGAATAAACTAAGCATTTTGAATTTATACCTCAATGTGTTTCTTGTGAGTTTCTTTATGTTTGTTGTTGCTCATTTGTGTAGACGTCTCTCACAAAGAGACAGGCAGCGTGAGCCTCAACAGCACGACCTTGATTACAGAAATACACGATCCAAAATATCAATCGCTGTTTACACTGAATGTAATAAAATCAGAAGAATCATTCTCGCGTTTCGATGCTTCGCTGGTAAGGTTTTATTTTTTATTTATTTATTTTTTTAATCAGGCTATTTGTCTGGTCAGGCTAGTAAAAAAAAAAAAAAAAAAAAAAAAAAAAAAAACATTTTAAACTAGCTAAAAGGCTGGTCAGCTAGCTGTAGCTCGACCTATATTAATAATGAGAACATTATATGAACAAAGAACGTAGTTCGACCTGTACCTTTTTTTGTTTTCGGTTTTAGTTTGACTTGTATTCTGCTACTGCAATTCTCTCTGATGACGCAGTAACTAACGTTACGCGCGGGGGAAGAAAAAAAATCTTCGGTCTGTTCAATGATTGTAAACAGTCACTGGGTCCGTCAATACTATAAAAATGAAACTTGGATATATTTTAGAGTAGTCAATGTGCAACATGTATAGCAGTGTAGATTTACTGTCCTCTGAAAATAACTCAACACACAGCCATTATTGTCAAAATAGCTGGCAACAAAAGTGAGTACACCCTAAGTGATAACAGCTATACGTCGTTTAACCATGCAAAGCCACATGTCCTATTCATCATGTTCATCATGTTTTGTCTGCTTGACAGGACTATACAAATTTGTGTATCTTGTATTAGAGCAGTTAAAATTTGGTGCTTTGAGTACAATTCTCTTATACTGACCACTGGATGTTCAACATGACACCTCATGGCAAAGAACTCTCTGAGGATTTCAGAATTAGAATTGTTGATCTCCACAAAAATAGGCTATAAGAAGATCAGTAACACCCTGAAACTGAGTTACAGTACAATTGTCATGGTCATACAGAGGTTTTCCAAGACAGGTTTCGCACAGAACAGGCCTCGCAAGGGTCGATCAAAGAAGTTGAGTCCTCGTGGTGTGCGTCAGGTGCAGAAGCTGGCTTCAAAAAACATACGCATGAGTGCTGCCAGCATTGCTTTAGAGGTTGCAGAAGTGAAAGGTCAGCTTGTCAGTGCTCAGACCATACGCCACACACTGTAACAAGTTGGTTTGCATGGCCGTCGTCCCAGAAGGAAGCCTCTTCTGAAGCTGGCTCACAAGAAAGCCTTCAAACAGTTTACTGAAGACAACCTGTCCAAGAGCATGAATTACTGGAACCATGTCCTGTGATCTGATGAGACTAAGATAAACTTGTTTGGCTCAGATGGTGTCCAGCATGTGTGGTGACGGTCTGGTGAGGAGTACCAAGAAAATTGTGTCTTGCCTACAGTCAAGCATGGTGGTGGTAGCATCATGGTCTGGGGCTGTATGAGTGCTGCTGGTACTGGGGAGCTGCGGTTCATTGAGAGAAACATGGATCTCAACATGTACTGTGACATTCTGAAGCAGAACATGATGCCCTCCCTTCAGAAACTGGGTTTTCCAACATAATGACCCCAAACACACGGCCAAGATGACAACTGCCTTGCTGATGAAGCTGAAGCTGAAGGTGATGGAGTGGCCAAGTATGTCTCCAGATCTGAACCCTATTGAGCACATATGGGGCATCCTCAAGCCGAAGGTGGAGAAGCGTCATGTGTCTAACATCCAGCAGCTCCGTGATGTCATTATGGAGGAGTGGAAGAGGATCCCAGCAACATCCTCTGCAGCTCTGGTCAATTCCAAGCCCAGGAGGATTAAGGCAATGCTAGATAACAGTGGTGCTCACACAAAATATTGACACTTTGGACACAGTTTTGAAATGTTCACTTAGGGTGTACTCACTTTTGTTGCCAGCTATTTTGACAATAATGGCCATGTGTTGAGTTATTTTCAGAGCACAGTAAATCTACACTGCTATACATGTTGCACATTGACTACTCTAAAATATATCCAAGTTTCATTTTTATAGTATTGTCCCTTGAGAAGTTACACATACATATATGAGAACACACACATACATATATATATATATAGTCTGAAGCACATTTTCTAACCATTAAACCATGATTCTGACTTTTAGATCATTGTCAAGTGAGTTACAAAGTGAAGAGCACATTAATAATTCCTGCTCTTATATTTACAGCCGTGTCTGTCTTTGTCCAAAGCAAACAGTGTTAATAGAGCGTAGAATTAGTTTTAAAATGAGTGTAAACTCATTGGAGCTGTGTGTAATCAGCAGTGCTTCTGTTTGGCATGTGCAGATGAAGTGTGTGTTTGCTGGGACTGAATGTGGGACGAGGAGACTCACTTTGATTATATTTCATCTGGCGGAGCCACACAATGCACGCAAGCTTTCATCTTCCTGCTGCAAGTTCATTAAAGCGTCTTTCAGCATCTGGTTTGAGAGACACAGATCAAACACACTGTACACGCCTCCGGTTTGGTGTGTTTGCAAACGCTCCTCAAAGCCTGTTTGCTTTCCTAAATGAATGTAATGATGCAAACGGAGGGGAAATTGCTTGCCTCTCATTCCATCTCATCCCGTCCATCCCTGAGGGGCCTTCCGCTAAAACACACCAAAAAATTAAACTGGACATGTCGAATAATTCACTGGCTTTTCGCCTCCAAGACTCCACAGACTATCAGCACACACAGCGTATGATAAGGTGACACACACACACACACACACACACACACGCTGTGTTAACGCCACTGTATTATCACTACAGTACAGCAGCAGACACACACTGAAATGAGCCTATACGACTGAATATGTATGTGTGTTTGTGTTTCCATACAACAAAAACAGTAACAGTATCTAAAAACAGTAAAAAATCATTTTGTCATGTTTCCCAGTAAATTTATTTTTTAAAAAATCATAAAATCAATAAAAAAATGCCCCCCCATGATTTATGTATAAATTATATATTATTTGATTTATTAAATTGAGAAATGATAAAGAATGAAAAATAATTTAAAAAGTCCCTAAAATCAATAAAAATAGTTTTTTTTTTTTTGCGCATGATTTAAGCATAAATCATAATAAATATTGTTCGATGTATGAAATTAAAAATTAATTAAAAAATAAGAATAAATAAGAATATATATTATATTATATTATTATATTAATATATATTGCATTTTTGTATGTTATCATGGAAAAAAAAGATTTAAAAAAGGTCTAACACATATAAAGGAGGAAAGCAAAGGTCTAGAAGCATCTTTCTTTCTAGTGTTTTATTGCTACCAACAGACTTGGTATGAGCTGCATCTCAGCGGGAAGCGTCCATAAGCGGCGTATCTGCCGAAGGTTTTGCTGCTGATGTAAGCAGCTGAAATTACCGTAATCAAACGCAGCGCCATTAAGACTGTGTGCTTGAGACATATATGAGATTTTACTTTCCCTTGAGCTTAATGAAAGAACAGATTAAACATTCACGCACACCGACATATGCAGCCATCTCCACCACTTCATGTATTTACACATCAATTATTAACAAAAAGTATTTAAATGAATGCGCTCCAGCGATATAATGGTGCTCTAATTGATTTAAGCAGAGAAAAAAATGACAATAAATAAAATAAAATCACCACCGCAATTAAGATGAATTTGTAGTTGTACATTAAGGTGAATGTATGCTGTAATGCAGCAGAGCTGTGGCTGAGTTATCGAGTAAGGAAATCTCATAATCACATTTGTAATGGAGAAGAAAATGTGCCTTTATGACAGAACAACAAAACATCAGAGAGAAAGTGACGTCTGCGCTTACAGTACACTGAATGCAGGTTTCTGATGGATCCAGACGCCTCTCATTTCATCCAACATGTACCCTGTCTATTAAACACTTTATTATTGAATAGTTTACATATTTGATAATCCTGCCAGTTAGCAATCTGTAACATATACAACACTTAAAAAAAAAAAAAAAACACAATCACAATCCAGTTCACTACAGTAAAATAATATATTTGGTTCATATTTTAAACAAACAAACAAACAAACAAACAAATAAATAAATAAATAAATAAATAAATAGAAACAAAATAAACATCATAACGGAAACAAAATCAAACAAAAAAATATATATTTCAGCTAGTTGCCAAGGCAACATTTTTGTGCCATTTAAATTTAACTAAATTAATTATATTGACTAAAAATATACAGACAATACAAAATTAAAAATAAAATAAAAATAAATAAATAAAATAAAAAAATATTGTATGTATGTATGTATGTATGTATGTATATATATATATATATATATATATATATATATGTGTGTGTGTGTGTGTATGTATGTATGTATGTATGTATATATTGATATATATATTGGAATACACCTGTTTGCTGCTTCAGTTACTTCGGTTATAGGTGTATTCCACAATATATTATATAATTTTATGATAATTTTACGACAGACATAAAAAAAAAACCTATTTAAAAAAAAAAACCCACAACAAAATTACTAACTAACTTTTCATTGTAGTTATAACTGTTTAAAATTAATCTGAAAACATAAAATATCAAAATAAAATCGAATTCTTAATATTAAGTATACCAATGGTACAAATATAACACCAATATTTTTGTAAAATCAATCAATCAATCAATAAATAAATCAATAAATACATTATTTTACTTAGAAAATATGAGAGAGACTTTAATTTTTTAATCCAAAAATATCCAATAAAAATAATAAAACAAAATAAAACAAAATAAAATAAAATAAAATAAAATAAAATAAAATAATTAAATAAAGTGCAACTTCCCTGTCGGTCTAGTGATCAAAGTTGGGCGGAGAGGTGCACCCTGCATCCAGAGGTGACTTGTGCGAACTTGAGGCAGCCAGGTATCCCAGAATGCATTTCGCACCAATCAGCGAGTGTTAATGGCAGAGGGAAAAACCGCAAAAATTTCAAAATATTACTGCTATTGTGTCATGAAATGCTGTTCTAAGAGTATTTCAGGCGAGAATGTAGTTGTTTAAAACTCAAATCTGTGGTTTATTTATAAAGATAGCTCCTATTTGAAAATTTGTTTCTCTGATTTCGGAGATGTGAGCTCTACGCGATCAGCGGGCGCTCAGTGCTCATGTATCCGCCGAGAGCAGACTCACCGCGACTAGTTCTTCTGACACTCGCCGCTGGCTCTGATGTCTCTGTAGTGGTTAAACATGAGGTAAAATTTGTTTTGGGTATATCTAACAGGCAATCTTTGGTCTCATGAATCTATTATTTCTTCCAGGTCATATCATTTTGGCTCAGCACCAAGTTATGTTTCATAAATTTTTTATTTATTAATCGTAATACAGCGCTTACTTTGTTAACGTGACTGAATTGTTTGCTTTTGTCTTTATTTCCTATCACATAAGTCTCTTATGCTTTATACTTATACTTTTATAATGGCTATTATTGCTCATTGAAACTGACATTTAACAAAAAAGGCAGAGTTGTGCTTGTCATATTTCATTTTATTATAGATGCAGTGAATCAGAGTATATGTGCACATATTACCTAAAACACATATTAATGTTTTTTATTTTTAAAATGAAAAGGAAAAGAGGGTTGTGTTTTATATTTTGAAGAAAACAAAAAGGCAGTGGTGTTTGATATCATTTAGTTTTATTGTAATGCGCGTACGCGTTGCATGAACCACATTTTTGTGGCTATCAATATTTTAAGTGAAACAGAAAAGAGGCAACGCTGTTTGATATAATATTTCGTTTCACTGTAATGGATGTGCATTCCCTGAACTACATTTTTGCGGCTATTAATATGATTACATGAAAACAAAAAGAGGTAGTGGTGTTTGATATCGTATTTGGTCGTATTGTAATACAGTGTAGATAACTTAGGTGAGCTGACTGACGTTATCAAGTACGCTGCTGTTCCATTTGCAGAATTACCGGACTTGTGTTCTCCCGTCCTCAGTATAGTTCACACTCTCGAGTCGAACTTGCAAAGTCCGAACTACCGAGGATGCAAGTCTGAACTCTGCGTACTTGGTATTGAGAAACGGCCTTTAACTCGACACAAAGAATGAGGCCAGAAATGCAGTACATTCACAATAATGACAAGATTCAATACAATTCTAATTTAAGGCGTCATGATTTGATTCCAAAATGATTCCTGTCTTTTAGACTTTGCATGTCCTGTGATTGTCCGGTTAGGTTCAACTATGCTCATATTTAAAGATTCAGATCACACACATAAACAACAACATGCAAGAGGGTTATTATCATTAATGGAAACAATTACATTTTCGTGACGTGAAATTAAGTTTTAAATAAACTTAAATCAAACTAAAATACATTTTCATGATTTAAAATAAAAAAAATGGTCCAACATTAGAACAAAACAGAACAAAACAAAACAAAACAAAACATTAATAAGACTAACTAAAATTTAATTGAAAAATAAAATGTAATTCAAATTACTGATAAAAAGTATAATAGTATACCAATATTAAAATAACTTTATATTAAAAGATCTTTATAATTAATTAATTAATTAATTAATTAATAAATAATAATAATAATAATAATAATAATAATAATAATAATAGAAAAAAAAAACTAAATACACAAAAAATAAAAGGAAAACATAAAACAATAAATAATTAAAACATTCACTGTTTATAAATTATACTACTTGGCACATTAACATTAGCAGCCCTAAATTATTAAAACAAAACAAACAAAAAATAACAAAAATAAATAAAAATAAAATAAAAAACAAAACCTAGATAAAAATAGAATAAATATAAAATAAAAATTATAATAATAAAACTACCAGTTATAGTGTGACAATGAAAACTAAACCTAAAGAAATAATTAGATAAAGATTAAGTCTCTCTTTTAACACACATTACAGGTCTTACTGAAAAGAATTGGTGCATTTTAATACAAACAGTTTTTTTTTTTTTTTTTTTGATTAAAAAAAAAAATGAAGTCACCTTTTAATTCTTTTTTATTTCTCTCTCTTTTTTTCTTTCAGGATGTAATCAATTTAAGGCTGACGTCTTATTTTTCAACCACTTGCCGTATCATTCCATGACCCAATTAATGTGTAATGGATGAATCAAGTCTTTTTTCACAACCTGATTTAAAAAGGATTTTATCCACTCAAAGACGCATTTCTGTATGTTTTGTTGGCTGAGCGATGAATGCCCAAGTACTCAACAGTACAGCATATTGAATGGCTGTACTGCCATCCCTAATAACCTTGTTTGGGCTGGTATCAGATTGATCTGAAATGTAGCGTGACTCAGGACAGTGAGATGTGAGGCTCATTCACAGATCCTGAACCCGCTTCAGCTGCCTCTCATTCGCTCAGAGGGGACCAATGAAACCACGCTAATAAAGCAGGAGAATCTGGATAATGGAGCCTGGCTTTGGAGCGACTGTAAAACAGACGAGAGTGGTGTGTTCACTGGCACCGGCCCGACTTACAAACCTTTTACAGGCCAGAGACTCTCCACGCTTTACTGCCGCTCTGACCTTCGACTGGGACGCTGTTAAAGGCAGACGAACCGGACCCAGACATTTGGTAATTTTCTGAGCGTATTTATTCAGCTGCAGAACGGTGAGATAAAGAGGTTTTTCTGATTCCGCTGAGGGTTTTCCCCTGAACGTCCTATTCTATTGATGCATTTTTGGCCAAGAAGAGAAACATAAAAAGGCTTTTATTGACTTTATAGACACGGGTTGTTGCTGCGTCGACAAGAAGCAAATGAAATCACATGCAAATGCGAACAATACCAGGCTGTACTGATGGGTGGGATGCAAGAGGTTGATTTTATTTATTTATTTATTTATTTATTTATATTTTCCCAACACATCTGGGACATATTTCACCCCAACAAATGAAAATAAATAAATAAATAAATTAATTAATTAATTAATTAATTAATTTAACCCTGCATGCAACACACGTTGGCTTGTATACTATGATAACACCACAGTTTTATATTTTATCATATAAAATGAAATAAAATAATAATATATTTTATAATATATAACATATTATAAAAGTATAATGTAATATAATTACATATAATACAATTAATTACTTTGAATATCCAACATATCCAGTTCGTCCAATAAATCAATAAATACATTTTATAATATATTAAAAAATACTATAGACATATATAATACAATTTATTACTTTGAGTATCCAACATATTTCGGTCATATTTCATCCTAAATACATACATACATACATGAACACATTTTTATTTTATTTTATTTTATTTTATTTTTTTATCTATTTATTTTTTTTTTACACTGCATGCAACATGCTTCAGTTTGTATACCATGGCGGCACCACAATTTTTCATCACTGAAGCCTGTATCCAATAGACTCCACCGCACTATAAACAGCATCCAACATCATCATGGCGTCACATTTTTAATACCAATAAATCAGTGGCATGTCAATTGGCTGTGGCTAATGCACTTTGGATGCCTTGACCAGGCCAACAAAATGGATATTTATTTGAACATGCTGGAAAATTAACGATGCATTCCTTCAATGCATTCCCTCTCTCTTTTTCTATGCAACAAGCCTGAAACGGCACACAGGTCACATGGAAGTCAGCAGATGTGTGGCCGCCTCAGAGTGATTGGTGATGCTAGCAGTGATATAAAGATATCTGGGAAAAGAGAGCGAGTTCCCAAACTCAAATCTCCAGTAAACAGCAATGGAGGAGGAGGGCTGTGTTACGCCAGTCGCAGATTTAGCCTGCGGCGTGTGAGAAATACGCTGCTCAAGGCTACAGCGCACAACATCGGCTCGTGTGCTCTGAACTCATCAACTGACTCTCAGGACTCAAACTGCATACTCAGACTGCATGTCAAGAGCTTTGAGCTGTGAGATGCTGCCAGTGAATTGTAAGTGGGACAGAAGTGTTATGAGGTTTCAGGCTGTTTCTCACTGTTCAGACAAATGCAAACAGGGTTAACAGTGATTCAACAAACAGCACAGCCACTGGAGTCACTGTTTGTTAACTTTTGTTGAGGGAGCGCGAACACGCCTGGAGATCTGAAGCTGATCTTTTGAAGAAGATTCATGACATTCTAGCTAGCAGATACTCAATAAATGTAAACAACAACAACAACAACAACAATAACAATAATAATAATAATGGTTAATCGTGGTTGATTTTACTTTATTATTACCATAGTATTACAGAATTTCAAATTATTACTTTGAGTATCTGAAAATAAAATAATCTCATAGAAACATAAGCGTCAATTTTCACTCCAAAATTAAATTTAATTTAATTTAATTTAATTTAATTTAATTTAATTTAATTTATAATAAAGGTTAAAGGGATAGTTCACCCAAAAATGAAAATTGTGTCATCATTTACTCACCCTCAAGTAGTTCCAAACCTGTATGAATGTTTTCATTCTGCTGAACACAAAGGAAGATATTCTGAAGAATGTGGGAAACAGAGCAGTTCTGGGGCACCATTGGATTCCATAGTATTTTTTTTTTTCCTACTATGGAAGTCAATGGTGCCCCAAAACAGCCTGGTTACAAACTTTCTTCAAAATATCTTCCTTTGTGTTCAGCAGAACAAAGAAATTCATACAGGTTTGGAACTACTTGAGGGTGAGTAGATGATGACACAATTTTCATTTTTGGGTGAACTATCCCTTTAATTGCAGTTGATTTTACTATATTATTACCATAGTATTATAGAATTTCAAATTATTGCTTTGAATATCTGAAAATAAAATAATCTCATGGAAACATATTAATGTCAAATTTCACCCCAGAATTAAATGAAATGAAATGAAATTAAATTAAATTAAATTAAATTAAAAGGTAACTTGTGGCTGATTTTACCTTATTATTACCATAGTATTATGATTTACCATATTATTATAAAATTTCAAATTATTACTTTGAGTATCTGAAAATAAAATAATCTCATGAAAACATATCCATGTCTAATTCCACCCTAAAAAATAAATAAATAAATAAATAAATAAATAAATAAATAAATAAATTATTATTATTATTATTATTATTATTATTATTATTATTAAGGTCAGCTGTGGATGTTTTTACCTTATTATTATCATCGTATTATGATAATGAAAGATATTATCTGATAATAAAATAAATAAAATTTAAACAAACAAATAAATAAATAAAAGTTTTTTTGTTTGTTTGTTTTTTTCCTCCCCCTAGTGCTATGCCTAATTTATTTGCTAAAATAATGTCAGAATATTAAACAGAGTATTATATGTTTCTTTTGATTTGGGGAAAATAAATGAAACAAGACTTTTTTTCTTTTTTAAATGAGATTCTCTACAGGCCTCAGTGGGCGGCTGTGATTGACAGGATTTGAACAGACCCTCGCTGAGCCTTATCCACTTCCTGTTCTGTGCACTTTAGACAGGAAATCCTCCTCTCCAATGTTATCTACAAAGAGATGAAATCTATTTTACTCTGTGACACTTCTTTAAGAGAATAAACACTTAAACGTCCAAGAAAACAACTCTGAGAAAATCTGTGATAAAACTTTTTCCTCTCTTTCTAACGAGCTAAAGTTGACGCTCGCTCAAGGACCGTTTATTCCAGGAGCCTGACACTATGAAACTTCTATCAGCTTTCATTTAGAAATGCAAATGTTTGTTTGGGCTTTGTTTTGATTCACGGAGGGAGTCGGGCCTTTCAAATGGAGTGATGTGACTGTCTCGAATGTGAATGCATTACGCCATTCACGCAGATTACAGCCCTCGCAGCAAAACACCAATGAAAGTGTGCAATTTATTCCAGAGGCGCGACAACAAATATTACAATGTATTTCACAAAGGCTTGCTTCTAAGTGATATGCAAAGCAGTATGAAGCTCCAAACTCACTATTTAAAATATAAGCAGGATGATTTGCATGTAATCAGATGTCAAGCAGGTACGTTTGCGACAAGGCTTATAACTCTGCTTTCTGAAATAAGCATTTTATTTTTATTTTAAAAGGAGAGAAGATTCAGTAAACTGTGCTCTCTGTTTAAGATCTTCCATATGCAACTTATAGTTTAATAAACGTGTGTTTATTATTTCATGCTGGAGAGCAAAGAGTTAAAATGAGTATGTCTGAAGAGGAAAAACAAGCTAGTAATATGCTAGAATTTCATAAGATAATCTTAATGTCAGACTGTGCTGAAAATATTTGTATTTGCTTCTGGGTATTTAGCTGATTAATAAACAGAAAATGGGCAGGAATTCATAAAGCTGAATCATTACAGTATTTGATCAAGGGGTTTTGGTTGTAGGATGTTGTTAGCTCCGATTTAGTTTCAGTAAAGTGATATGAATTGCACACATTTCTAATTTCTCTCTAAATGCATCTTCTGGGGTTTTTGTATATCTATGCGTGTCTTTTCTTATCTTCAGAAAGGACAGATGAATATGCACACTGCAGAAAATAGAAAAGCCTGTATCATCAGCCATATATGAAACATTTATATAAATCCTGAAGGACAGACAAAAGCAGTTGTTTTCAAGCAGCAAAGTTTGACATTTACTACATCAGGACACTCTGGAGTGAAAGATGCGGAGCAGAACTGTCGGTAATCTACCAGTGTCATAAAACAAACATTTCCACATCGCTTTTTTATTTTCTCTTGTATTTGATTGTTCTCTTTGTCTAAACAAAACAACATAAACTATACTCTGCTACTAATATAAAACTATACTCTAAAAAAACCTGATGAAATGTTTTATTTTGAAGGATTTTTCCATGTTAATTTTTTTGACAGGTGTTTTACCTGTATTTTTAATTACACATTGCATTGGGTTGTGTTTTATGGTTGAAGGAAATGTCCTTAAACTTAACGGAAAATGTTTTTTTTTTTTTTGTTTTTTTGTTTTTTGTTTTTTCAGATGATGATGATGATGATGATGATGATTACAACAACTGAAGAGTTGCTGAATAATTATTCAGATTGATAATTCATACTTATAATGTAATAATGAAATTAATAAAAGTATAAAAGTACATAATATTATACAGTATTTACATTTCAAATAGTGCGTAATATTTAACAAGATTATTATTATTATTATTATTATTATTATTATTAATAATAATAATAATAATAATAATAATAATAATAATAATAATGACAACCAAAGAGTAGCTGAATAATTATTCATGCTTACAGTATAATATAATTCATACTGATAATGTAATAATTAACAAATGTATATTACATAAAAGTATGCAATATTTATATTTCATATAGTGCATATATTTAATAATAAGAATATGTAACAATATATTATTATTGCTGTTGTTGTTATGATGCCGAATACTATGTAATTAATTGATGATATATAGAACATATAGAGTTACTGAATAATTATCCATACTTAATGTAATAGTTTAATAAAATATTATAATATTTATATTTAAAATAATGATTTATTATTATTATTATTATTATTATTATTATTATTATTATTATTATTATATGACCAAATAATAGATCATACTGTATATAGAAGATATTGAACTGAAAAGTTACATAATACTTACTGTAATAATTTAATTAATAATACAATTTTATAAAATTATATAGTGTTTCTATTTAAATAATAATGGTAAAACGTATTATCATAATACAGTATTTTGTTTATAAATAAATGCACTATTTTATTAGATTACCCTAATAATATGTATGCATAGTAAATAAATAAGTGCATAAATGAATGCTAATATTGCTGTGCATTCACACACTGCAGTACACTAGGGACAGAGCGCTGTCACCAGAGATATCGGCACAAGGATTCATCAGATTACTGAGCGCTGCGTAACCTCCTTATATTCACAACGGCGGGGTGTCAGCGGCCGGTGGGAGCGCTCCTGATGGGACAACAGCAGTTGGTAACGTAATAATCACCGTCCCACTGCATCCTGGGAAAGGTCACACAGCCTGAGTGACACCTGTCAATCACTGCCTCTTCTTCACACCGCTGACGAGCCAATTAATAAACCCACAGAGAGTAATTACTGTTTAAGACAGACACACGCTGGCCTTTAGTAGCATTTCCATAACTAACCGCTAACTATTTCATAACCGCTAGAGGAACAGAGCGATCGCAGCGATTCTTCAGTGAATACAGAGTGACTTTCCCTTAGTTTTCATACACTGATGGATGTTTATTGGTGAATTTGTCATAAATACCGTAAAACAAGCCATGAATCTGTAAGCTGGGGAACAGCGACAGCACAAAATGAGGCGTTTTGGAATATACTGCTTCCGTATCTCAGAAAATACTCTCATTTCACCACAACAAATGTAGGTCAATCCTCTGCATCAGATATTCAGTGTCTCTAACACACAACATAACGCTGACATCAACACAGAAGATGAAAAACACTGAAACAACTTCTCAACTCTTCCTGAAGACACAAACTTCTGCAACTTTTAGTCCATGTCTGCATGCTCTGATGCCATGCTAGTGAACTTCTAAAGATGACAACTTTTTAGCACAATCGTTCTCAAAAAGAAGAAGAAAAAAAAAAGATTCATCCTGTCCTCAGTTGCATATGCATTTCGATCTTCCTAAATATTAACACCACAGACTAGCTGCATTAATTTAGTAATTTAATTTAATAATAAGGTTCTGTGGACCTTAAATGCAAACCAAAGACTAAAGGATGTTTTGGGGAAAGAAAAGGAGTACATTCCACATTTTTTTTTTCTACTTAGGTATAAAGGTATAAAGTCCTGTTTTAATGTTGCATGGTTCCTTTTACACTCCAGACACAAATTACTATATTACTGTTTCTAGAGAATCTATATCGTAAAACAGAGACCATATATTAACACTAAACCCTTTCAACAGATGTATCATTTGTTAACATTAATAACATTTTTAGACAGTAGCCTATATAGTAATAAATCTAAAGAAAGTGACCCAAACTTCCTGTTTCTCCTTGTGAAAAAGAAGTGTACTTAAAGAGATAGTTCACCCAAAAATGAAAATTCTGTCATTAATTACTCACCCTCATGTCGTTCCAAACCCGTAAGACAGACTGATGTCACATGGACTACTTTGTCGATCATCTTGGTACTTTTCTGGACCTTGATCGTGTAAGGACCCTTGCTGTCTATGGGAGGGTCTGAGAGCTCTCAGATTCAAACAAAAATATCTTAATTTGTGTTCCGAAGATGAACGAAGGTCTTATGGGTTTGGAACGACATGAGGGTGAGTAATTAATGACAGAATTTTCATTTTTGGGTGAACTATCCCTTTAACTGTATTAAAAGTGTACTTATAGTGTACTTCAAAACTAAAAAGTATATACAACTAAAAATACTTATATGGTATAATATTAATAAATTAAAAGGTCACTTAAGTGTATTTAAAGAGACACTTGACTGTGTTTAACACACTTAAGTACACTTTTAAAAATGGTTCTAAGAATGTCAAATTAAAAGTCTTACTTTATAGTGCATTTTAAATCATTGTTTTAATAATCTTCGTCATGTTTTAAAGAAGTACTTCTTTTGATGTGTTGACTAAATCACGTGTAAAGTATGTAATGTAGTGTGTTATTCAATATTACATATAAAGTTAGTATATTTTAAATGTACTTACACGTGTATTACAAATATATTTAATGCACGATATACAAGTTTCAAAATAAATTACATTTATAGTTTACCATAAATGCTTATCAGCACATTCAGCAGTACATTTTATGAAATTTTTTATTCGAGTGGGCCAAAAACACTCTAAAGTTCAGCTAATTGCAGCAGTTTCTAGTATAAAGTTGACTTCTCTTTTCCTTAAAACCCAGATGAATTCAGAGATTCTGTGCACGTTGCGGGTGGATCTGACATCATCCGTGGTGATAAAGGAGCCTGCTGGTTATTAAATTTTCCCATCCAGAGAATTATCAATGATTTACCTGTGCTATAAAAGCAGCTGCTGGGACTCAGGTGAGAAATCTGATAACACTGTTTGTGTGACTTTTTTTCTTTTTTTTTTTACACTACAAAAGGGTGGATGAAAACAGCTTTTCATTTTCCAAACTTTCAGACACAAACAAATATAAAAGAAGAACATCTTCTATCAGAGAGGTCTGCAGAGAAACTTCTTTTTTCTCAGCACAATAAAAGAAACTTCAAAAGTGTTGGTGCCCTTCACCCTATCCAACCTTACAAAATGAGAAATATTTGACAGCAAGAAAACACACTTTAGCTTGCATTATGCAAAGCTTTGGAGTTTGGAAACACACAGCCAAGGTTGCGTCTTTCAAGTCAAGAACATGTCAAGGCACGTCATTGTCCTGTTACATCAGCCAAGTATTACTTAACCGTCCTGACAAACACTCAAAATCTCAGGAATAAAGCAGCCTGTGCATCACATCACGATGATTCTGAAGGAAGAGAAGCTGTGAGCTTTTACCTGTCTGCAGATGCTGGCCGTCCGTTGCGGGGCTTGTTGACCTGTGCATAGAGAGCCTCTAAGGGCAAGGCCTGGTCTCTGGGGCTCTGCGGACGCTCTGGACCGGGGTTATGGCTCAGGTCCATGCTGCTGTCCAGCGACGAGTCCAGAGAGCCGATCCCGGCGTAGGTGTGCTCCTCGTCAGAGCTGAAGGTTCGGCTGATGTCCTGGATCTCAGCATAGTCTCGCTCTCTGGCCTGTCGCTCTCGGAGCTCCCTGGTCTTCGCTTGAATTCTAAAGACACAAAATCATTTGAGGTTTAGATGTGTAGTGCACACTCAAGTTCAATTTCAACATCTCTCTTTTCACATTTGAGTATTTGGTTCCATACTGTCGTATATTCATGTTATTAATGTGAGTACCACCAGAGGTACTAGTGCCAGCTGTTCAATTTTGTAAACAAGTGAAGCCAGAATAATTATCTTGAATCCACAATAATGTTTCAATTTATCAATTACATGACACATTTCTCTTTTTTTTTTTCAACATCAACACTGTCATTGAACTGAAGTATATAAATGCTGAACTGACTTTAGCTTGTCTCATATTTAAAGAAGTATATTTTTCTTGTTTATTACTGTGAAGCTGCATTGAAACACTCTGTTTTGTATGAAGCACTGTATAAATAAAGGTGGTTTGACAGGAATCTAATAATTCATTCAAAGATGCACAATTAGAACTAACACATACATAATAGAGTACATCTCTTTTATAACGAATATTTTTTTTTTTGTCTATAAATGAAAATTAATTTTTATATATATTTTGAGGGACACAACCTCAAAAATATGAGAGTAAAAAAAAAAAAAAAAAAAAGACAATTATTCAAAATAGAAAGTTTAGTAATTTGGATAATCTTTTCTTTCTTATTTATTTATTTTTATTTATTTTTTTTTTTTTTTTTTTTGTCAGCGAAGCAGTTTCTTTTAAAAATATTATAAACTTGTAAAGACTTGTTTGTTAAATCAAGCAGGAAATTATATCACAGAAGGTGTTTTAAAATATGTTTTAATATATCTAATAATATGGCAAGGTTAGTCCAGTTTGGAAAATATAATGTGGTAAAATCCCCTAAAAAACATAACGATTAAGCTAAGAATAAATGAATGAATGAATGAATGAATTAATAAATTAATAAATAAATAAAAATCTTGAGTAGTTTGGCATAATCTTTCTTTAATAATAATAATTTCTTTTGATTGGTGAATCAGTTTCTTAATTATAAACTTGTAAAGAAAACATAATTAAAGCATTATATCACAGAAGGTGCCACAAAATGTCAAAATCTGATAATAATGAATAAAATATGTATATTTACACGTTCTCAAGGTGTAAGGCTATTACTTGTTACTTGATGGTCTCATCACATTTTTTTTTTTGAGACAAACAATTCAAACTCTCAGTTTCACACCATATTCTAGCGTGAAAATGCCTTATGGGTTACACCTTGGGATTCATTTCCGCCTTTGTGTTTCTGCCCTCAAAAGCACCATCAAAAGCAATAGCAGTTAGTCCGTCAGCAATGTATAACATTTATTACAGCCATGAAGAGCCAAAGCTTTTATGTGCAAACGCAACGAATTGGAAGAGAGACCTCTTGGTCTTGTTGAGACTCCCTACTGCATGGAGAATCCCTGAGCTCAGGACCCCTGCTGGCATCACGGGCTGCTAAACGCCTGCCAAGCCTGCTTTATTTCTAGAAGCCTTTCACTACTACTGGACTCCTCTAAAAGGAAAAGGAAGCGAGACCGCTGAGGATCCATTCATTCGAGCCTCTACTTCTAAATCGCTCATGGTAAAGGTTGCGGCCCCTTCCTTGAAGAAGCTTGTCAATGCACAGATACCCTAAAACAGCCAGTGGGGAACCTTCCCAAGAAGAAGGGAGTGATTTCTTCTTCACATCACTCTGATCTTCCGCCAAACGCCTCTTTCTGCCTTCCCTCTTTCTCAGGAGTTTTTCAAAGGCCAGGCCTGGTGGGCTGAACTGAATGAGTCTTTTTGTGTCTAATGGACCACATGTGTCGTTGTAAGTGCTGTTAAGGGAAAGGAGATCCTCAGGAATGGGAACGGCAGTGGAATAAGAGGAAAGGCTGGTACGGACAGGGGAAAGCCTCCTGTAGGGTGACCTCTGTCTTTGGTACCCACCCATCTCATCAGATCCAGATGGGCTCTGGGATTCCAGTGAAGCCCCATCACAAAAACCTGAGCATTTTTAAGTGTTTAAGTGCCCTACCTTCTCACCACCCCAGGTCAGAGTTGACCTCTGACCCCTGACATCTATCTGTCAGTTGTTCGATTGACAGCAGTCCCGGGCCAAGAAGAGATGTCAGATTTTCCCAGCGAGACTGAATGTTTCCTCACTTTCTCATAAGCGCAATCTAATTTACCAGCAATGAGCGTTTTCTCTCTGTCACAGGCTAATGCAATTACAATGCCACCGACACTCTCTCTCTCTCTCTGCATCCCGCTTGAGGAAATCCAATTGGCCGTGCTAGAATTGTGCGCATTTATGACTCACGATAATAGTCTTGGAAATCAACATCAGCATTTTTTTCATATGTGTGTGTGTACATTGTGGGAGTTTTAATTTCCCTTTCTGTTTTTATCCAACCTTTTGATTCATCAGGTTCATCACTTGAACCGTAAGGATGCACCGATATATCGCCTGATAATCGGTACTGGCCGATAAAAACTGCTTCTGCCGATTGTTTAAAAACAGTTGATCAGGGATGATTATATGCTGTCAATCAAAGCGTGTCAGACTGCAACTCATATTGTGTGTAAAGAAAATGCCTCTCGTGTTGAATTTAGGGCTGTCAAAGTTAACGTGATTATAACGCAATAGCACAATCGCACTTAAAAAATAGCACAGCGCAGGTTCTGTTTGACCGTATGAATTACCCATAGCTCAAACCAGTGTTGCCAGGTATGCGCATTTTCCCTTCACCAAACTTTATTTGTAGCGCGGCTCCCATCCGTCAATCGCAAACAGTTTTGTGCTTTGTTACTGCTGATTAGAAACAAAGTCTCAGCTCTCAAGTTCGGTTCATTAAATGTGACGTGACAGAGCACTGTGGCACCTCAGTTCAAGTTTAAGTGTCGTCAAATTTAATGCAAGTTGTTGTGCAAAATAAACATGGATGAATGTCAGAGGTTGTTGAAAGATACAGTACAACTTACTGAAACAAATTAGGTCTCAAATAGTTTTATAACCACAGAAAGACGTCAATAAAACAATGTGAACAATATGTCACATAACATTTACCTCAGGAAATTACCAGTGTTCACAGGTGGTGAGTTAGCTACAAAAAAAAACAAAAACAAACAAAAAAAAAAAACACTAGAGAGGAGATTATTTGCTGTCAATTGTATATGTATGTTGCATACAAATATTTCATTTTGATTTGAGTGTGATTATTATATCGGAATATAAACTGCAGTTGAATATACAGCAATAGTTTGGGCTCTGATGTTAATTATAACCTCTAATATTATAGTAATGTACCATATGAGAGGGTTTCCTGTATAGTTCTGCAATTAAATTTCACAATTAATTAAAAAGAACTGGCAAGTAACACACTGAATTAAACATGAAATTTTGAAGTAGAAAAAAAAAGCAGAAAAAAAGTATTTTATTTTAAAACGTACTGTAATGATCTTTGTTTTATTTACATTTTTCATCATTTTTTACAAGTGTATCAGTATCAGTAGATGTCATTCTGAATAATCAGCTGTTGGAGAAATGTAGTATCGGTGCATCTCTAGTTACAAGTTGTTTCTTTCACATTTGAAGGTTGATATCTTACGCTGATGAGGCCGCTGTCCACCTGCTGTCCACTTAAAAACTGATGTCACCTTGCTGCCAGTAAAAACTGTGTTATGACAACTTATGGAAACTCAATAGGGGGACGAGGCCTCCGGCGCTGTGCCTGTAATGGCCAAATCAAATCTGCGAGAGCGCTATCTGTGTTTGAATGAGGTAATGAGCACACTGAAGTAGAGGTCCAGTGTAACCTGCCCCCTGGAGTACCAGACTGAAACTCATTTAGCGCGGTGGCCTGGGGAGGAGAAGTGCACATGTGGCTCTGTGGGTGTTTTGTGTATGACAGAAGGTTAGCTTCAGGTTGAAAACCAGCACGATGAAGACACTGGTCTGGCCTATGAGATTCATTTAACACCATATCCTATAACCATCCACGATGAAATATCGTTGCAAGGCAAGGCATTTTGTTTGGTTTCTATTTTTATTGTGGCTCACTGGTAGATCCATCAACAGTGGAGTGTTATTTTTTTATTATTATTATTATTATTATTATTATTATTATTATTAATATACTACTACAGTGTTAATATTTTAAATTATCTATTATTTGATGTTTTCAGTTTTTATTTACATTAGTTTTTTGTGTGCTATTTTTATTATGTATTATTTATAATTATATTTTCTTGAGTTTGTTATATTTTTTTAAATGTAAATTAAATTTCAGTTAATGTGTCTAACATGTTTTATTGATATAATATAATAAAATATAATATAATATATGAAAATCAATAAGTGTATAATTTTAATTTAAGTTATTGCTTTTCGTGTACTATTTATATTTTATTTTATTTCAGTTTTATTTCAATTGCCAAAAACATTTTTTTTTTTTCATGGATTTAGTTTTAGTTGCTGATTGTGAACAATGAAGAACAATAAATAGTTACAATTAGTAATATTAATGATTAAAATAATGCAATGTAGCCAATAGTCTAAGTTCATTATAACTGTAGTTTATAGCTGTAATGTAATGTAGCAACTTGTCATGTCATGTGTCTGAAATATACATTGATTCTGACAGGATGGGGCACTTTTGAAGCCAGATTCATAGCCTACTTTGTATAATAAACAAATGAAATGTAATTATTTGTAATTTTGTGACTTCATGTAGCATTTTCACTTTTCGTGAGGACAGAAAAAAACTACTTTGCACTCAAAACTTGACATGAATTAGTTTGACATTACGAGCATTATGGGGTAATCAGTATCTGTGTGTGTGTGTGTGTGTGTGTGTGTGTGTGTGTGTGTGTGTGTGTGTGTGTGTGTTGAACTATGACTATAACTGTGTGCGTCTGTGCCTCAACTTCTAGCTAAACCTGTTCTGAATTCCCTCTTCCACCTTTAGTTCATTACACAATTAATGGTCCGGTGTGGCGTTAATGCAGGACACAGAAATAGCTGCACTGAGCACATTATTCCTGCTCTCGTTTACCATTCCTGCTTTCTTGCTCTCTCCACTTTCTCTTCAGTGCTCATTTATTGCAGTTTTTTTTTTTTTTTTTTTTTGTCATAGCTTTTGTCTTTTAACAGAAACATTATGGAAATGTATCCAATTTTTCATCATTTCAAAATTTTTGTTCATTTTACTCCTACTAAAATGTCACATGATTTTAGTTGAAGAAAATAACTTTTTAGTTGATATTAATGAGCGAAATAACTAAAATGTCAAACTGTAACAGACCAATCTATAACCAAATTTTGGAAGAATACAATGGGAGGCCTTTTTTATATTTTAAAACAATATTGCAATTTAAAATATCTGTTTTATATTACAATATATAGATCAAAGCTGAACTTTCAGCATCATTACTTCAGTCTTCAGTGTCACATGACCCTTCAGAAATCATTCTAATATGCTGATTTGCTGTTAAAGAAACATTTATGATTATTAGCAATGTTGAAAACATATTTAATAACCATCTAGAGTTCATATAGAGATGATCAACACAAAATACAACACATGAAAACCTTATCTCCTAAAATAACACATTGGCATACTGAAATATTAGCTAGTTTATAATGTAAGGATAATGTAATGATAGTCTTTAATACCCATATTGCCTTTTCAGCAAATTTAAAGATCACATAATTGCTGAATTTCAACAAAAAGGCTCCAACAACGCCTGTGGTGAACTTCCTGATGCATCATTCACAAAGTCACATGACACACGCACACGGAAGACTGATACTAAAATTATAAAAGTGGAAGAGAAGAGAGAAAACATTATCAAAATATTGGCAAGAGGGAGGAAAAAACTCCCCAGTGAGCCTTGATAAAACAACAAAGAGAGAGCAAATCCCTCTTTGTGACTTTCTGGGCTCAAAGCTAATTAGTGTAGATTGCTACTATATGCGTGTGTGTGTGTGTGTGTGTGTGTCTGCGGGGAGGCAGAAGAAACAGCAGAAAGAAAGATAATAATGTCGTGTTTGTCTGTCAGGATATATTTAGATGTAACTCCGTCTACATGTCGTTATCTGCACTAGAGCAAGAAAAAGTGAGTGCTAAACTAATGAAGAGTTTGATGTTGTGATTAGCTCACATCTGTCCAGAGTGTCAGCGTGTGTGTGTGTGTGTGTGCGCGTGCGTGTGTGTGTGTGTGTGTGTGTGTGTGTGAGGGAGGCCGTTATGGCAACATATAGGCTGTCATGGCAAATCCGGGGTTGTTTCTAGGAAACAAGCGAATGCAGAGAAGCAAAACTCTTTCACAAGGCACAAGTTGGCATAATTCAAAAACAGCTCAGATGCGATCCATCCAATACAGTAATGCTATGCAGGATGATTTATTTAAGTTTATCAGAGCTGAAATGCATCCAAATGCCGAGATGCCGTCAAGCGTGCGGTATGCGCTCCCTCCCGCGGGGTCAAAGTGGACGTTTCAGTGAGGAAATTAGTCATTGATCAGAGCCTGATATAAACACAAGATAAGGACTGAGAGATTTATGAACATCTTTGAAGAATGTACAAGGTTCTGCTCTGTGAGTAAGAGATGGAGGAGAAGTTTAGAAGTGAAGCGAAATGTTTTGAAGAGAAGCACGAAAGATCACACTACGGTCTGCCCGCAGTCCTTCCTCTCCTCGCTGAATAAATCACACTGTTTATCTCACGACACCGCCAAATTCCAGACAGACACAGCCAAAGCACTCCCTCTATATGTCTAACCATGTTTAATTCAGGTTAGAGAGCGAGCGAGATGTTCACATCGATGGCCGCCAGGCAGATCTCACTCTTCGGCTGGTAGTTTTTAAGTGTAAATAGGGTAAAATGCCAATAATCATCTGTGTTACTGGTAAAATCACATGGAGAGTGTGTATTTTAACTTTGCTTCTTGACATACGGGGGAAAATGACTGAACAAAATACATTTACAACTAAAATATGCAACAGTCCTTGGCCTCCAACCGCATTCATGTATAGCTGTTAGAGGAATATAAATGTAATTACAAACATAATCTGGTCCATAATCAGTCCTGTGATCTGCCTTTGAACTCTGGAAGCTAATTGGTCCAGTCAAGCGATGAACTGTTACAAAAGGCTCTGCAACATAATGAGCTCGTTTGACAAAGCAGAACGACAATGCTAATTATTTTGTAACAAAATTACCGCCACAATGCGAAGGGAAAGATCAGCTGTGATTATGAGTAACACGCATTAATGCATCAAAAAAAGAAATGTTGAAAAATGTATGGAAAGCCAAAGGCAATCCCGGGAAGTGTTAATGGAGAAAGAGTTGGAAAACCGCTGATGGAAAATTAGTTAATAAATCAAAGCAATAAAATTAATGAATGCAGCAAGAATAAATACAGGGCCATTGTTCCCCAAAATATGTACAAACACAATGAAGTGAAAGATCACTTCAACAATCAAAAATAAGGAAAGCTGTGGTCTGTTAAAAACAGAAAGATATAATATCATGGCTATTTAGTAAATAAAGTTTAGAAACACCAACTTGCTAATTACTTTAAATGTTATTTGTTTGAAATATTTATATATAAAATAATGAGGAAGAATTCTGCATTAGTGCTCTTTACCAGTGTTGTTATTGCATTCAAAATAGATTTTATCAAAATAAAGTTTAAATAAAAATGTAACTATTAGATGAAAAACCTATGAGTAAACAAGTAAATGAATAATAAATGTTAACACAAGTTTAAAAAAAACATGTTGTCATAGCAACCAGCTGAAATTACTAAAACAACTAAAATTAAAAATGGAATAAATATAAATTAAAAAAATGAAAACAAAACTAGACAATTAAAGTTTGTAAAAAAAAAATGAAAATGACAAAAGTGCATAAAAATGTTCAAAAAATTACAATGAAAACTGCAAATAAAAATAAAAGATAATTCAAAATATTAATAAATACTATTAGTATATAAAATACTAAAATAATCTCATTATTCTCCACAACAATACAATTTTTTCCAATGTATGTCCTATTAAATGTCTCAGCACATCAAAACAATATAAAATAAACACAGTTATTTTTTGCAATATTGTATTGCATCAGTGCTGAATGATATCCAGTGTAATATGTGATGAAACATAAAACACAAACATCGATGTGGGGTTGTGAAAGGTTGATGACAAAAAGTTTGGGAACCACTGTTATTGTAGGTCTTTTGGCTTGGAAAGTTGGCGCTGAAGTGCGTTCCAAACGTTATTTTCAATTCCCTTCCCTGTGAACCTTCAAAGCTCATGCTAAGGGCTAAAAGAAAGAGGAAGCTAGCTGAGATATCCGCTGTTGATTATAACACTGCCTTTAAAGTCTATCAGGCACCCAAACAATCCGGGGGAAGCGTCGCTGGAGAGTGCAAAGGAAGTCAGGAAGACGGAGCAGAAACAGAGGTGTGCTAGTCACGGATTAGCCACTAATGGAGCCAAGAAGATAAGCTAATAGCCATGCTAATCTACTTCAATGAAGAATCTGGATGGGAAGAGTTTACCAGGTTCTCATAATGTTTGCATTGGGCATTTTTGCAGTGTATACAAAGACATAAAGCCTGATCAGCCAAGTGTAAATACACAGAGGAGGATGAAAGAGACTGATGTATCTTTTTGCTGGCGTGGTGATTTGGTGCCCACACACACTCCTTTCCATGCACATGCTATAAATGGCCCCCTGCCATGGTGGTCCGCTCAGTCAAGTTACATATGGTGGACAGGATTGCAACAGGCATAAACAAGGCCTCATAATGGTCACCGTGTTCCTGCAGAAATGCAGGCGGGAGCTCCAGGCTCTGCTGAAGCCCTTGATGCGGGATGAAAAATTCGGTGTGTTGAGGACTAACGAAGGATGGGAGGCAGTTGGGGGGGCCCTCACAGCTGCTTACAATTTACTCGATTGTGACAAAAACAAATGCCACTGATGGCAACACTTCATCAACCTCACTACAAATCACGCCTGCGAAAAGCAGTGCTGCTTCTGAGCAGTTTTGCATATTTTTACCCCATTTTTCTTTTCCTATACGTGATACAGTGGCTCCCAAAAAGCTATTTTTAAAAATGTATTGCAATTACTCGTAACCAGCTGGTCTCAAGGTCATCTGGTCCTCATGTTCACAGATGTGCCCTAGTACAGTAACCACGTTACACTAGTGATTGACAATCAATCTACTGTTTTTTTTATTTCAAACTTAATTTTGTCCTTGAACAAGTGGGCTTGTGCTATTTGTCATTAAAATAAATGACACTTGGTTTGATATTTTGTTGTCTAGTGCAATGACATTCATACATTTTTAAGAGTGCACAGGGTTCCCAAATGCTTTTTTGGGGCTACTGCATGTATGCATATACAGTAGTTGTACGCAAAAAACAAAAAAACAAAAACAAAATGAAAACTCTTCCAATTGTGACTTCTTTGTTAAATGGAACATAAATGGGTAACATATACTGTAGGCTCACTGGAAAACTGTGCCCCTACTGGGCCTACATTTAAGCAAAACTTCAAAAACATACCAAAACTGTACATGCAATTCACTATAGTTTGCATCTGAAATGAACACTAGCGGCAGTAAAACCAACATCTTTTATTCCTTTTCAAAATGTTGATTAATAAAGACTTGTTTTCACACAGTTCCTTTCTAAATACTATGTTATGAGCTCAAAACACTTTTACTGTACTGCATGATTTGTAAACTAATACATTTGATGTTTGCATCACAGAATCAGAGCCATATGTATCCCTTTTTTGATATAGTAAACTTGCTCAGTAGCGCACCTGGTACAGCACTGCACCTGTGATATGGAGCACTTAGATATGAGTCCTGTAAAACACAATTCATGATAAAAGAGCTCAAAGATTTTTAGAGGCCAAATAAGATGGCATAGCTGCTTGAGCAAATGTGTTTTTACCTCGGGTTTGCTTTTGTTAACAATTTCGGTTAGGTTTATCATAAGGCAGGGATGGGCAACTTCGGTCCTGGAGGGCCGGTGTCCTGCAGAGTTTAGCTCCAACCCTAATCAAACACACCTGCCTGTAAATTTCTAGTGATCTTGAAGACATTGATTAGCTTCTTCAGGTGTGTTTGATTAGGGTTGGAGCTAAACTCTGCAGGACACCGGCCCTCCAGGACCGAAGTTGCCCATCCCTGTCATAGGGTTTAGTGTAGGTTATTTTCAAAAATGATATAGTGTCACTCACCAGACATTTAATTTCCGAACTGACGTGATATGTACAACAAACAACTTTCACATTCATCTGTTTCTGGGAAAATTTAGGGAAAGACATGCATTTAGCGGCACCCACTGGACATTTGACTTAGAAAGTGCTACTAAACGTGAAAGATGCAACGTAATAACCTTTTTTTTTTTTTTTTTTTTAAATTTCTGGCACAGGCACAGTTTTGTTCCAATGAGCTTGTAAATGGGGCTCAGAAAAAGACAAATAAGGATGCCATATATGCCTCAAGCATGTGCATATTCAATTAAGATGCATTAAGACATTTTCACACAGCTTGTAATCAAACGTTTGAATAGTTGGAAGTGCAAATTTTGTAGAGCAGAGGAGTTATTCAGATATTTAGCAAACAAAAGGACTATTCCTCATCAACAGCTGTTTGGCTTCAAACTTGAAAATATACCACTAAACCCTCATATTGTGTTCAAGTCATTTTGACCTGGAGAGGATTTTCTTTTTCCTGAAAATGCTAGTTTATGTTACAGCATTGGACTAAAACTTACTGACTTTGCTCACACATGGTTTAACAACTTCCCCTAAAAATCCATCAAACAGTCAAAAAAACAAAACAAAAAAAAAATAAAAAAATAAAAAATCTTTGGAGCTGATTGATCGTAGGCCTCTGTTTTTTTTTTTTTTTTTTTTTTTTTTTTTCTCCACTCAAAAACTGAGGTGGATAAGCTCAGATCAATAAGGCCTAAGATCAATCAGCTCCAAATGAAGAAATACAAAACCTGTGCTAACGGAAAGAAAACGAGTTAACACAAATAAAGTATATTCAACCCAAGATTTGGTGATAATATAGCAAAATGAGAGATTTATAAACAAGACCCATTATTTTTGACTCCAAATTAGGTAAAAGATTTTCAGCACAGAGCAAGAGTTGCATCATACCAACTATTTTTATGGAGATGTTTGGTCTTTTTCTGAGCTTTTTAGAGAACCAGTGGTCAATATGATTTTTGCAGAGCAGCAAATCTACTTTGTGCTCCACATTCCTTTAATATCATGCCTGTCAAGACTAAAACTAACAGCAGATAATTATTCTGGAAGAATTAAGTCATCCAGCTTACATACGCCAGCGCTAAAGCCAGCGCTTCTGAGTCATAGATGAATTTCATAAACATCCTTGAGGGTCAGGTGCGCTAAAAAGCGGGCTGTGCCCTCCCTGCCAGAAATAGATAGGCTAATGGTGCCACGTTATGAAAATTAATCTAGCCAACCTTTCCGCTGCCTTCTGCTTCTGCATCACTAAGAGCCCCTGTCAAAACGTCAAGTCGAATTAACGATCGGTCATGTCAGGAGAGGGCTGGCTTTGGCCGCGGCCCATCTCGCGTCCTCTTCTTCCCGGAGCCCCGCGGCTTGTTTTAGCGCTGCTGGATACATCGCCTCCAATAGCCATCAGCAGCACCTATCACCTGATCTATAATTTCATAAGTGTGTAGAAATGGCCTTGTCCCTGTGCCTCATATAATCAATCAAAGCCCCTGCTCGTGCACATATGTGCGCTAACACACACACACGACTGTCTAACCTGCGTGTAATAACACCCCTAAAAATAAGGCTGTAATTGATTTTCCTAGCTGTCAGTCTCCCTGGTGAGAGACTTTGAATATCGCATCACCACGTGGCGGCCAGGCAGATTATTATTATAACAGACGGATTTCCCTCAAGGATTCCCTGCTATCAACTCGAGGAAAACAGCAGAGGTGAGAAAAGGAAAAAGAAAGATAACCAGAAAAAAAAGAGCAGCGTATAGTAACTAAACAATACCAAAAAGGGCAACGTGGGAAATATGAAAACCTTGCAAAAACAAATACGGACAAAACACGAGCAGGGTTTAGCAAACGCCGTGCAGCCGGCCAACACTTATCTCCTGACGTTCCTGCCGGTTTTCCTGCCTCTGAGGGCCCGAGGTGGTAGATGTATAAGAGCGGGGCCCTGGAAAGCCTGCTGTGTTTGGGGCAGAGCTGGCAATGTGTTGGGCTCGCAGCCAAAGCCTGATTCCCAGCCCACAGTGGAGAGTGTCAGAGACAAGACAAGCGCTTAGAAATGCAGTTCAGACGTTGCTTTGAGTGAACACAGGCTTATTGTCATCGCAGGGCCTGAGCCATGCTTCTGCTTTAATTGACGGGATTGTGCCTATTGTTACAGTTCAATTATGCAGCATCATCAACAGAGGCTTGAAAACAAAGTTTGTTTGTTTCGTGGCTGTATAGTTTGAAGGCCGGTCCAAACACACATTTTAAGGTTTTTTTTTTTTTTATTATTATTATTATTTTTACAGTGTATTGGCTGAAAGTGATGTCCAGTCTAGGAAAATGAATCTTTGCCCTTTATTCAAACATTTTATTATTAAGGATTTTATAAGCATATTGCATAGTTGTGCTGGGAGTGTAAAACTAATGTACGCGCTCAGTTGTTTCATTTGTAATAATGTGATAAAACAAATTCTGCCATAAAAATAAATAAATAAATACATTAAAAAATAAACATGCACATCACACACAGAACTTATTGAGTACTGCCCTGGAAAATGGCTTCTGTAATCAAAAACAAGGATAATCAATGAAATATTAAGTATATTTTTGTATTCAATGTATGATTTATTTCCTGAGATTATTGCTTTTCTCACATTTTGCACATAGTAAAATAATATATATTTTAGAAGAAAAAAAATTAAATGTATTAGAATTTAAAAGAGCTCTTTTCTATGTGAATATATTTTAAAATATACATTTATTAATTCAAATAATTCAAAGCTGAATTTTCATCATTACTCCAGTCTTCAGTGTCACATGATCCTTCAGAAATCATTGGAATATGTTGATTTGCTGCTCAAGAAACATTTCTGATTATTATCAATGTTGAAAACAGTTGTGCTACTTCATATTCATATTATATTATATATAAACCCATATTTAAAACTGCTGCTCTGCTGTTACCCATCTTTGTGAGAGGGAAAAGAACATCTGCCTAGAAACAACATTGCTAATAATTTGAGAGACAGGAAGCCAAAATGACAGTAACTAAAAAAGAAGAAGAAAAAAAAAACACCATCCCTTTCATTCAGTCCCTCACTAAGGGCCTCCATTTAGTCCGCAGCCCAAAAGAACCTCCATTATCAGGTTGGTTCCTTCCGTTCAGAAGCACAAAAGAAACAAACAATCCATACGTGATCAATTTAATGTACTCTTATAAAAGCTCTCAACCGTTTACACCAATGACATCTAAGAGCTTTCCCAGAACTTTTACCTCCCCGGACCCCATTTACTTAATTAGACAGTTTGCTAATTTCCCAGGCAGCGGTGGTTAATTGAGAGGCTTTTTACGGGGATCGGGACGCAGCCGCTCACCTCTCCTGCTCCAGCCTCATTCTCTGCGTCTCCTCCTCGCTGGCCTGAGTTTCCTCCATCTTGCTCTTGCTGGACCCCTTCCGCTCCATCTTGTCCCCTTGCCTCTCGTCTTTGCGGTTTTTGCTGAACCTGCGGCAGCGGAGACAGAGTGTGGGATGAATTCAGACGGACTGTTTGTGTTTAAGGTGGTTAGAGGAGTAAACCGTTCTCTCTTTCTTTCTCTTTTCAATAAGAGCACTGGAATACCTAAAGGAAATTAAACTGTCAGAACATTTGACATATCAAGGAGAGGAACGGCCAGGTATGACAACATATCCCTTCACATTTCCACAAAAAGACTGCAATATAAAAAGTATCATCTTATCTTTAATAAGAAGTAGCAGGTATCTTAAATAACACTACATTATGCATGCTTCTAAATGCATTTAAATAAAGTTGTGCAAGAAACGTCTGTCAATAATAAAGCTATAATAATAAAACAAGAAATTGAGCAACAGTGCAGCTTTATGGAATCAATTCCAACTTATTTCACCAGTAAACAATCAATCAATCAATCAATCATTCAATCAATCCATCCATCCATCAATCCATCCATCCATCCATCCATCCACCTGCTGTCTGTCTGTCTGTCTATCTATCAAGGTTACAATGAGGCATTTACAATGGAAGTGAATGGGGCCAATTTGTAAATGTTAAAACACGCACTGTTTCACAATATGTATGTTAGCATGATTTTAGAGAAGGAAAAATAAAGTAAAATAAAGTAAAGTAAAGTAAAGTAAAATAAGAATATAAGTGGTGCTTTTGACTCATCTGAAATGCCCTGTGTTTGTTGTGAAGTGAGGGGAACTAAAATACAAGTTTCTAGTGTTTATAATGTTTGCAAATTTTTTGTTTCATTTATCAGGATTTTACATCATTTTCGAATGTTAAAACAAAAAGTTACTTATAATCCAAGGTGACTAATCCATGTTTTTTTTTTTTTTTTTTCTCTCTCTCAACACTGCAATTTTGATCTAGTGTCTTATTTAATTAATTTTATTTATTTATTTTTTAATCTTTTTTTTTTTACCTTACTAAAATTGGCTCCATTCATTTCCATTGTGAGGGGTTAGTTAAAATACTTTTAAAAATATATATTTTATTTTATTTTGGCAATCAACATTAAGACATGGTCCCGATCATGATAATTAGCCAAACTTTCTTTATTTATTTATTTATTTATTTATTTATTGTTTGTTTGTTTGTTTTGGCAATCAACATTCAGGCATGGTCACGATCATGATCATTAGCAAAACTATGAACTAATTTCACAGACAAAGAAGGTCCATGTTCAAACACCGCTTACTTAGGGTGAATCTGATGCGAGAAACACACCCCTCATCTGAAATTTCCAATTGTGCAATTCCTACTGAGAAGACTTTTGAGAAATGTGACTTCATCCTTGAATCACAAATGCTGTCAGTTGAGCTTAATTTCAGAATATTCCTTTAAGGGGTCTGATAACATGAACTCTTACCCTGGTTGGCAGTAACTTTGTTAAGGAATTAACAGGAAGTGAGTAAGCAGAGCTTTAGAGATAAAGTTTTGTATATAGGCCTATATATATATATATGTGTGTGTGTGTTATCAGTCCCCAAAGACATCACCCGACTAACTTCCTCAACCATTGTCCCTTCCTGATTCAAATCTTAAATCGTTACACTGTGCAGCCTTTGGACAGGATGTGGTACAGACGGGGTTCTCAGTCAATGGAACAACACCGTGTCATTATCAACAGCTGCCTTTGGAACCCAAAGTCTCCGAGGCATGCCTGTGATGTCATTTCCTGTGCACTCTAGTAGCTCTGGCTGGAGGGAAGATGCAGATTGTGGTCTGTCTTCTAGTCAAAGCAAGACATAGTAACATACGTTTCCAATAATCTCTGAGTTTTATGCGTGTACAGAATTACTGGGGGCGATAATCAAATTTTGTACGAATAAAGCAATAACAGAGAGTATGTAAATCCGCGCAGTGACAATATGAATGAGTGTCTCCAATAAAACCACATTTCCATTCGATGAACATAATCATTTTCATTGACTAAGTTGCTTTCTCGCAATGCCTCCAATCAAGTATGAGTGTTCATTAATCATGAAAGTCATTTGATTATCAAACAAAAACTCACTTCAATAGTCAGCGAATGGATGTGTGATGGCACATGCCCTCGATTTCCCAAAAATCCCATTTATACAGCAAACTAACCACTGTAACCCCATGTTTATTTTCTTAACTCTCTCGCCAAGGTTCACCGGAGACTACGAGAACACAAACGTTCCCCCCAAACTCAACAGAATTACCTCAGACGGTTGATGTAGAGCCACCGGACTGAATATATTCATGAAATGGGAAACCCTTTTCCCCAAATATGTTTATTGTTCTACTTTCCACGGGCTGCTCCGGCGCTCTAATGACCCTCGGTCCAGTACGGGATTGTGGGAGATGTTCTCTTTTGGTTACATAAGCTTTGAAAAGCCAAACTCTCGGATACTATACATTACCTGATTAATTAATCAAGAAATGGCCCGGGTCTAGGCGTAAAAGTCCACCGCACGCATGCTAATATCAGCGAGGCTCGATCTATCACTGCTCTCGCTGACAGCCTGCCGTACATCTCAAGGACTTTTTCATTAACTCTCCTTAAATAATCTTCCTTTTCAGCACGTCCCTCTCTTAAAACCACACATGGAGAGATACGCAGAGGGTTTCAGAAATTAATCTATTTCAAACTTCTATACACAAACAAGTAAGGTCAAAAGCGACTCTTTGGCTCTTTCAAAGGGTTTCTTGTGGGCTGAATGCAAATTCTTTAACCCTTACAGTCGACGTCAATTCGCAGATGAAATAACCAAGTGCACTGTTTTATTCATCTCCACAATGCCGGAGGCTTTAAACGTAATTGTCATTAACAAATGGAGAGACTCTGTAATGAACAACACGACTGGGTTGTATTTGATGTGCAGACAGTACTTCTGTGACCTGTGGGATGGGACCGAGTCTCCCAGTTCACTTCGTTCATTTTGCTAAACATGGAAAGTAATCCACTCTGGCACATTCCCTAGACCTCACACTGAGACTTTGTTTTCACCATCAATCATCTTTACAAGAACCTCTTATAAAGACCCCAAAGAAATGCCTTGACGTCAGTGATATTAGGGGGAGGGGCAAATTTGGATATAATTCGATTATAAATCTGGATTTAAAAATGGAAATTTTGGATATTTACACACTGTAAAAAAAAAAAAAAAGAAAGAAAAAAAAGATTTCTGCAATTTGTTATCCTTAAAATTCACCATTAGAATAAGTAATAATGTGTTGTTTCAACAAAAAAAAAAAGTAAGTGCTTGACTTAAAATGACAAGTTTAGTTATCTTTAGTTTAAGTTATGTCAAAGATTTTAAATTGTTATAACTATTTCCAGCAGCATTTTTTTTAAAACAGTGCAAGATATAAATATTTTTGGTTGGTTTTCCCTGAAGAAAAATATTGTGCATTTGTGTATATCTTCAAATAGAGAATTATGTAAATTTTAGGAGTTCATTAAAACAATGCAAACAGACATGAACCAAAAGCAACAAATCAAAAGCAAAAGCATCTCCAATTTTAGGATTTATGTGAAAAAGAAACTAAAACTTAAAAAAAAGAAATAGAAATGTTGCATTGACAAATAACTGAAATAAAATAAGTTGAAGCACTAAAGTTACTAAAACTAAAACTGACATAAAAATAAATTAAAGCTAAATAAAAATACAAAAAACAAGAACTAATAAGAAATGGAAATCACTTAAAATTATGAAAACTTAAAATTATATATATATATATATATATATATATATATATATATATATATATATATATACTAATTCAAAATATTAATAAATATTAGAATTAGACCGTTTCGAATCTGAAGAATCAGAATCTGTTTTTGCTGCACATGGACATCTGAAACGAACAGAACTGGCCTCGACAGCTCTTCTGTGATCTGTGCGGCCAAAGCAAACAATCTAAACAATCCCTAATAGCTTCAGCAGTATTTTTTTGTCTGTGCTACACAGAAACAGAACAATCTGAATGACGGAGACATAATTAAGTGGTAAACGAAAAAGAGACCGCACAATACACGGAGACAATGTTCTCTGTCCTTTTGTTCTCCAGCTGAATGAGCTTGAATCAGTGCTATTGGTTTTGGCTGGCGCTGTGTTGGCAGAGCTGGCAGTGAGACGGGCCGTCAGCGGGTCACAGTCAATGTCACCCGTAATAACGCCAGAATCTGGACTCAGCGGTAGGTGAACAGTCCATTTGCGGAGTTTTAAAGCTGTTTGCTCGAGCCCTCGGGTCAGTTTACCACTCACTCACTCACTCACTCACTCACAGCATCCCACCGATCACACAGGATACAGCGCTCAAAGATACAGCCACAAATCCAGCAGTTTCACAAACTTACAAGGCCTTAATGTCCACATACTGTAGCAATGACCTAGTAACTTCCCACAACAGCTTAGCAACAATGTATATATATATATATATATATATATATATATATATATATATATATATATATATATATATATAAAATCATAAATTCACTTCAAGCTTTTTTTTTTTTTTTTTGTGAGTAGGTTTGTATAGCATTCTCTCACACACACACACATACACACACACACACTGACTTCATCATAAAGTGTGGTCTCCAGCATCCAGAGCACAAAAGTACAGTTTAATGGGCCATCACTAAGCATCTCTCCCCTCTGCTCCTCTGACAGCCGTGAGTAATGAGCACCTAAACACCTGCCGGCTTCAAACACACACACACACGCCTGTGCAGGAGAGAGAAACAGAGGGAACACTCCACCTCACACACATACACACACACACACACACACAAACACACACGTTTGTTCTTCTATCACGGCAGGACCTCTCATACACTTCTACTGCTTAAACCAAACACATTATAATTACTACACCCTTTCCTACAGCTTCTGCCATTTCTTACACGTGAACTACGACATTAGCCATGTTCCAAACAGCACAGGAACAGTGTATTTACACACTGCTCATACTATTTTTGTACTATGTAGTACATAGTATTAGCTATGCAAATTTAGTAGGTCAAACAGGTGTTCAACACAGAAAGTTTGTACACTATGGGCTTTTCAAGAAACTGATTTTAACTGATCTCCTTGACTCACTTATTTGACTGAACTACCAATAGGTTAGACATTTATACACAAAAATTAGACTGAATAAAATTGGTGTAGAAATAATTTTCACTCAAAAATTGCTAGTACATTTTGCAAATAATTACAAAGAAAATAGTAAGCAACAATTTATTAAACGTAAAATGTTGAAGTAGAATGACTGAAAACATATTTTCTTGTAAAACACTCTTGTAATCTTTTATTTACAATTTTTTTTCTATGTAGTTAAAATGGAAAATAATTTAAAATATATTTCTTTTTAAATTCATGTATACACTTAAATTCACGTGTTTTTTTTAATGCTTTCAAAAGAAGGCTGCATTTATTTGTTCAAAAATAAAGACAGTAATATTGTGAAATATTACAATTTAAAATAACTTTCCAATGCGAATATCTGTTAAACTGCAATTTATTTCTGTGATGCAGCGCTGAATTTTCAGCATCATTACTCCAGTCTTCAGTGTCACATGATCCTTCAGAAATCATTCTAATATGCTGATTTGCTGCTCAAGAAACATTTCTGATTATTTTCAATGTTGAAAACAGTTGTGATGCTTCATATTTCTGTGGAAAACCATATATGCTATCTTTTGAAGATTCTTTGATGAATAGAAAGTTGAAAATAACTGTTTATTTGAAATATAAATATTTTTCAACATTATAAATGTCATTTGTGATCAATTTAATGCACCCTTGCTGAATAAATATATTCATTTCTAAAAATAAATAAATAAATTAATTAATTTAATTTAATTAAACATATTGAACCCAAACTTTTTAATAGTAGTGCATGTATTTCTCTCTCTCTCTCTCTCTCTCTCTCTCTCTATATATATATATATATATATATATATATATATATATATATATATACACACACACACACACACACACACACACAAGTACACAAACTGCAACCATATGTTTCTCACAGCACAATACTCCATTCTGCACAGTATTCATGTATTCTGTTCTAAACCTACAGTATCTATTATTTAGTCACGTTATGTTGCTGTTTCCACGCTGGGAGCATGAAGAAGGTCCACACAATGGAGGTTTTTTCAGTTTCTACTATTTTCTGTTTCCACAAGTTTAGACAAAAGACCATATGTACACAAACACACTCCAATTACACCTTCAGCACAGAATCAGAGATTTTACTCAATCAAGCCCTCATACAGGAGTCACTGCACCCGTCACGGCACGAGCCAATCGAGCTTTAATGCTCAACAAAAAGTGAGTTTACCCAAAGGACCCTGCCATTATACTCAACAGCCCACGTGTGCAGCGGAATATTGCCATCTCTTCAATCACTCCTTCATCTCTGTCACCAGTGCTGTCAAAGCTAGCATTTCACCACACAAAGCAATGCATTACAATGGCCTGTTTACACTACAGAGACGTGACACGGGACGCCTGTGTCTACAGCAATCACAACACACAGCAATTTATGTATCACATTCCCAACCCAGTGTGCTGTGTGAGGAAGGTTTGTGACCTTTCATGTGAAAATATGCACTTGATATTGCAGACTAATAATTATTTTATTAAAAAAGGGTTAAAAAGAAAAAATAAATAAATTAGTGATATTGATTATTTTACTTCAAATAGTTTATTCAATTTAAATTATCTAAAAAACTGCAACTTAAAAAAAGTAATTTAATGCATTAAATTATAGTTATCAATTATTTTATTTCAAATAACTAATTTTAAATTATTAAAAACACCAAGATGAAAAAAGAAAATCTGAATGCATTATTTAGTATGATTATTTTATTTTAATAACTATTTGTATAAAAAATAGCAAGACAAATTTAATGCATTACATGTGATTATTTTATTTTTAATTATTTATTTAAATAATAAAAAAACAGAAATTATAAAAGAAAAAAGTAATGCATTAAACTACTGTGATTACTGTATTTTAAATATTTTATTTTTATTTATGTTTTATTATTTTATTTTATTCATTTAAAAAACAACAGTCTATAAATGTCAATTTTAATGCATTAATTTAGTATGATTCATTATTTTTAATAATTATTTAATTTAAATGATTTCAGTCAGTTAATAAAGAAAAAAAGTGATTACTTTTAATTTTTAATTTTAAATAAAGTATTTCATTAAAACAAAAATGCCAATTAAATTTGATTTTAATTTAATTCATTTAGTGTGGTTAATTGTTTAATTTTAAATATTGAATTTTATTTTAATTCAAAAGTGATTTAAAATAAAACAGCAAGGTAAATAAGCATGTAAATATGTACATAAACATACTTCCCCCCTCCTTTTTATTTATTTATTTATTTTTATTTTTATCCCAGTATTGGTGTAAGCTCATTTAACCAGCTTCACACTGGAAACGTCATCTTCCATTCACTGCTGTCAGTGATGTGGTTTATATTCTGCTTTTACGTGGATGATACCTCAGCTGTATTGATTTAGAGGGCAGTGATGTACTACTATGGCTCCAGCAGACCCACATTATTGTGTCTAAAAGACAAGAGGTCTGACGTTACGGTCGTAGATGGACCTGAACCCCAACGCTCTAAACAACAGGACATGACTCTGTTATAAAGGTCAAACAGGACACATTAAGAAGACAATGGCTGAAACTGCCGGCAATGCTCAGAGGTAAGTTGTGTTCCCAAACACTTTGAGCAGTGAATGAGCATAAGAGTCTTGCTTTATATGTTGTTCCTACAGTAAATGAGCAGGTCGTTAAGCAGCTCAAGAGCAGCAGGTCAGGCAAAGTAGAGTCAGGTAATACAACAAGCCAGTCTCTCTGTAACAGAGCTGCCATGAAGAAATCAAGCACACTATCAGTCTGAGAGCGTTACCATTGCTATTGCTCCTTCCAACTACAGCATCTACAATGACATAAGACAATACGCCACTATATTAAAAGAGGACAGAAATTCAAATAAAACTAATGATAATTAATCCGATACTTGTTTCTTGCTAATTTTGGGGTACCGAATCCAAAAATAGTGTCTGTTTGCTCGAGCATGTCAAAATATGATGCATTTCGTAGCATTTTTTGCTTTTGACAATCATTTGTGCAGTGAAGAAGTCTTGTATTTTCTGCTGCATCTGTGGGTGTTTTCCTGCATCCAAACAGTGACAGAAAAATAACGTTTTGTAAAAAAAAAAAGTGTCATGATTATTTTATTTTCAGTCGATGACAATTTTACTGCATTATTATAAGTTATTGTGAACAATTTTATTTTAAATAATTTATTTTATGTAAATTTTTAGAAAACAGCAAAGTTAAAAATGAATGCATTAGTGTGAATTTTAATTATTTTGAATAAAAAAATTGTACATGATGGAACGTTTTTATTAACATTTTTCACTTTTTTCTTTCATTTTGCAAAATATTTCAGCAAAAAAACAAAACAAAAAGTTATAGAGTTGTGTAACAATAATAATATTAATAAAGATAATAACAATAGTAATAATATTAATATACATGGTAGAAAATGCAGCTGATTTTTAGGATTTTAATTTTTAAGTATGACCATAATGCATTCAGACATTTTTGTTTATTTATTTATTTTTTTATGTTTTATGACCATAATGCGTCCAGACTGTACTTTCACAGGAAATAAAATCTTCAGTTGTTCTGGTGCACCTTCCACTTTAAACGGCCCTTCAGAGAAAAAGCCGGGGCTGTTCTACTCCTACAGCGAGGCCCCAGACAGCCGCGTGTAATTTTAAAATCTCCTTGTTAGGGTGGAGAAGAAGAGAAAGCTGGATCTGTCCGCTCCTCCTGTTCCTCTTGTGTTCTAGTGGCAAGTGGAGGATGTTCACTCAAGGGCAAAGAAAGGCAGAAATCACAGCCAGTATTTTAAAGATGGCTGGTAACATCTAATTAGGAGGAGAAAGACAAAACGAATGAAGGAAAGTGCAGGAGTATCAAGTGCCTCTCCAAATTTCCCTAGCCTTCAGTACTTAGCCCATGTTAATGGGAACATCATTATTTTACGCCCGAGTTTCTACACCGCCGCCGTTGCCCGGGCGACAAACTCTGTTGTTTATAGCAATGTTATGTGCCAAAGCTGGTGATTACGCCGGTCCCCACGGACCTCATTATCCCTGACCTCTAACGCCACACCACCATCCGCTGACAAACCCAGCGTCACACGAGGTGCGAAAAAAGATGGTGCTTTTAACGGCAAATGAAGATATTCCAGCCTTGAGGCTCCTCCTTGGCAAAGATGATGTAGGATTGCCGGACACTTTGGATCACACACACTCAAGCGTCGTTCATCAAGAAGGATGTCGATTATAAAAAGCGAGTTGGCATCCAAGCATCGTTATTTCTGTGGTCTGAATTAGAAAAACAAAAAGGCAAATTAAAATCTTGGTTCACAGGGTTATGGGGAGCGTCCTGCTAACTGTGAAGGGCACTTGATGAATATATTCATGATATCACTGCTGGAATCCGGAGGGGGTTGGAATCGAAAAGTTATTTTACACATCCTCTGTGTGTGTACATGTGTATGGACATCATAAATATATGCAGCTTTAACCAATTTACAGGATTCCCTAGAGGCCAAATAGATTGAAGGGATATTGGTCACAGAAAAACCCCAAGGAGAACAGAACTAGATTTACATTTCCAAGAGGAAATACCATTGTTTGCAAGACAGCAAAACAAGAGAGACGTGAAACACATGTAGGCCACAGATTTTGGTTACCAAGGACAGTGGTCAAATATATACATCTTTGGCGTACAATATCATTTTATTACAAAATATCATGACTGGCCAATCAGAAGCAAGTGTTCCAGAGTTGTGTAAAAATAAATAAAATGTATGAATGAAAAATATGTATTTTGTGAAAATGCATTGAAAAAAAGTATTAAATTAAATGCAAGAAAGAAAACCAATCACAATTTGGTATGCAATTATCAGAACTATTTAATCATTGTTGGTTGGACTGTTTATGTAAACTTGTTTTCCGGCACGGAAACAAACAGTCAGACAAACAAACAAACAAATAAATAAATATATATATATATATATATTAGTGCTGTCAATCGATTAAAAAATTTAATCGCGTTAATCACAGTCATGGACTGTGATTAATCATGATTAATCACACATTTAAAATACTAGGATTTACATGTAAATGTGTTGAAATTAAATGCATGACAAACTAGTTTAAGGAAACAGAACCTTTCACACCTCCACCAGGTATGAGACATAATCCTTATTATTCTTTTATCATTATTCTTCTGTTTTTATTCAGCCATTATCAGTCTTTATACTGGCAATAAAACGTTTACCAAGCCACATCGCTTCAATCCCAGTTTACATTTACCCAACTATTATCAAACGTATTTCCAAATAAATATTACAACATTTTCTTGCGACCTTATGTGAAGTATTATGATAAAATGCATTAAGAAGAAGAATTGGACCTGTTCTGCAGCTGCATTAGAGCTAATATTAGCATCATGCTACATAAGACAATTTATGAGATTAATAGTACACTTTTACTCAGAACTCACTTTAAACCATCATCAAGTGTTTGTAATAACTTCCTTTTGCGATCACATGTAGAATTTGGTCGTTTACTGTTGTTAAAATATGCTATTTATAGCCTTTTATATCCCTGCACAAATTAGCATAGATGTACACATTCATCTCATGAAAATCACATACAAACCATATCCTATTGTAATCGTGTGTTTATTATCTTGTATAATCTATAGTGGCTGTTGTCATGTTTATTTCTGCTGTAAAAGCCTTAACATGTGCTCTGGCTGAAACTCACGTTTTTTGTGATGTTACAACCGCCTCTCCGTTCTTAAGTGGCCAGGGATACATTCCGAGTATAACACACATTCGTAAAAGGATCTAATTTCATTTTTATTTGTCTATATACACTTTGGGCGGCCGCTGTACATTATAAAAGTAACGTTAGCCCAAAAACCCGCGGCTCTGTAATATTTCCCGCGACTGTATTTTCAAAATAGCACACAGCCAATTGTGCCGTTACCCTGGCAACACTGGTTCACTGTACCCTCATCACACACTATAGATAACCTTCCGCGCTGCGACGACGGGAAGTTGGGGTCAAACATTATCAAATGATTAATTTGCGTTAAAAAATATTAACGCGTTAAATTTTTTTGATTAATCGCATGCGTTAACGCGTTAACGTTGACACCCCTAATATATATACATATATATATATATATATATACATATATATATATATATATATATATATATATATATATATATATATATATATATATATATAAATAAAAGGTATTTACAACTTTTTAATCTCACAAATTTTACTTTAACACAATTGCGAGTTTACATCTCACAATTTGGACATTTCTTCTCTAAATTGCAACATTACATCTCGCAATTTAAAGTTATAAATTTATAATTGTGACTTTTTATCTCAGAATTGCTACTTTGCATCTTACAATTTCAACGTATAAACTCGCGATTGCACATTTGTATCTCATAATTCTTAGAAAAAAGTTAGAATTGGTACATGTAAGCTCAAAATTGCAAGATGTAAACTCACAATTGTGAAATATAAACTCACAATTTTCACATTTTTTAACTCGAAATTACAAGAAAAAAAGTCAGAATTGTGAGATAAAAAGTCACAATGACGTATTTATTTTTTATCCTGTGGCGGATAAAAAATAAAAATAAAAAACAATTATGTGTCAATAATTGTTGGTTGAAAACAAAATAGTGCTGTCGAATCGATTAATCGTGATTAATCGCAGCCATAATAAAAGTTTGTGTTTATATTATATGTGTGTGTGTACTTAATGTAAACACAACCTTTTATTTTAGATGCTATTAATAGTGATTAATAGATTTGACAGCACTAAAACAAAACAAGCTGTATCTTGGATTATGTATGTTCAAGCTTGAAAAACAACAACCACAATTTGGTGACCAAATAAATTCAAGAGAGAAAAATGACTGCAATTTACAATGAAACGTTAGAACAATGTCATCATTATCTGTTACAAGGAAAAAAAACAAAAAAACAACTCAAGCAGCATGTTCTAGTATGAATGTTCAAGCTGAATTAATTGAAGAAATATGTGTAGTAAAAGACAGGGCGGAAGGAATTCAAAGGGGTGCTGCTTTGCAAATACTGCAATAATGATATGCCATAGAGCATATGAGATTCAAACCGCATTAGCAAAAAGCAAAAGTGATCAAACATGGAAGCTTGTGGGAAGTGCATGTGTTGAATGTCATGGAGGGAACCGTACGGCACTGTCAGCTACTCTGAGGGAGTCATTAGGTTTTGCACTACATAGACACAGAACATGATTTTAACATATCATTAGGCTTCTCAACCCTTCTCTCTCATGCATTCTCTCTCATCTCTGCAACTCCGTCCAGACGAGCAGTTGGATCTGATATCTACTGTAACCCAGCATATTTCACACATGCCTGTGCTAGCAAGAAACAGGGCAAAAGACAACAGTTTAATGTTCCCAATACATCATCATGAGAAATCTCTAAAGAGTGTGAGTGTGAGTTTAAGATCAGATGACAATGACCAATAATCCATATTGCAATTGTTCTTTTTTAATCCAAAACCCAAATTGTAAAAGTCTACTTTGGTTCTGTAATATAAGTACATTGTGATACACTAAGAGCAAAACAATTTATCTATTCATGTCTATATTCCTATTCAATAAGAATACAGGCATTTTGTGTTTGGAAAGAGTGTGTATGTGTTTGTGTGATAAATGTGTCTACATTAATTGGGTGAGATCACAGTAGCAACCTATGCGACATATACAATACTTCCTGTGTGACCTCAGAAAGCGGAGACAATCCATGACATGAACACAAGACAGAGGAAAGGAAACAGAAGAAAGCTCCCACAGGAGTAATGTGCCAGCGTGTGTGACCTAGATATGCCACCTCACAGTGCATACTCAATGGGACAGTCTGATCACAGACACACACACACACACGCACACACACACACACACACGCACGCACACACACACACACGCACACACACACAGACAGCCTCGGGGCAAGACAGGTGGAGGAAGGTTTGCTTACCTCTGAATCACATTTTAATGATGGGCCATGCCTGTGCCTCTAAATACAGCACACATATAACTGTGAAAAAAAAAATACAAATGTGCCCAGGAAATATGTTGTGCAATTATTTTTAAATTTAGTTATATATGAGCACGAGACAACAACAACGGCAAAATAGTTGAATATATGAACAAAAAACAGCTGTAGTAGCATGGTTGCCGTTGCTTGCCGTTTTTCTCCTTTGTGCAACCTTGCACAATCACCAAACCATCAGTGTCTTTCTTTTTCTTCTTCCCTTCCCTCACTTTTATCCTGTCCTTTCCAGCCCTTTCTTTTCATTGTCTCCCTAGTGCCATAGAAATCCCCAATTACAACCTCCTGAAGACAAACGAGTTGAATAACTAGCACTTAAGGCATCATCAGTCTGGGAACAACAGAAGAGAGGAGAGGAAAAAAGGAAAGGAATCTGTCATTCACCGTGGAATCGAAAACATGTACCTGACAGGAAAGATTGAATGGTGAGTTTGATCGTAATTGCCTTCCTTTGAAAGAAATGATACATATAATTCCACTCTGATTGGTATCAAATCATCAGTGTGAAAGCTATTTATCTTCTTTATTCATTTTTCATCACACAAGGCACTAAAAATGGTCTGAGAATGACAGAAAAGGAGAGACAACAAAAATGTGGAGAAAAAAAAAAGAGTAAGAAATGAAGATGCTTTTAACTATTAAGAACCCATTATTGTTCGCGTTATTCAAAATGACAGCACACACACACTACACGTCTAGCGCTCTAAACCAAACAACCAACCAACCAACCACCTACATAAATATTCAAACAACCTCATAATGTTAGTCTATGAGGATAAATAATTTTGTGGTTATCTGTGATGGCTTTAAGTCAGTTCCAGAGGCACACCAACAGTACAAATTTTTGGATGTCTCCTTTATCTGTCTATATAGGAACAAGCTGATGACTTGAATCAGGTGTGTACTCTTGGTTTGTCTCTAAGTGCAGTGTTGTGAAACATTGCCTAAAGATGTATTGAACCCTAAATATTCCCTTGAAGGAACAGATCACCCAAAAAAATAAAAATTTGCTGAAAATGTGCTTGTCACAGTCCTGTCCGTCTTCTCTTGTGTGTTTCCCCCTCCATGCCCTTTTTTGGTCCTTCCTGTTCTTGTCCTCGTCAGGTTTGATTGTATATGATTTCATTCAGGTGTGTGTGTTAATTATTATGTGTATTTAGTTCCTGCCTGTTCTGTTCAATTTCGTCTGGTCTACTTGTTACTCCCGGTGTTCCTGTGTGTCAGCCCTGCCTTGTCTTGCGTGCCTTGCCTTGCCTTGTCTGTCTTGGATTTCATTAAAGACTTTATTCTGAGTTTACCTTCGTCTCCTCGCTTCCCTCGTGTGTGCACCATGAGAGAAGACCAGACCTAACTAAACAGTAAGTGGCGCCCCTTCACATCAATTTGTTTTGTTCGTATTTTGAAAGTTTTTAGTTTGTTCCTGTGTGTTTGTCCCGCTGCTTGGAAGTCGCCGCTCGTCATCTCGCCCTACCCAGCTGTTATTCGGCGTTGGAGATCGGCGGGATCGCCGCGAGTGGCCACGGCTCCCTCAAGCACGCCGTCCGCGGGGATATCCTGCCGCCGTCCACAGCTCCCTCAAGCCTGCTGCCATCTGTGGCTCCCTCAAGAACCAGCTCGCCGCTCACCCAAGCACGCCGCCATCCGCGGCTCACCCAAGCACGCCGTTTGCTGGGAAATTCACGCCGCCATTCGCGGCTCACCCAAGCGCGCCCGCTGCTGACTCAAGCCCGCCGGCCGCCACTGTCTCATGCCTGCCGGCCGCCGCTGACTCTAGCCCGCCGGCCGCCGCTGACTCCAGTTCCCAAGTCACGGCAAGGAGTGCCGTTCCCAGCCTGACCAAGAGTCCAGTGATGGCTCCAGCCCCTGACCAGGAGTCCAGTGATGGCTCCAGCCCCTGACCGGAATCTTGGCTTTTAAAGTACTGTGTCCACAGGAACATTTTAATTAACCCAGTCTTGTCTTGTCTACGGAGACTTGTCTGGGGCAGGCAGCTGCTCTGGTTATGGCCACGGAGGCCATTCCCAGCCGCCTGCCTCCTTATCACTGAAGTGGAAGCAGTTCCGGAGAAACCCTGTGAGGGCCCCTGACTCCACGTCCAGCCCAGGAAGGGCTGTGGATCTCCCGTCATGCCCAGTAAGGCCTCTGATTCCGAGCTTAGCCCAAGGAGGGCTCTTGTTCCTGTGGATTGTCTTGTCCCTGTTTGTTTCGCCCGCGAAGGGAAATCGGTTCCAAGGCCACGGCCACTAGGACCACCTGCCATGGTCTCCAGAGCTCCCAGCTCCGCCATGCTTTCCAGAGCTCTCGGCCCTGCCATGGCCTCCTGAGATCCCTGAACCGCCATGGCCTCCTGTGCTCCCTGCACTGCCATGGCCTCCTGAGATCCCTGATCCGCCATGGCGCTCGTTCCTGTCTGTGTCTGTCCTGAGGGGCCTCCAGAGCGCCCACCCCTCCTCCCCGGTGGTACTGTTAGGGCGCGGGTCACGCCTTCCGGGAGGCGGGAGTAATGTCACAGTCCTGTCCGTCTTGTCTTGTGTGTTTTCCCCCTCCATGCCCTTTTATGGTCCTTCCTGTTGCTGTCCTCATCAAGTTTGATTGTATATGATTTCATTAAGGTGTGTGTTAATTATTATGTGTATTTAGTTCCTGCCTGTTCTGTTCAGTTTCGTCTGGTCTACTTGTTACTCCCAGTGTTCCTGTGTGTCAGCCCTGCCTTGTCTTTTGTGCTTGCCTTGTCTGTCTTGGATTTCATTAAAGACTGTATTTTGAATTTACCTTCATCTCCTCGCTTCCCTCGTGTGTGTAGCGTGTCAGTGCTCACCCACAGGCCATCCAAGATGTAGATGAGTTTTTCCTCTTCAACAGATTTGGAGAAATGTAGCATTGCATCACTGTCCCAGCAATGGATGCTCTGCAGTGAATGGGTGCCATCAGAATGAGAGTCCAAACAGCTGATAAAAACATCGCAATAATCCACACTACTCCAGTCCATCAGTTAACATCTTGAGATGAAAAAAGCTGCATGTTTGTATGAAACAAATCCATCATTCAGACATTTTAACTGTTGCTTCCGTCTAAAATACGAGTCCTCTGTCCATAATTTTGCTTTTTCCAGTGAAAATGTTGTCTTGTCTGAATCAGGAGAGAAATCTGCACAAATCTAGCACTGTTTACAAGGGAAAACTGTTCAAAACAAATCTGTGGGTGGATTTTGATGTGAGAGGACAATAGGGCCGCACTTTTTCACTGGAGGAAGCGTTATTGTGAATTATGGACTCGTATTTTGGCCAGAAGAGACGGTTTGAAGTTACAATGTCTCAATGGATTTGTTTCTTACAAACACGCAGCATTTGGCTTCACAAGACATCAATTGCCTTGATGTCTTGTGAAGCAAAACGCTTGATGGACTGGAGTGGTGTGGATTACTTGTGGATTATTCTAATAATGATTTTATCAGCTGTTTCGAGCCTCATTCTGACAGCACCCATTCACTGCAAATCTGATGAAGAAACAAACTCATCTACATCTTGGATGGCCTGAGGGTGAGTAAATGTTCAGCAAATTTATATTTTTGGATGAGGGTGAGAACCCCTGGTTTACCAACAGTCCTTTTCCCATCACTGTGATACAAGGTCTCCCAACTACCTTTAGGAAGGCAGGTCTGTCATCTCCCTTAGTGTCATGTCATTCTTGCTGTAGAATAGATGCCCTCATCTGTCTTGTCTCTGAAACCTGCGACTCTAGCGTGAGTCTGAAAGTGGGTGGTAAAGCCTCAGAGAGTACAGTCAGCAGTCTTTGTGCCAAGAATGTGGCCCTTTGCCAAGTTCTCAGCAGATATCCACCCATCTATAGGTAACAAGTGGAAAAGTTTGGCTATTCTTATAGCCAACAGTACCTCCTTCAAGGTAGCTGGCTACAGAGCCAAGGCTGGGTTGTGTAGCAATAGATCTTCTTTTGGCCAGAACCCCAAATTTAGTTCCAAAGAAAAGTTACTTTTCATGGTTGCAGCCTTGATCTGTAGAACAATGTTAGTCCTGCCAAAGCAAGCGTTTCAATATTCATTACAGACGAATGATGATCCTGTCCCAGCTCCCATTAAAAGTCCAATTAATATTTTCCCCAAAAAAGATGGCAGCCCTGAATTAAATCTTGATTATCTCTCTGAGGAAATCCTTGAATATTACTGCACTCCCATATAACAGTGCACAACTCAGATTTTGCAATCCCTGCATAAGATTACAACAGGTCTCCAGGATTTCAAAAGTTGCATTACTTTTCTTAGTTGTGTCAGAACTTTCTGTTGGCAAATCTTGGGAAGGGATCTCATCCAAACACATTCTTTCAGCACCTCAGTATGATCCACACCAACATCCCCATCTGTCCCTGGAGATCAGCCAAAGCAGATCTGCTATAGGACTATCAATGTACTTTTGTTCAGCCAGTCTAATACTTCAACCTTTGGTTGAAGATTTTGTAACATTTCAGTTTTGCTCTTGGTGTCTAAAGTTCTCTACAGAATGTTAAAAGGGCAGACGTCTATGTCTCCTGATCTCCTAATGAGAACACAATTTGCCATTTCTTCTCAGATGAAGCTCCGTGGATGTGTTTAGCCTCTACCTCTTGCAAGTTGTTTATTGTAAGAGAAGCAATACCTAACTCAAACCAACTTAATGTTGAATAAACCTTAAATTACAACTATCCAAGACTCCAAAAAAATGACTAATTCACAAAAAATTAAGGTAAAATCTCAAAGCAAGGTGTCAGTAAGAACATCTATAAGAATATTATCAGGGTTTAATAAACAATAATCAGTTTGAGATCTACCTCATAACAGGGTGGAATCCTGTAAAGCATCTAGAAGAAAGAAAGGATATATCAATACAGGGATAAATTGCAAGTGAGGCTTTCACCATGTTAGCATCTCTTTTGCAACCCGTTCTTATTGCGTGAATATGTTCCTTGAGCCAAAACTACTTGACAAAATAATTTCCATGTCCACATCAACACATTTGTCAAAACTCTGAAGGGAAAATGTCCAACCTCAAGACTCTTTCACTCCTCTACTGAGTACAGATTTCAACTACTGGCACATTCAACTACTGTTTATTATCTACTGTATCATTCCCTCATCAGCAACCTCTGACACTGCATCTGCCTCATCATCTCGCTCCCCTCCTGACTTTATTCCCTCAACTGTTTTGTAATTCTCTGACTCACTCTCAGTGTCTCATTACTGGCATCCCTATAGCTGGGCTCTTTTCTCCCTACTTCATTTACATTATCTACATAATTATTTTCACTCACCTTAACTTACCTGTTCAACTCCCCCACATTCATATCAACTTCCTTACTTTGGCTCGGTGTCCGAGGTTGTGGCCTTTCACTGCTCTCTCTGCTTTCATTTTGTGGTTGTGTAATTACCATACGGTCGAGAACCCAAATGTTGCTGATTGCCATTTTCCTCTTCAAGTGGACAAGCTATCTGTTTATGACGCAAGTCGCAACATTGGAAACATTGAAAGCTCTCAGTTCTCAAAACTCTCCTGGTAATTAACATGGAAAGACACCACTAAGGTTTCATTAGACACGCTCAGAAACGCACATACTTGTCTTGTGAATGAAAGGACATGTTCAAGTGCAGCACTTTTGCATCTCGCTAATGGAGTGTTTTTGACAGTGCTTGCAATCTCTCATGAAATGTTATGCTATCCATCACAAGTTGAGAGTACAAAGACGTCTTATTGGCACTTCACTGCAGTAACTCAAGAATAAACATTCTCCTTCATTTGCTACCCTTCCATTCCCATGAATGTGTCTCATACTCAGTGGTCACTTGCTCATCTCCCTAAATTGTTAAATGGCTAGTGTTATCAGACTTGTTATCGGGGTCTGCAAGCTGAAACGCTAATAATTTGTTCTTTCTGGCTTCGTCTTACACCGTCTCCGGATCTCTTCCTCCATTTGTCTGATAAAAGCTCTCACAATGCTCTTCACAAGCTGTTTTTGTTGTCTTGTTAAGATTATCATCGTCCCGAGGGACGCAATTCACAAAGCAAAAAGTGCCATGCTTTTACGCTGATCAAAACGAAGTGACTCTCAATGTAACTTCAGCAGATCAGAGCTCTTAGAAAAGCAGCAGTCTGTTGATCACAGGAATAATTGTGTTTTAGGCTCTTATTCAAACCTGAGAGCAAATATGCCTGAACAAACCCTGTGATATTCAAGTCCTGCCTCTCTGACAAAGCCTTTATAAAGAGAGATACACCGGTGTTTGGTTTCAACTTTGTCCAGATTTCAAATTCGATTAACTACCTTATATTCCCCCCTTAGTACCCTTGTTGACCCAAAGGGACTGGAAACCGGATGCAATGACATGATAGCTCCAAATGCAATCGCACCTGGTAGTTCTGTGATGGTCAGCCCGCGGTGTATGATCGCTTATATGAGGTTTGAACAGAGCGGGCCTCTCATTGCACCCAACTTGGTTGACTTGGCTAAATCTCTCATTTCAAAATACACAGTGATGAGCAATCACCCCATTTGTGGCATAATGCATGCTTAATAAAAGCTTTTAAATTTAATTTCATTCATATTTAATGGGAATCTTTGTTATATCAATTACTTTATTTTATTGGGTCTCCAAGAGCTCATCTTCTGGAAGGCGGCTCTGGTTATACCCCTGTGCACCCTGCTGTGAGCGGAGGCTGTTTGATTGGCAGGTGGGTAATGGAATGGTGGGATAGAGGTGAGAATATCTCCCTCCGTGACCCCTGAAGGAAGCCTGTCGATGAATCGGTTCAGACCACCACGGTGAGGACTATTTTAAGAGAGATATGATATTTACACAGCCCTGTGTTAAACCTACTGAGGGATGATCTCACTTCTTTTGTTTTAATTTCTTTTCATTTCAGGAGGTCATGACACAAACAACACCTCTGTCATATAGAGGAGACAGATGGGCGACACCACCCGAGGTGCTGGCATTTTGACAAGTGATCACTTTGCAATATCTCAAGTCCTCTGTGTCTCACTTCCTGTTCACTGTCACACTCCTTAAAGGTGAAGTGGACAATTCTTTGACTATGTTGCAGGGAACTATTAGCTGGCAGCTAGTTATGCAGAAATGATGATACTGACAATGTATAAATGCTTGATACTTTTACATTTACGCATTTAGCAGACACTTTTTACTGCCTTAAAAAAGAGGAACTTTAAGATTTTACTTTACTTTGGATTTTAATCAAAATATAAGAAAAAACAAAACCACTGCAGCATATTCATAATGAACAAACAATGTTTTAGAAGAAGAAAAATCTAGTCAGAATGTGTAAGTCACAATGAATGTGCAGCTTCTGTAACAGCACACTATAACACGTCTAAAACAAGAGAGAAAATGACTATCGCAAAAAGACAATATTGTATTACAATAGCATAGCCATTTTAGTTTAGTAGTACACATTTTGACAAGGACTTTTAAAGTATTTTTGGTAAATTGTAATTTGAAGTAAAGTTGAAATAAATATATAAAATGTTCGAATATTTGGTTTAATTTATCAACCTTTTCAACTTAAATTTTAATCAGAATGATATTAAGATATTGACCTTAATTAACCCTCTGAAGAGCTTCTGCTATTTGTGACTGAAAATGTTCACTTTTTTTTTTTTTTTAAATTCTTACTTCATAAGTATAGCACAAAACTTGATAAAGGTTTTGGTACTTATGTGTGAACACACACACACACACACACACACACACACACACACAATTACGGACATGACTTAAAAAGTTAAATGGTCCTGCTTTTTATTTTATTTTTTTAATGAATTAATTTTTTTTTAACAACTTGTTGCTTTCTGGCTATTTTCTCACAGTTGTAGAGTAAAACATGTTTTGGAAAATACATATTTCATATAAAATTTGGAAAACATTTTCCATAATAGTTTTAAACTTCTATAACTTTTTATTTCATTTTAGCAGGTAACAGGCAATAAACAGATTATAACCAATGCATAAATATAATTTTGTGCTATAAAATCCCTTGAAATACAAAATATATTTTTAAACAAATTAAAAAACTAATATAAAGTACATTTAAAAAAAAAAGAATTTTTGACCACAAGAGGAGTACCAGAGGGTTAAATTAAATTTGTGAAAAGACATAAAAAGATTTAAACCAAAAACTGTGTAAAATTTAACACAGTTTATGTGTCCTTTCAGAAATATTTAAACAAACAACTGTAGATATTATGACCACACTTTCACAGCTCACATCAATCAAAGATTCAGTCATTACATACGTCAGCTTCATTTATCTGTGACTGAGGTTGATTATGGTAAATGTAACTGGTGTGCTGTTCTCCATTGTTTCCATAATTACCTCTTCATGGTAAAGCGTTCTGTGTTTATGTTAAACTAATGAGTGAGAACGTACTACTTTGGAACAATTTGAGAGATCTGGCTGTGCAAATGGAAAAGCATATAAACGCCTACATTAGTGGTTTTCAAACCTCTCCTGGAGGCATCCCTGCCCTGCACATTTTGCATGTCTCCCTCATCTAACACACCTGATTCAAATCATCAGCTCATCAGTAGAGACTGCAAGACCTGATTTGGGTGTGTCTAATAAGGGAGACATACAAAATGTGCAGGGCAGGGGTGCCTCCAGGACAGGTTTGAAAACCACTGGCCTACATCATGCATCTAAGCCCTATGTATTGAAAGGTACCATTACCCACAGTCCTCCCCGGCAACATGTTCACTCAACAAGGGAAAATAACAAAGATGGTTGGGGGGAGGCATCTGCGCTCTTCCCCCTTCGGACCCCCTGAGGTCCCTGAGGCCCGCTGTCGCTCCAGGCTGGAGGTTGTGATGGGAGTTCAGGATGGTGCTACATGGAGGTTTGAAGGTCAGTGAAGGGGGAAGGGTCTGTGGGGTGTGGATGGAGTAATTCAATGTGAGAGGGCATCAGGATTAGCAATTACATCCTATTAATAGTGTCCACTAATGCAAGCCGTAGAGGCATATCTGCCCCTGAGCCAAAGTTGCCGTGACCAGTCGCGTGAAAACAGGAGTGGTATCTGTAACGCTCATCCTCCCTGTGCCCCAGTTCACTCTGATGCACTTGTTTATGTCTTTTACTTCTGCTTCCATCCTTTTTTTCTCCACTCTTCCAGCACATATTACTCAAGCCGCCCATATCTTTGAGGCCAA